>CM038679.1:724608130-725001826 GCA_021605205.1 Aegilops longissima | reverse complement strand
TAATCCTAGTGTTGGTGTGTGAGCTAGATATCGAAGAATATGCTTCACAGCCTTATGGTGTGATTCCTTGGTGTAGCTTGAAATCGGGCACACATGCAAACACTAAGCATTATATCTGGCCTAGATGCACATAAGTACAATAGAGAACCAATCATGGGCGGTATACCTTGTGATCGAAGTCAATACCATTTTCATCGATGCATAGATGGCCATTTGTGGGCATAGGAATTTTAGCGCCTTTGCAATCTTGCATGCGAATTTCTTGAGGACATCTTTGAGGTATTTCTCTTGAGATATGAATATGCCATTGTGTTGTTGGCGAATTTGAAGACCTAAGAAGAATTTCAACTCTCCATCATAGACATTTGATATTCTTCACTCATCATATAGGCAAATTCATCACTATAACGTTGGTCGATACAGCCAAAGATAATATCATCAACATATATTTGGCACACAAACAGTTCACCATCATATGATTTAGTAAAGAGAGTAGGGTCGAGTGAACTGGTGTGAAGCCATTCTTCACGAAGAATTCCTTCAATGTATCATACCACGCCCGTGAAACTTGTTTGAGACCATAGAGGGCCTTGTTGAGTCTGAAGACTTTGTCGAGATTCTTTGGATCTTCAAAACACTGGGGTTGAGCAACATATACTTCTTCCTCAAGCTTACCATTGAGGAATGCACTTTTCACATCCATTTGATATAAAGTGATATTGTGATGGTTAGCATAGGCGAGTAATATCTTGAATAGACTCAAGTCTAGCAACAGTGCAAAAGTTTCTTCAAAATCAATTCCTTCAACCTGTGTGTAGCCTTGAGCTACAAGTCGTGCCTTATTCCTCACCACAAGGCCATTTTCATCTTGCTTGTTGCGGTAGATCCACTTTGTGCCAATGATATTATGCTTGCGAGGATCTGGACGTTTGACCAGTTCCCAGACATTGTTGAGCTCGAACTGATGTAATTCTTCTTGCATGGCCTGAATCCACTCAGGCTCCAGAAATGCTTCATCTACCTTAGTGGGCTCTGTGATAGAGACAAAAGCATAGTGCCCACAAAAGTTAGATAAATGTGAAGCTTTTGGCGTGTGAGAGGACTGGCGCTTCAATGTCATCGATGATCTTGTCAACTTGTACTTCTTTTGCAACGCGAGGATGAGCTGGTTGTCGTCGAGGAATTTGATCATTTTCCTCAGCACCATTGTCTTCAGCATTATCTTCAGTGCATCAGCTCGGCGTTCTTCCGCGTACTGGAATGAATTCTTCAGCAGATTCTTCAGTAGGAATGACATCCTCAGTTGCCTTGAACTTGATAGATTCCTCAGGAGCTGGTTCATCTAACACAGAAGGTAGGTGCTCTCTTTGCGAGCCATTAGTTTCATCGAACCGCACATCTATAGTGTCAACAATCTTGTGAAGAGCGATGTTGAAGACTCTGTAGGTGTCTGAGTCCTTCCGTAACCAAGCATAAAACCTTCATGTGCTTTCGGTGCAAATTTAGAATTGTGATGAGGATCTCTAATCCAGCATTTAGCACCGAAGACTTTGAAATAACTCACATTGGGTTTCTTGTCAGTGAGGAGTTCATAGGCAGTCTTCTTGAAGAATTTGTGAAGATATACTCTGTTGATGATGTGGCACGCAGTATCAATTGCATCAATCCAAAAACGACTAGGCATTTTGTATTCATCAAGCATAGTGCGAGCCATCTCAACAAGAGTTATGTTCTTGCGCTCCACGACGCCATTCTGCTGAGGAGTATAGGGAGCAGATAACTCATGAGTAATACCAAGTTCATCAAGATAAGCATCAAGACCGGAATTCTTGAACTCAGTTCCATTGTCATTCCTGATGTGTCTGATCTTCACACCAAAGTTAGTTGAAGCCCTCGAGGAAAATTGTTTGAAGACTTCCTGCACTTCATTTTTGTAAGTAACAATGTGTACCCATGTGTAACAAAAGTAATCGTAAACAATAACAAAGCCATATAGAGATGTATCATTAGTGATAGCTGAGTAATGATTAGGACCAAAGAGGTCCATGTGAAGCAATTCGAAGGGACGACTAGTGGTCATGATAGTCTTCGCTGGATGCTTGGCCTTGGTCATTTTTCCAGCTTCACAGACTCCACACATGTGATCCTTGAGTAATTTGACATTCTCAATGCCAATGACATGCTTCTTCTTTGCAAGCGTGTGCAAATTCCTCATGCCTGCGTGACCAAGTCGCCGATGCCATAGCCAGCCTTCTGAAGCTTTTGCAAGTAAACACACGGCTGGTTGTGGTCCTGTAGAGAAGTCAACAATATACAAATCTCCTCTCCTAAAGCCTTCGAAGACTTTGGAATTGTCAGCTTCCATAATCACAACACAACGATACTTGCCAAAGATAACAACCATATCAAGATCACAAAGCATTGGGACTGACATGAGGTTGTATCTAAGGACTCAACAAGCATGACTTTGTCCATGTGTATGTCCTTAGAGATCGCAACCTTACCAAGACCCAATACCTGACATTTGCCTTTGTCAGCAAAGATGATATGCTTCAGATGAGCCGGTGATAAGGGAGCATCCATCAATAGATTATTGTCACCAGTCATGTGATTTGTACATCCACTATCGAGAACCCACTCAGCGGCTTTGGGTTGATCATCCTGCAGATGAGTTAGTACAACTTACGATCTCATATACTTCATCAGTAAAGAATATGTTATCAAGTTCATCAGATGAATTTCATCAGTCAGTATAACAGATAAGCAGTATGAGGACGTGTGAAATGAAAGTTCATTTCATCATGATTAGCCTGCGTCCTTTCAGGCATTTTCTCAGGCCCCCAGCAAATTCTTCAGACGTTTAATGCACGTCTGGAGACCTGACCCTGCAGAAGAGGTTAGTTCTTTTTCTTCACCACCCACATCTGAAGGGGTGGCAAAGATTTCATCACTCTGCTAGCACCATATGAGAATGGTGGCATAGAGGCCAAACCATTTCGTTTCACATAAGAGGGGTTAGGGTAAGCATATGAATAAGCAGAGAAATTCTTCGAGGACTTATGAACATATTGGTTTGAAGAATAATGCACATATTCATAGCACTTAGCTCTACCCTATGAAACAGAGTTGTTATACGATGATAATCATATGAGGACTTTGATCCTTTTGAGGAATTTGATCCCGTGAGGAATTTGGTCCGTATGAGGACTTGGATCCATATGAAGAATTTGGTCCATATGAAGAGTTTGATCTGGGGTTCCTTTTCTTCACAGGTGGTGTCATGAGGACATTCACCTGAAGACTTTCAAGGCACTTCTTGGGAACCCAGATTTTCTTCATAGGGAACCGTTCCTGCAGTTAGTGCCAACATATCTAGCAAATACTTCACCATTCTGATTTTTGAACAGTTTATAGTTGAGTCAAATGACTCATCGAGAAGAATGAGGAGATTAGCATGTAAAGCCAAATAAGTTAGATGGATCAACTGGAGGTCCCTTTGCAGCAACCCATGAGGTTTGGGATCTTTGCTCTGTAAGTGCATCTAGTGCCCTTAGTGATTTTGGTGTATTGAAGACTTATAGGTTAAGTAACTAATGCGTTTGTGAGTGTACGGGCCTATAAGTCTATGAGGAGTTTGATATTTATAGTGAAATCGACCCTAAAATGAAGTTCTTCAATGAAGACTTTGATATTACGAAGACTTTACGAAGACTTTGAAAGTGAAGAAATTGGTGTGACCTTGAAGACTTGGTATTCATTTGAGGAACATGAGGCGTGAAGACTTTTGTTTTTCGTAGTTTCATTTTCTCTTTCTTGAGTCATAGGAAACACCGTCTTGTTAAAGGGGTGGAGGAAATACTAAGGAAAATTTCCATTTGATGCTCAACTCAAATCCTACACCTACCAATCCCTTGAGTGAAGCTTTTGGAAATCTCATACAGTTCAGTCAATTTCTTGATGTGAGAGGCAAGCTCTTACGGTGTTGAGAATCTGTTACGGCCGAGGAGTTAGGAATTCGCCGGTCTGGTGCCTACACAAGGAGGAACATGATAGCCCTAAGGAATTTGATGTTCAAATTTCCGACCGTTCTTTACTCTTGCCATGACTGTCCCAAAATATCTTATCCACCTAACGGTCATATCATTGAAGGGCATTTATGTCTTATCATGTCGGGCTGCTCCGAGGCTATAAATAGCCACCCCTACAACCACTAGTTGGTTGGCTGCTCGAGAGAACTTGACACTTGTCATTTGAGAGCAACCCATCCTCGAGGAATTTGGCGAAAATCATCAAGTGAGGAAAATCCCAAAACCAAACCCTACAAACCCAAAGTGATTGAGCATCACTGAAGAAATTGATCCTGCGTGGATCCGGCGCTTTTACCTTTGAAGACTGTGCTTCTTCCAGGCGGTTAGGCGTCAAGGTCTAGAACATCAAGAGGAATTGTGGATCGCCGAGTGACCAAGTATGTGAAGGTTTGGAAGTCGCTGAAGACTTACCACGAGTGATTGGACGAGTCATGTGACCTTAGTTCAAGGAGAATCGGTGAGGACTTGGGTGTCTGAGCTGCGTGCTCAGCGGTAGGTGTCCGGGACTGTGTGTCCTCGAGTTTAAATACTCAGCCGCTCCAACAGACGTACAAGCGAGACAGCAGTTGGAACTGGTCTACCAAATCATTGTCTTCACCAACCTAACTGGTTCTATTTCCTCAACCCTTTCATTTCCTCATTCTTGTGTTGAGTGTTTGTTCATATCTGTGTTTCAAGACTTTGGTAGAAGACTTTCTCAATTTCCTCAGTTCAATTTCTTGATCTGTTTGTCTTCATCTTGTGTTATCCTGTGACTCACGCTTTACGTACTCCGTGATTGTCTTCATTTCATCATGATGACAATGCTTGTAATCTGTTATGCTTACTTACGAGTACTTATTCATGCAAGTATTTCTTCTCTAAGGAATTTCCTCACCGCAAATTCCTCGGTGAAGAATTCATAAAAGATCGCCTATTCACCCCCTCTAGTCGATATAGCGCACTTTCAATTGGTATCGAGAAAAGGTACTCCTTGTTCTGTGTGATTTTGGTTTAACCACACAGAGTTTTAGTTATGTGGACCCGCAGGGTATGATCAAGGTCTCGGCAGGGTGTCCTACCTTGATGGGACGGACTACCCTCTTGGAAGAACAAAATGCGAATGCATCTTGAAGCAATTGACAACGATCTACGGTATGTTGTGACAAAAGGTGTTTCCTCGGTCCACCCTCTCGAATGATGCTGATGTGAAGAGATTCAAGCAACTCGATTCTCAAGCGAAGAATATCATATGTAGCCATCTGAGCAAAGGTCAATATGGAAGAGTGAGTGCTTTGGAATCTGCCAAACTCATACAGGACAGACTGTCCAAAAGTAAATGAAAGCGTCTCAACTCAGCGTGACTCTCGAGTCGATGTTCTTCGTGAAAGTCGTTATATCGACTAGAGGGGGTGAATAAGCGATTTTAGAATTTTACAAATTCTTCATGAGGAATTTGCTGGTGAGGAAATTCCTTAGCGAAGAAATACATGCAGCGGAATAAGTACTCGAAGTAAGCATAGCAGATTACAAGCATAGTCATCATGATGAAATGAAGACAATCACAGTCTGAAAAGCGTAATCACGAGGATAACACAAGATGAAGACAAGCAGTGAAGAAATTGAGCGAGGAAATTGAGAAAGTCTTGATCAAAGTCTTCAAACACAGATATGAACAAACACTCAACACGATAATGAGGAAATGAAAGGGTTGAGGAAATAGAACCGATTAGGTTGGTGAAGACAATGATTTGGTAGACCAGTTCAACTGCTGTCTCAATTATACGTCGGTTGGGCGGTGAGTATTTAAACTCGAGGACCGCGATCCGGACACCCGATCCTTGAGCACGCAGCTCAGGACACCAAGTCCTCACCGTATTCTCCTTGAACTAAGGTCACGCAGACCTCGTCCAATCACTCGTGGTAAGTCTTCAGGCGACTTCCAAACCTTCACAGACTTGGTCACTCGGCGATCCACAATTCCTCTTGGATGCTCTAGACCGTGACGCCTAACCGTCTGGAAGAAGCACAGTCTTCAAAGGTAAAAAGCGTCGGATCCACGCAGGATCAATTTCTTCATTGATGCTCAATCACTTTGGGTTTGTAGGGGTTTGGTTTTTGGGTTTTTCCTCACTTTATGATTTTCGCTCAAAGTCCTCAGAGGATGGGTTGCTCTCAAATGACAAGTGTCAAGTTCTCTCGGGCAGCCAACCAACTAGTGGTTGTAGAGGCGGCTATTTATAGCCTAGGGAGCAGCCCGACATGATAAGACATAAATGCCCTTCAATGATATGACCGTTAGGTGGATAAGATATTTGGGACAGGTGGCGCCTTGACACAGAACGGTCGGAAATTTGAACATCAAATTCCTCGGGGCTATCATGTTCCTCCTTTGTAGGCAATTAGCTCATGGCGAATTCCTAACTCCTCGATCGAAACAAATTCCTCGGTGACGAAGAGCTTCGTCTCATCCTTTGAAGAAATTGGTGAACTGTATGAGATTTCAAAAGCTTCACTCGAAGGATTGGTAGGTGTAGGATTTTGAGTTGAGCATCAAATGGAAATTTTTCCTTAGTATTTCCTCGACCCCTTTAACGATCACGGTGTTTCCTATGACTCAAGAAAGAGAAATGAAACTACGAAAACAAAAGTCTTCACGCTTCATGTTCCTCAAATGAATACCAAGTCTTCAGGATCACACCAATTTCTTCACTTTCAAAGTCTTCAGAAAGTCTTCAGAATATCAAATTCTTCAGTTGAAGAACTTCATTTTTAGGGTCGACTTTTCTGTAAATATCAAACTCCTCATAGACTTATAGACCTGTGTACACTCACAAGCGCATTAGTTACTTAACCTATAAGTCTTCAATACACCAAAATCACTAAGGGCACTAGATGCACTTACAATCTCCCCTTTTGGTGATTGATGACAACATAGGTTAAGTTTTCAACGGGATAAATATATGAAGTGTAAATACTGATAATGAGGATTTTGATTGCAAGATATAGAAGAACTCCCCACGAAGATGTGCATAGTGAGAATTTGCTTTTGAGGCAATGCACATTTGAAGAATTGAATCATGGAGATCTCCCCTATATCTTGTAATTCATACGCATTTGACATATAATATGAGAATTTGAAATGCATGATGAAATATGGTGCTTGATGCTATGCAATGCATGCATAAAAAATCGAGCCCAATGCGTATGAGGAATTTGAAACTTTTCATGAGTATCAGAGCCCAAATCGATTTGAAGATTTTCAACGAGCTCATGAGGATCAGAGCATAACAAATATCAGAGCATATCAACACTACTGTAATCAGAGCATAGAGCAAAAGCATAATGCATCAAAAGTATCAAAGCACCATCGGGTTTAAGATTACAACTCGATCCAATAAAAGGTTTCAGAAGAACGAGAGTTGTAACTTAATAAAATACTGTATATAGACAAAAAGCGAGACCGGCGAAGACTAACTCAAATTTCTCCCCTTTGTCATCGAATGACCAAAAGGATCGGCGAGGACTAACGCTCTTGAAGAATTTCAAGTTGAAGGCGGGCGCTTGACATTATCGGGGTTGTTCGTTGAAGTAGGACCAGCAGCGGTGTCTTCCAAATCTTCATTTTCATCGATGTCGCGAGATGAAGAATAGGAGCTAGCCACCAAGGAAGGAACTTTGACTTTCTTGAATTTCTTGGAGGAGGTGCAGACCAGTCAAATTCTTCCTTGAGTCCCATTGATTGCAGTTCTTCTTCATTGTAGACATGTGAAAGAACAGCCCAGTGCGCTTGAAGGTTTCATGAAGGTAGTAGTGGTTTTCTTCACTGCATTGTGTGTTGAGGTCATGTTGTAAAAAGAGTACCAAGCGGCGTTTGACCCACTTATGATTCGATCAACCTTCGATGAAGGCGAGGAGTAACTCACGATCGATCATCACCACAGGTGCGATAGCTTGAGGACTTTGCTTGGTGAGGTATTTTGGCTGAGTCATGTGTGGCGAGTCATCATTGGTGGAGTAGGATGCTGCTTTGCTGAAACTGTCCATCAATGGACGAATGCCTTCATCTATCTGTGATGGCCTTGCCCTTGTCATCACCGAGGTAATTGTCCGTTTGAGGACTTCAATCGAGGGCAAGTAGCTGCGGTGGTTCAAAGTATCAGCTTTGTAATTGAGTGAAGACCTTGACTGATGAATCTCATAATCCAAAGGCGCATAAGGCTTCAGCTCAAATGGTGACATAGCAATGTTTGCGAGTCCTCATGAAGAAATCATGGAAGTTGGCGGGGAGCATGCATGGATGATGTTGAAAAGCATATTCTTCATGATGCCAGCGACTTCTTCATCGTTAAGTCGTGGCCTTTGATAGGACTCATAGTCTTCGTCGAATTCGATAGACTGTCCGAGGCACATATAATAATTCCTTGACGAGGAATTTGGATCTTGGTGCTGCCTTTGCTTCAAAGGCTTCATTAGCACTTGCATATAGTGATTTGAAAGTTCTTTTTCTTCATAGAATCGGCGTGCACCATCAAGCGGAGGACTGAGTGGTAAGGCGCGAAGCAATTCACTTCTTGGTGCCTTGTAGTGAGTATTTTCAGTCATCAATCTAAGACCCATGAATTTACATCTTGACGTCTCCGGTGATGTGCGGTGTTGCATAAAACTGAAGAATTAGCTCTTCATTCCAATCCACAAATATCGGTGCAGAAATTTAGAAGTCTGCGTCGTGAAGAACACGAGGACTGGCTCAAAGCACAGCAGCGACTCCATATCCACATGAGGAATATGAGCATGATCGAAGATTTTGTCCTTGTTGAAATGCACCGAGGAATAGAAGTTGGCTTGGTGGCAGTCGAAGCGCCTCTTCCTAATCGAGCGAATCATAAGGATTATATTCGATGAAGAACACGTGCTCGGCAAAGAAATCTTCAGCCTTGAACTTTTGCTTGGTTGAGAGCGGATTCTTTTGCTTGGGCGAGAGGGTGTCGATGAGTTGCATCACCACCTCGGGAATCGTAAGTTCAGGTTCTTGACTGAGGAATTTCTTGTTCCTCAACAGTGCGATCGAGGATTAGCGGCAGCAGTTTCATCAGCACTAGTGGCTGGAATTTCTTCATGCAGAACCAGTGGGTTGATTTTCTTGAGTCCATTTGGACTGTTTGAGCGAGAGGCGAGGAACTTGTTGGAGCGGGGTGAAGAGAGGAGTATTGGGATCTTGACTTTCCCAAAAGTCATCATTTATTCTGGAGTGGTGCATCCAATATCCACATCTTCATTTTCAATTTCCTCGGCACCAGCTTGAGGAATTTCATAGTCGATGAGGAAATAACTGGGGTTGAAGGATTGCTTCCACTTCAATTTCTTCATCAATTTTCTCGGCGAAGCAGCAGATTGATGTTCTTCATCAGATCGATTGGGATCTCATAGTCTTCTCCAAAGGAACAACTTCCTTTGATGGTATGGAGAAATTGGAACAGCATCAATTGGATTTTCAAATGAGCTGGTCATTGGCTTCATTTTCTTCACAGTAGAAGAATCGGCCTGGTGATGCTTTCCTTTTCTTCACAGCAGCTCGTTCTGCGGGCTTGGTTTCTTCACATCGAGCGGATGGAAGAATTGGAGTTGGAGTTGGCGCGGAGGAGGGCTGAGGAATTTGGTGCAGTTTCTTGAGAACAAGCGATGCAGTTCCCTGTCTTGAGCAATTTCTTGAGCGCAACTAATGGGTTGCCTGACTTGAGCAGTTTCTTGGGCGCACCACTAGTAGGTGCCACAGGCATTTTCTTCAGCGGCTGGGATGGGATCATCAGCCTGGAATCAGCATTTTCTTCAGCAGGCTGAGCGGAGGCTTCAGCCTGAGGATTTTCAAGTTGCGAAGGTGCAGCAACACTTGTGATTTTCTTCGTCAGATCGACGAATCTGGTCTTGACTACTTGCCAATCAGCATAGTATGTGTCGAAGTTCTTCTGAGGTTCTGAATTTCAGTTTGGATTTGAAGGAGTTCCTCGGTGTCATCTTGACAACATTTTCTTGAGAACCTCTCCTTCTGTATTGAGCCTTTTGATTTCCTTGCCTTCTCAAACTTCCATTTTCTTCAGCGATGAAGTGAGTCAACATGACTTTGACCAGGTGTCAAAGGAAGATCGAGCGAGAGGGTATTGGGATCATTGTGCGAGTCAATGAAGTCGAGGACTTTCTTGGATCCAATGCGATGTACAGATGTACCTTTGGCTCTAGCGGCTAACTTGGCGGTCTCGATGATTTCTTCAAGTTCTTCATCGGATGCCTCATCATCGGATGGCACGTGGACTAGCTGTTTCTTCCTTGGGCTGGGCGAGGACCACGTCCATTGTTGCTTTTGTCTTCAGCAGAGTCGGGCGGATGAAGAATTGAGGGCAGGTGAGGAACTTGCGAGAGATGCTGAGGCAATTGAAAACCAGCAGTCCTTTGACATGTAGCTAGGTGCCAGAGGCTGAAGGTTTGGACGGAGCAGTTGAGGACTTTGATGGAGCGATGGCGGTGTGAGGAATTTGCTGTTGAGAATTTGCACGGAGGGCTGGCGATGAACTTGGCGTGTGAGCGCGGATGATGAAACACTTGGCTTATTAGCAGACTTCTTTTGCATTGATTTCCTCGGTTTGACCGAGACCTCGATGTGACAGCAGGCAGAATCCTCATTGAATTTCTTCACGCTTCCTTTGCTTGCTTAGCCAACTTTGCTTGGCGTTTAGCCCATTCATCGGGAAAGTCCTCACGCGTTTGGCGCTAGTGGGATCAGCTATTTGGCCTGGTGCCAAAGGAGCTCTTGGGCATGGAGGATTTAGCGAATTTCTTCATGTACTTAGGTGTTACATATCGGTATTCCTTCCATTCCCATGCCCATCTCCGTTCAATCTTACTGTCGCACCTTGCGTTGATTTTTCTTTCCTCATCGGTGTGTCAATAGTCAGCATATATTTCCTCGGGGATTTGAATCTGTCATGACCTCGGGTTTCTTTCCTCCCTTCGTGGCTTCTTACCATCTGCCATTTTCTTGGTTGAGGAAATTGAACAATTGAGTTCTCTGAAGAAGTGTGCAGTTTTTCTTCGAGCAGCTGCAAATGAGTTAAGTTGATGAGAACCTAGGGATTCAGCAGCGGACATTTGTACTGTGAACAGAGTATAGGTGCGAGGAATTTGAAGAGGTCATATCGTTCTCGGAGGGTTTTCAAAAGAACAAGTTTGAGGATTTTGACGGATGAGCCTTGAAGAATTTCAATAAGCGTTCTTTGTCTTAGGTTCGAGTTGTATAGATCGAAGATCCACACAATTGAGGAATCTTGAAGAAAATCATTGCTTAGAGAAATGAGTCAAGAGATTTGAGGTGTTCATATGTGAGAGAATTTGAAGAATAAACACCTTTGAAGAATTTGAAGAAGATTTGAGAATCAAAGCGAGTAATAAAAGTAACTTTTAATTTACGAAGTGAAGAACACGATGAACTGAGATGAACAGTTGAGAAGTTAAATCGTTCAGATCTTCCGCCCTAACTTGGCGGAGAAATCAGCTCTGGCGATGGCGGAGTGAAGATATTCCACGGTCGGTAGCGATCGTCGGCGAAGAGGTCAAAGCGGTGAAGCTTTTCCTCACGGCTGACGATGGAGTAGCGGCGGCGCTAGGGTTTGAGGAGCTCGGCGGGAGAGAGGTCGGCGAAGTAAAAGAGTGAGGAAGGGAGAGGGGGTATTTATAGACACGGTGAAAAGCGGATCGTCCGAAGATTTAGGACGAGCGTGCCTGACCGCTTCCTTCTCACGACATGTGTCACCCACGTAGTGTGTAGTGGAGATGGTAATGCGATCGTGGGTGAATATAATAATGCATCGTGGGATGCGGAGCAGTTTAATGATAAAAGCGAAGGTTTGGATAAGATTTGTTTTAAAAGTTCCGTTGCAATTTCTTCAGCTGTCAAGGACACGATGAAGAATTTGAGCGAGTTTCAAAAGAGAACGCACATGAAGAATTTGTGAATGGATTGGGTTGAGTATAGCATAGAGGGAAGGGTCCGATCACATTCACTTAGCGAAAAAAGCGATTTGAAGAAATAGCCATAAGTGAATCTGTAGAGGACATAAACCCATATATATATATAGCCAATGAAGAAAGGCAGCGGAAATAGTGAAGATTTTGCAAAGTTGAAGAATTTGAAAAATTGAAGAATTTCAAAACGAGGAAAAACTCAAATTGAAGATTTTCAACTTTGGTGGTGGCGTACCCACCGTATAAGAATGATGATTTCAGACACAGCGTACAATTGTCGTGGGGTTACGAGAATCAAATTCTTCATTAATTTCTTCACACTTAGAGTGTTATTCTTCATTGATTGAAGAAAAGCGTTTCTTCATGTGTTGCACATCTAAGTCATCAATTTTGCATAAGTGTTAGGATGTGTGTCCTTTTCAAAGAACATTGAAGATTCTAAGATATTTAGCTCACACGCAACTTGCTAAATCTCTTCTCATCCAAGGGCTTAGTGAAGATATCAGCTAGCTGTTCTTGATCTTCACATGCTTTCGATGGAGATGTAAGCCCTTCAACACATGATCACGAAGAAAATGATGGCGAATTTGAATGTGCTTTGTCTTGAGTGCTGAACTGGGTTGTGAGCAATCTTGATGGCACTCTCATTGTCACAATAGAGAGCACATTCTTCACGTTGATGCCGTAGTCCTTGAGGTTTGCTTCATCCATAGTAATTGAGCACAACACGAGCCAGCAGCAATGTATTCAGCTTCCGTAGTGGACGGTGATACGAGTTCTGTTTCTTGAGGACCAACGGACCAAAGATCGTCGAGAAATGACAAGTACCAGATGTTGACTTGCGGTCCACACGATCACCAGCATAGTCGAGTCAGAATATCAATGAGATCAAAAGTAGAGCCCTTGGGGTACCATAATCCTAGTGTTGGTGTGTGAGCTAGATATCGAAGAATATGCTTCACAGCCTTATGGTGTGATTCCTTGGTGTAGCTTGAAATCGGGCACACATGCAAACACTAAGCATTATATCTGGCCTAGATGCACATAAGTACAATAAAGAACCAATCATGGGCGGTATACCTTGTGATCGAAGTCAATACCATTTTCATCGATTGCATAGATGGCCATTTGTGGGCATAGGAATTTTGACGCCTTTGCAATCTTGCATGCGAATTTCTTGAGGACATCTTTGAGGTATTTCTCTGAGATATGAATATGCCATTGTGTTGTTGTGAATTTGAAGACCTAAGAAGAATTTCAACTCTCCATCATAGACATTTGATATTCTTCACTCATCATATAGGCAAATTCATCACTATAACGTTGGTCGATACAGCCAAAGATAATATCATCAACATATATTTGGCACACAAACAGTTCACCATCATAAGATTTAGTAAAAAGAGTAGGGTCGAGTGAACGGGTGTGAAGCCATTCTTCACGAAGAATTCCTTCAATGTATCATACCACGCCGAGGGCTTGCTTGAGGCCATAGAGGCCTTATTTAGTCTGAAGACTTTGTCGAGGATTCTTTGGATCTTCAAAACACAGGGGTTGAGCAACATATACTTCTTCCTCAAGCTTACCATTGAGGAATGCACTTTTCACATCCATTTGATATAAAGTGATATTGTGATGGTTAGCATAGGCGAGTAATATCTTGAATAGACTCAAGTCTAGCGACAGTGCAAAAGTTTCATCGAAATCAATTCCTTCAACCTGCGTGTAGCCTTGAGCTACTAGTCGTGCCTTATTCCTCACCACAAGACCATTTTCATCTTGCTTGTTGCGATAGATCCACTTTGTGCCAATGATATTATGCTTGCGAGGATCTGGACGTTTGACCAGTTCCCAGGCGTTGTTGAGCTCGAACGATGTAATTCTTCTTGCATGGCCTGAATCCTCCGGCTCGAAATGCTTCATCTACCTTAGTGGGCTCTGTGATAGAGACAAAAGCATAGTGCCCACAAAAGTTAGATAAGTGTGAAGCTTTTGAGCGAGTGAGAGGACTGGCGCTTCAATGTCATCGATGATCTTGTCAACTTGCACTTCTTTTGCAGCGAGGATGAGCTGGTTGTCTTCGAGGAATTTGATCATTTTCCTCGGCACCATTTTCTTGACATTATCTTGAGTGCATCAGCTCGGCGTTCTTCAGCGTCTGAATGAATTCTTCAGCAGTTTCTTGATGGGAATGACATCCTCGGTTGCCTTGAACTGATAGAATCCTCGGTGCTGGTTAGTCTAACACGAAGGTAGGTGCTCTCTTTGCGAGCCATTAGTTTCATCGAACCGCACATCTGATGTCAACAATCTTGTGAAGTGCGATGTTGAAGACTCTGTAGGTGTCTGAGTCCTTTCCGTAACCAAGCATAAAACCTTCATGTGCTTTGGTTGCAAATTTAGAGGTGTGGTGAGGATCTCTAATCCAGCATTTAGCACGAAGACTTTGAAATAACTTACATTGGGTTTCTTATCGTTGAGGAGTTCATAGGCAGTCTTTTGAAGAATTTGTGAAGATATACTCTGTTGATGATGTGGCACGCAGTGTCAATTGCTTCAATCCGAAGCGACTAGGCGTTTTGTATTCATCAAGCATAGTCGAGCCATCTCAACAAGAGTTCTGTTCTTGCGCTCCACGACGCCATTTCTTTGAGGAGTATAGGGGCAGATAACTCATGAGTAATACCAAGTTCATCAAGATAGTCATCAAGACCGAATTCTTGAACTCAGTTCCATTGTCACTCTGATGTGCTTGATCTTCACACCAAAGTTGGTTGAAGCCCTCGAGGAAAATCGTTTGAAGATTTCCTGCACTTGATTTTTATAAGTAACAATGTGTACCCATGTGTAGCGAGTAATCATCAACAATAACAAAGCCATATAGTGATGCTTCATTAACGACAGCTGAGTAATGATTGGGACCAAAGAGGTCCATGTGAAGCAATTCGAAGGGACGAGTAGTGGTCATGATAGTCTTATTGGATGCTTGGCCTTGGTCATTTTCCAGCTTCACGGGCTCCGCATAAGTGATCCTTGAGAATTTGACATTCTCAATGCCAATGACATGCTTCTTCTTCATGGCGTGTGCAAATTCCTCATGCCTGCGTGACCAAGTCGTCGATGCCATAGCCAGCCTACGAAGCTTTTGCAAGTAGACACACGGCTGGTTGTGGTCTGTGGAAAAATCAACAATATACAAGTCTCCTCTCCTAAAGCCTTGAAGACTTTGGAATTGTCAACTTCCATAATCACAACACAACGATACTTGCCAAAGATAACAACCATATCAAGATCACAAAGCATTGAGGCTGACATGAGGTTATATCCTAAAGACTCAACAAGCATGACTTTGTCCATGTGCATGTCCTTAGAGATAGCAACCTTACCAAGTCCCAATACGACTTTTGCCTTTGTCGGCAAAGATGATATGCTTGAGATGTGGCGGTGATAAGGGAGCATCCATCAATAGATTCTTGTCACCGGTCATGTGATTTGTACATCCACTATCGAGAACCCACTCGGTGGCTTTGGGTTGATCATCCTGCGGATGAATTAGTACAACTTACGATCTCATATACTTCATCGATGAAGAATATGATATCAAGTTCATCGAGATGAATTTCATCGATCGGTATCAATCAGATAAGTAGTATGAGGGCGTGTGAAATGAAAGTTCATTTCATCATGATTAGCTGCGTCCTTCGAGCAATTTTGTCGGGCCCCCACAAATTCTTGAGGCGTTGAGGCACGTGCAGGAGACTGACCTACGAGAAGAGATTAGTTCTTTTCTTCACCACCCACATCTGAAGGGGTGGCAAAGAGTTCATCATTCTGCGAGCACCATATGAGAATGGTGGCATAGAGGCCAAACCATTTCGTTTCACATAAGAGGGTTAGGGTAAGCATATGAATAAGCGAGAGAAATTCTTGAGGACTTATGAACATATTGGTTTGAAGAATAATGCACATATTCATAGCCCTTAGCTCTACCTGCGAAGCGAGTTGTTAGCACGATGATAATCATATGAGGACTTTGATCCTTTTGAGAATTTGATCCTCGTGAGAATTTGGTCCGTATGAGGACTTGGATCCATATGAAGAATTTTGTCCATATGAAGAATTTGATCTGGGGTTCCTTTTCTTCACGGGTGGTGTCATGAGGACATTCACTGAAGATTTTCAAGACATTTCTTGGGAACCCAGATTTTCTTCATAGGGGACCGTTCTGCGATTAGTGCCAACATATCTAGCAAATACTTCACCATTCTGATTTTTGAACAGTTTATAGTTTGAGTCAAATGACTCATCATCGAGAATGAGAAATTCACATGTAAAGCCAGATAAGGTAGATGGATCAGCTGGAGGTCCCTTTGCAGCAACCCATGAGGTTTTGGGATCTGCTCGGGCTTCGATATGTTCCATCAGCATTGAGTTTCCTCTCAAAGGCAATACCCTCTTTCCTAGGGTTCTGTTGAGGATCTGCTTTTAAGCACATCACAAAGAGTCGATGCCCTTTGAGGCTTTTGTACATGCATGTCATGTACAATTCCTTCAACCACTGCATCGTCGGTGATACTAGCAATGTCCTCGGATGAGGAATTAGTGATAGCGAGGCAGGTGAAGAATTTATAACAGTTGAAGCATTTGAACATTCAGGTGAAGAATTAGCGATTCACGTTCAATGCACTTTAAGCATGGAGGAACAAATTCTTCTTGAGAAGCGCTGATTTGTTGAGCAAGTAATGAATCACGCTCCTTACGAAGATCTTCATAACTCGATCTTAGCTTCTCAAGATCTTGCTTTCTTTGAAGAAATTCATAAGAAAGTTTCTCATGATCGAGATAAGAGAGTGTTATGATGACCTTGAAAATGTCAAGCCTAGGCTGAACTTCTGAAGATTTTCGATCGGGGCTTGAGTGCGATCCATTTCTTCACCTAACATATCATCACTCTTATCTAGCATGTTTTGAACCTTTTCAAAAGCCCTTTGTTGTTTATAGCAATCTTAGCAAGTTTAGAGTAGCTGGGCTTGAGATCCTCATCGATTCATTTTCACTAGGATTGAGAGGAGGTGAAATTGAGTACCTTGGCACCTTTTGCCATGAAGCAATAGGTGGGGCGTAGTCATCATTTTCCTCATCGGGTTTGTCGGTAGTCGGTTTCTTCAGCGTTGAAGATGGACTTGCTAACATAAGCGATAGCAAGAGCGGACTAGCCACACCAGATTCGGATTCTTGAGACTCCTCCTCTTCCTCATTTTCCTCGATTCAGCTTGAGTCCATTTCCTTGCCAATGAATGCGAGCCTTTTGGAGCTGCTCTTCTTGTGAGAAGAAGGCTTTGAGGATTTTGATGATGAAGATTTTGATGATTTCTTCTTCTTCTTCCGTCATCGAACTGTAATCCTTGTGTTTCTTCTTTCTTAATTCCTTTTCCCATGAGGACAATCTTGGATATAGTGACCAGGTTTCTTGCATTTGTGGCAAAGTCTTCGCTTATAGTCACTAGATGAGGAATCACTGCTTCTTGAGGATTTTCCAAAGCGACCACGTCTTGTGAATTTCTGGAATTTCTTCACGGCGATGCTAGCTCTGGCCAAATTCTTGAGGATCTCCAAGGCTACTACGAGTCTTCACTCTCGATTCAGATTCAGCCTTGGCCTTGAGGCGCGTGTTTTTCCATAGCGAACCATAGAGATCTCTCTTTTGAGCAAGCTAGAACTTCGTGAGTATTTAGCCTTTCGAGGATATCAGCGGGATCAAGAGACTTGTAATCAGCTCGTTCTTGTATCATCGATGCGGAGTATCAAATGAGGAATCAAGCGATCTTAGCAATTTCTTCACCACCTCATGGTCGGTGATGTCGATGGCACCAGTGCTTGAAGCTCATTTGAGATGTCGATGAAAGCGATCGAAGGTTTGTTGAACATTTTCGTTGTCGAGTCTTTTGAAGCGGTTGAAGAGATTCGAAGAACATCAACTCGAGAGTCACGCTGAGTTGAAACACCTTCATTTACTTTGGACAGCCTGTCCCGGATGAGTTTAGCGATTCCAAAGCACTCACTCTTCCATATTGACCTTTGCTCGGATGGCCACATATGATATTCTTAACTTGAGAATCGAGTTGCTTGAATCTCTTCACATCAGCATCATTGGAGAGGGTGTGGTGAGGAAACACCTTTTGTCACAACATACGAGAGATCGTTGTCAATTGCTTCAAGATGCATTAGCATTTTGTTCTTCGATGGGGTAGTCCGTCCCATCGAAGGTAGGACACCTGCTGAGACCTTGATCATACCTGCGGTCGACATAACTAAAACTCCGGTGGTTAAACCAAAATCACACGAGAACAAGGGTACCTTGCTCGATACCAATTGAAAGTCGTTATATCGACTAGAGGGGGTGAATAGGCGATTTTAGAATTTTACAAATTCTTCACTAAGGAATTTGCTGGTGAGAAATTCCTTAGCGAAGAAATACATGCAGCGGAATAAGTACTCGAAGTAAGCATAGCAGATTACGGGCATAGTCATCATGATGAAATGAAGACAATCACGAGTCTGAAAGCGTAATCACGAGGATAACACAAGATGAAGACAAACAGGTGAAGAAATTGGCGAGGAAATTGAGAAAGTCTTGATCAAAGTCTTCAAACACAGATATGAACAAACACTCAACACGATAATGAGGAAATGAAAGGGTTGAGGAAATAGAACCAGTTGAGTTGGTGAAGACAATGATTTGGTAGACCAGTTCAACTGCTGTCTCGGTTATGCGTCTGGTTGGAGGCGGCTGAGTATTTAAACTCGAGGACCGCAGTCCGGACACCCGATCCTTGAGCACGCAGCTCAGGACACCAAGTCCTCACCGTATTCTCCTTGAACTAAGGTCACAGACCTCGTCCAATCACTCGTGGTAAGTCTTGAGCGACTTCCAAACCTTCACAGACTTGGTCACTCGGCGATCCACAATTCCTCTTGGATGCTCTAGACCGTGGCGCCTAACCGTCTGGAAGAAGCACATTCTTCAAAGGTAAAAGCGTCGGATCACGCAGGATCAATTTCTTGATGATGCTCAATCACTTTGGGTTTATAGGGGTTTGGTTTTGGGTTTTCCTCACTTGATGATTTTCGCTCAAAGTCCTCGGAGGATGGGTTGCTCTCAAATGACAAGTGTCAAGTTCTCTCGGACAGCCAACCAGCTAGTGGTTGTAGAGGCGGCTATTTATAGCCTAGGAGCAGCCCGACATGATAAGACATAAATGCCCTTCAATGATATGACCGTTAGGTGGATAAGATATTTGGGACAGGTGGCGGCGCAGACTGACAGCGATCGGAAATTTGAACATCAAATTCCTCGGGGCTATCATGTTCCTCCTTTGTGTAGGCAATTCGCACTGGCGAATTCCTAACTCCTCAGTCAGAACAAATTCCTCAGCGACCAGAAGAGCTTCGTCTCTGTCACTGAAGAAATTGACTGAACTGTATGAGATTTTCAAAAGCTTCACTCGAAGGGATTGGTAGGTGTAGGATTTTGAGTTGAGCATCAAATGGAAATTTTTCCTTAGTATTTCCTCGACCCCTTTAACGATGCGGTGTTTCCTATGACTCAAGAAAGATAAAATGAAACTACGAAAACAAAAGTCTTCACGCTTCATGTTCCTCAGCGAATACCAAGTCTTGAGGATCACACCAATTTCTTCACTTTCAAAGTCTTGAAAGTCTTGAATATCAAATTCTTGATTGAAGAACTTCATTTTAGAATTAGACTTTTCTGTAATTATCAAACTCCTCATAGACTTATAGGCTGTGTACACTCACAAGCGCATTAGTTACTTAACCTATAAGTCTTCAATACACCAAAATCACTAAGGGCACTAGATGCACTTACACTTGGAATCTCTTCAACCTCTTCAAAAGACTCGACAGCGAAAATGTTCAACAAACCTTGATCGCCTCTTGACATCTCAAATGAGCTTCAAGCCTTTGGGTGCGGTGACATCACCGACCATGAGGTGGTGAAGAAATTGCTAAGATCGGTTGATTCCTCATTTGATACTCATGCGATGATACAAGAACGAGCTGATTACAAGTCTCTTGATCCTGCTGATATCCTCGAAGGCTAAATACTCACGAGTTCGACTTGCTTGAAAGAGATCTCTATGGTTACGGCTATGGAAAAACCGTGCCACGAAGGCCAAGGTTGTGTCGAATCGAGAGTGAAGACTACGGTAGTAGCCTAGGAGATCTGAAGAATTTGGCCAGGAGCTAGCCTGCTTTCGTGAAGAAATTCCAGAAATTCTCAAGGCGTGGTCGCTTTGGAAAATCCTCAAGAAGCGGTGATTCCTCATCTAGTGACTATAAGAAGACTTTGTCACAAATGTAAAAACCTGGTCACTATATCCAGGATTGTCCTCGATGGGAAAAGGACTTGAAGAAGAAGAAACACAAGGATTACGATTACGATGATGCGAAGAAAAGAAGAAATCATCAAAATCTTCATCATCAAAATCATCAAAACCCTCTTCTCACAAGAGGAGCAGCTCGAAAAGGCTCGGGCATTCATTGGCAAGGAAATGGACTCTGGGCTGAATCGAGAAAATGAGGAAGAAGAGGATGCAGAAGAATCCGAATCTGGTGTGGCTAGTCGGCTCTTGCTCTGCTTATGTTAGCAAGTCCATCTTCAACAACGAAGAAACTGACTCCATGACAAGCACGATGAGGAAAATGATGACTACGCTCCCACCTATTGCTTCATGGCAAAAGGTGCCAAGGTACTCAATTACACCTCCTCTGAATCTAGTGAAAATGAATCGATGAGGATCTCAAGCCCACTACTCTAAACTTGCTAAGATTGCTATAAAACAACAAAGGGCTTTTGAAAGGTTCAAAACATGCTAGATAAGAGTGATGATATGTTAGGTGAAGAAATGGATCGCACTCAAGCCTGATTGAAAATCTTGAGACTTGATCTAGGCTTGACAACCTTCAAGGTCATCATAACACTCTCCTAATCGATCATGAGAAACTTTCTTATGAATTATTTCAAAAGCAAGATCTTGAGAAGGCTGAGGCGAGTTATGAAGATCTTGAAGGAAGCGCGATTCATTACTTGCTCAACAAATCAGCGCTTCTCAAGAAGAATTTGTTCCTCCATGCTTAAAGTGCATTGAACGTGAATCTGCTAATTCTTCACCTGAATGTTCAAATGCTTCAACTGTTACAAATTCTTCACCTGCCTCTGCTATCACTAATTCCTCACATGAGGACATTGCTAGTATCACTGACGATGCAGGACTGAAGGAATTGTACATGACAGGCATGTACAAAAGCCTCAAAGGGCATCGAGACTCTTTGTGATGTGCTTAAAAGCAGATCCTCAACAGAACCCTAGGAAAGAGGTATTGCCTTTGAGAGAAACTCAATGCTGATGGAGCGTCTTTGGAAGCTGGCGTATCCCAAAACCTCATGGGTTGCTGCAAAGGGACCTCCAGTTGATCCATCTACCATATCTGGTTTTACATGTGAATTTCCTCATTCTGTTGATGAGTCATTTGACTCAAACTATAAACTGTTCAAAAATCAGAATAGTGAAGTATTTGCTAGATATGTTGGCACTAACTGCAGGAACGGTTCCCCTATGAAGAAAATCTGGGTTCCCAAGCAGTGCCTTGAAAATCTTCAGGTGAATGTCCTCATGACACCACATGTGAAGAATAGGAACTCCAGATCAAATTCTTCATATGGACCAAATTCTTCACATGGATCCAAGTCCTCATACGGACCAAATTCCTCACGTGGATCAAATTCCTCAAAAGGATCAAAGTCCTCATATGATCATCATCGTGCTAACAACTCATTTCGCAGGTAGAGCTAAGGGCTATGAATATGTGCATTATTCTTCAAACCAATATGTTCATAAGTCCTCGAAGAATTTCTCTACTTATTCATATGCTTACCTAACCCCTCTTACGTGAAGCGAAATGGTTTGGCCTCTATGCCACCATTCTCATATGGTGCTTTCAGAATGATGAACTCTTTGCCACCCCTTGAGATGTGGGTGGTGAAGAAAAGAACTAATCTCTTACAGAGGGTCAGGTCTCGGGGCGTGCCTCAATGTCAAGAAGAATTTGCTGGGGCGACAAAATGCACGAAAGGGCCTTGAGGCTAATCATGATGAAATGAACTTTCATTTCACACGTCCTCATCTTTATTATCGATTGATCTTGGTGATGAAATTCATCGATGAACTTGATATCATATTCTTCAGCGATGAAGTATATGACATCGTAAGTTGTACTAATTCATCTGCGGGATGATCAACCCAAAACCAGTGAGTGGTTTCTCGATAGTGGATGTACAAATCACATGACTGGTGACAAGAATCTATTGATGGATGCTCCCTTATCACCGTCACATCTGAAGCATATCATCTTTCTTTGACAAAGGCAAAAGTCGGTATTGGGACTTGGTAAGGTTGCTATCTCTAAGGACATGCACATGGACAAAGTCATGCTTGTTGAGTCTTTAGGATATAACCTCATGTCAGTCTCAATGCTTTGTGATCTTGATATGGTGCGTTATCTTTGGCAAATATCGTTGTGTTGTGATTATGGGCTGATAATTCCAAAGTCTTGAAGGCTTTAGGAGAGGAGACTTGTACATTGTTGACTTTTCCACAGTACCACAACCAGCCATGTGCCTACTTGCAAAAGCTTGAGAAGGCTGGCTATGGCATCGGTGACTTGGTCACGCAGGCATGAGAATTTACTGCACGCTTGCGAAGAAGAAGCATGTCATTGGCATTGAAAATGTCAAATTCCTCAAGGATCACTTATCACGAACTGTGAAGCTGAAAATGAAGGAAATATGCCCTAGAGGCAATAATAAAGTTATTATTTATTTCCTTATATCATGATAAATGTTTATTATTCATGCTAGAATCTTATATTTACTAATTGGAGCACCTTTCAAGCTTTCTAATTAATCCACATCACGAAATTAATTACACCGTTGGATTCTAAAATTCGTCCAAGATAAAAAGAAAACTTGCGTAACATAGATGGTCCGTCTAAAGAAAATGGCATCTGACACGTCTAATGTCCTGGAACAAAAATAAACATTCATCCGTTCCTTAAAAAAAAGGTAGCCTCCTTCCAGAAAAACTACTAATTGGAGGCACCTTTCAAGCTTTCTAATTAATCCACATCATCGAAATTAATTACACCGTTGGATTCTAAAATTTACGTCCAAGATAAAAAGAAAACTTGCGTAACACAGATGGTCCCGTCTAAAAGAAAAATGGCATCTGACACGTCTAATGTCCTGGAACAAAAATAAACATTCATCCGTTCCTTAAAAAAAAGGTAGCCTCCTTCCAGAAAAACTCTACGGGTAAGAAGGAAACAATATGGGGTCGTGAAAGTCTTCTTGCCAATTTAAAAGGAGAAAAACACCTTCTCCCTGAAAATAGAACAGAAAACATCTCCCTCCGCTCCTGATGTTTTTTTTAGACAACCAGGACTCCTATCGTCCCATCCAAAAACAAAATTGCATCTCACGTGTCCGATGTTTTGGAAAAAAAAAAGCAGCCATCCGTTCCTTTAAAAAGAGATGGTCTCCGTCTAAGAAAAATAGCCTACTTCCCATGCAACTCTACATGTGAAAAGGAAACCAAGATGGGATCCGTGAAAGTCTTATTCCAATTGAAAACAGAAAAACATCTCTCCCTGAAACATCTCCTGGGCTCCGGTGTAGTTCTTTTTTAGGCAAGCACGATTCCTTTACAAAAGAAAAACATCTCTCCCTGAAAAGAATAGATAACATCTCCCTGGGCTCCCGTATACATTTTTTAGACAACCACGGTTCCTTTACATGGCCGCACCTTTAAATCCTTCTCACTAATCCAAGTCACTGAAACTATTTACACCATTGATTGTAAAATTTACGTCCAATACAAAAAAGAAAACATGCAGAACAAAGATGATCCATAAAAAATGTTATCTGTCATGTCCAACGTTGTAACAAAAAAGCATCCATCCGCTCCTTAAAAAAAGATTACGTCGTTTAGAAAAAAACTCTACCGATAAAAAAAGATAGAATCCAGTTGATGGCCCGTGAAACTCCATAAAAAAATCTTCTGCCGATCGATTAAAAGACGAAAAACATCTTCCTTGGCTCCTGTACCTGGCCATTGACTCCACCTCCCCTTCAATCCTCCTCTCCAACATATGGCCAGTGGTGGCGATTTCTCACCAAAGGATGTCCCCAACTCCCCATCACCAGCAATTGCGCTCTCCCACCCTCATGGCTAGCGGCAAACTGAAAGAACCTGAAGCCAGGTGCTGCGAGGGATGATGAGAGCTCGACTATGACCCCAAGCGGTGATCAGTCTTCCTCATTGTTAGTGTCGCCACATCTACCTCCACCCTCCCCGGGCATCCAAGTACACTCACGTTTGTGATATAAGGCCAACTATCAAGTACAACATCTAACAAGTTTTCTTGGCTTCATCTTTGGAGAAGAGCACAATCTAACCATGATAATAGTGGATTAATGGTCGATGCAGCTTAGGATGAGGTGTACCAATTGTGGTCTAAAGTAGATTGTGTTGTTGTGGTAATTGGTAAATTCACCATCGGAGGACCTACATTGGACACACCAATTTATCTTTCCAATGTCGTCCAGTTCGTCGTTGGTTCTCCAACTCCAAATGCATGTAAAACCTATACTGGAATTTTTGAATGTGCTACTTGATTTTTGGATTTCTGGACTCATGCCAAAACAAAGCGTCAGATAAATATAAAAATTGCTATGTACATGCCAATCCATGAGCACACTTCGCCCGATTATGTATTAGAGGAGCGGACTAGATTCAGCTACATCCAATGTGGCCAGGTGCAGTGTAGTGGTGTCGTGATGCATATGTGGTGAATTATCTGCAGTGTCACTTAGTACTATGCATGTGCATAATACCATATTTTTTAAAGATGTACTACTTTGCCAGGCTTGCATGCGATTGGTGAATTACATGAATTTTTCAGATGATTCTTTCTAGGTGCAGATTGATAATATGTATCTGCATATATTATACATCTATACATGTCTTTATTTTGGCCTTAGAACAAGTGAAAACTACCTATTAAATCATCTTTAAATACATATAAATTAATGACGTAACAATAAAATCAGGACATATCATGCGACACAAAGATCTCATACACATTATTATTTATGTGATATAGATATGTATGAAGTATGGATAGAATTTTCTTAAAATTCCACTCACATTAATCATAAAAGAAATTCTTTAAGAATTTATTGGTTGAGACAAGAACTTAAAATTTGAATAATCTGTGCTGCATATAGTAATGAAAATATACAACAAACTCTTCTTTGTATATCTATATTATCTGCTATGATATCTACGCATGTTGATAGAAAACCATGCACGTATGCACAAAAATAGACTTTTCATAATTCTACCATGCTAGCGTGGCAAAAGATAGAAAATATGTCTTTTTAGTAAGGACAAGACATTAAGATATATGTTACAATAGGATACTTGATCTTTTTACCTTTTAGAAACTTCTAGGCCACGAATCCATGATACATGCAACAACATATGCATTTGTAACCATGTCTTTCTACAAACATACAACATATATCCTCGACTTATATAACTTCATAAGTTACCATAAACATATTTCCACATTTCATCAGTAAATATGTGGTTCCTCATATAACATAATGAAAATATTTATAAGGTTTTCGTGCAACTGGACACAATCTAATCACAAAATAGTCTGAAGCAATGTACCATTGTCGAACCCTATGTCCTACAAAGATAGCCATGTAACTTTGCGGAACCCTCACAAAATAGTCTGAAGCCATGCAACAATATCGACATACTCATATTATTGTCCGACATTTCTAATTAGTAACAAGTTTTTTCTATCTGATAATAGAAGTGCTAGCCCGTGCAAGTGCACGGGTTTACGACTAGTTGTATTAACCGGAAACGTAATACATGTGTGAATACATAGACAAACAGAGTGTCACTAGTATGCCTCTACTTGACTAGCTCGTTAATCGAAGATGGTTATGTTTCCTAACCATAGACATGAGTTGTCATTTGATTAACGGGATCACATCATTAGGAGAATGATCTGATTGACATGACCCATTCCGTTAGCCTAGCACTTGATCGTTTAGTATGTTGCTATTGCTTTCTTCATGACTTATACATGTTCCTGTAACTATGAGATTATGCAACTCCGTTTACGGAGGAACACTTTAGGTGCTACCAAGCGTCCTGGCGTAACTGGGTGATTATAAAGAAGTACTACAGGTGTCTCCAAAGGTACATGTTGGGTTGGCGTATTTGAGATTAGGTTTTGTCCTCCGATTGTCGGAGAGGTATCTCTGGCCCTCTCGGTAATGCACATCACTATAAGCCTTGCAAGCAATGTAGCTAATGAGTTAGTTACGGAATGATGCATTACGTGTGAGTAAAGAGACTTGCCGATAGCGAGATTGAACTAGGTATTGGATACCGGCGATCAAATCTCGGGCAAATAACTATACCGATGACAAAGGGAACAAAGTATGTTGTTATGCAGTTTGACCGATAAAGATCTTACGTAGAATATGTAGGAGCAATATGGGCATCCAGGTTCCGCTATTGGTTATTGACCAAGAATAGTTCTAGGTCATGTCTACATAGTTCTCGAACCGTAGGGTCCATGCAACAAGGTTTCGATGACAGTTATATTATGAGTTTATGAGTTTTGATGTACGAAGGAGTTGGAGTCCCGGATGAGATCGGGGACATGGCGAGAGTCTCGAAATGGTCGAGGCGTAAAGATCGATATATTGGACGACTATATTGGAGTTCGGAAGGTTCGAATGATTGGGTATTTTTGAATCTGGAGAGTTACAGAATTCTTTGGAGAAGTATTGGGCCTTATTGGGCCCTGCGAGGAAGAGAGGGGCTGCCTAGGGCAGGCGCGCCCCAAGGCCTAGTCGGGTGGACTAGGGGAGGGCCGCACCTTCCTCCCTTCCTTCCTTCTCTCCTACTCCTACTAGGAAAGGAGGAGTCCTACTCCCGGTGGGAGTAGGACTCCCCCCTGCGCCTCCTCCTAGGCAGGCCACCTCCTCCTTGCTCCTTTATATCTGAGGGGCAGGGGGCACCCGAGGGACACAAGTTGATCTGGATCGTTCCTTAGCCGTGTCGGTGCCCCCTCCACCATATTCCACTTGGTCATATCGTCGCGGAGCTTAAGCGAAGCCTGCGCCGGAGAAGTCATATCGTCGCGGAGCTTAAGCGAAGCCCTGCGTCGGTGGAGCATCATCATCATCCTGCATTCGTCGTCTTGTGGAACTCATCCCGACACTTTGCTGGATCGGAGTCCGGGGATCGTCATCGAGCTGAGCGTGTGCAGAACACGGAGGTGCCGTCGTTCGGTGCTTGGATCGGTCGGATCGTGAAGGCGTCGACTACATCAACAGCGTTGTTATAGCGCTTCCGCTTTCGGTCTCACAGTGCGTGGACGGACCTCTCCCTCTCGTTGCTATGCCATCACCATGGTCTTGAGTGTGCGTGGAAATTTTGAAATTACTCGTTCCCCAACAGTGGCATCCGAGCCTGGTTTTATCGCGTTGATGTCATGTGCACGAGTAGAACACAAGTGAGTTGTGGGCGATATAAGTCATCTTGCTTACCAGCATGTCATACTTTGGTTGGCGGTATTGTGAGATGAAGCGGCCCGGACCGACATTACAGCGTCACGCTTCTGGCGAGACTGGTTTCACCGCTTGAGCACTAGTTGCTTAAAGGTGACGGCGGGTGTCGATTTCTCTCACTTTAGTTGAACCGAGTGTGGCTCGCCCGGTCCTTGCGAAGGTTAAAACAGCACCAACTTGACAAACTATCGTTGTGGTTTTGATGCGTGAGGTAAAACGGTTCTTGCTCAGCCCGTAGCAGCCACGTAAAACTTGCAACAACAAAGTAGAGGGCGTCTAACTTGTTTTTGCAGGGCATGTTGTGATGTGATGTGGTCAAGGCGTGATGCTATATTTTATTGTATGAGATGATCATGTTTTGTAACGAGTTATCGGCAATGGCGAGAGCCATATGGTTGTCGCTTTATTGTACTTGAAAGTCTTGAATGTCAAATTCTTGAGTTGAAGAAATTCATTTTTGAATTCGACTTTCTCTGTAAATATCAAACTCCTCATAGACTTATAGACCTGTGTACTTACAAGCGCCAGTTACTTAACCTATAAGTCTTCAATACACCAAAATCACTAAGGGCACTAGATGCACTTACGGTACTAGATTTAGGTCATAATTATGGCGCATGAAGAAACTCCATGCTTGATGGGATTTTGGAATCCTTGATTATGAATCACTTGATGCTTGCGAACCATGCCTTATGGGCAAGATGACTAAAGACTTCATTCTCGGAACAATAGGCGACAAATGACTTATTGAAATAATACATACTGATGTATGCGGTCCGATGAGTGTTAAAGCTCACGGCAATATCGTTATTTTCTGACCTTCACAAGATGATTTGAGCAGATATGAGTATATCTACTTAATGAAGCACAAGTCTGAAAACATTTGAAAAGTTCAAATAATTTCAAGTGAAGTGGAGAATCATCGTAATAAGAAAATAAAGTTTCTTGATCTAATCGTGAGATGAATATTTCGATTCTGGTTTGGTCTTCAAATAAAACAATGTGAATAGTTTCACAGCTCATACCGGAACACCACAACGTTATGGTGTGTCGACGTCGTAACCGTACTTTATTTGATATGGTGCGATCAATGATGTCTCTTACGATTTACCAATATCGTTTTGGGGTTATGCATTAGAGCAGCTGCATTCACGTTTAATAGGGCACCATCTAAATCCGTTGAGGCGACACCGTATGAACTATGGTTTAACGATAAACCTAATTGTCGTTTCTTAAAGTTTGGAGTTGTGATGCTTATGTGAAAAATTTTCAACGATAGCTCGAACCCAAATCGGAGAGTCTTCATAGAATACCCAAAGGTAACTATTGGTACACCTTCTATCAGATCCGAAGGCAAGTTATTGTTGCTAAGATGGATCCTTTCTAGAGAAGTTTCTCTCGAAAGAAGTGAGTGGGAGGAAAGTAGAACTTGATGAGGTAATTGTACCTTCTCCCTTATTGGAAAGTAGTTCATCACAGAAATCAGTTCGGTGATTCCTACACCAATTAGTAAGAAGTTAATGATGATGATCATGAAACCAGATCAAGTTGCTACCAAACCTCGTGGGTCTTCGAATAAGATCGGCACGGTGATACGGTAATCATGTTCGGAAGTCATGTTACTAGACCATGATGAACCTCGAACTATGAGGAAGCGATGATGAGCAGATTCAGCGAAATGGCTTGGGCCATAAAATCTGAGATAGGATCCATGTGAGAACAAAGTATGGACTTTGATTGACTTGCTCGATGATCGGCAAGCCATATTATATAATGGATCTTCAAGAGGAAGCAGATCTGATAGTAGTGTTACTATCTACAAAGCTCGACTTATGCAAAAGGTTTTGACAAGTTCAAGGTGTTGACTACATGAGATTTCTCAATGGCTATTCTTAATCTGTCGAATCATGTTAGCAATTGCCACATTTTATGAAATCTGGCAAATGGATGTCAAAACACATTCTTTAATGGATTTATTAAAGAAGAGTTGTATATGATGCAACCGAAGTTTTGTCAATCCTAAAGGAGCTAACAAAATGTGCAAGCTCAGCGATCCATCAATGGATTTGGTGCAAGCATCTCGGAGTTGGAATATACGCTTTGATGTGTTGATCAAAGCATATGATTTCTCTGAACTTTTGGAAGGCTGTATTTGCAAGAAAGTGAGTGGGAGCACTACAGCCTTTACGATAAGTATATGTGAATGACATATTGTTGATCGGAAATAATGTAGAATTATTCGAAAAGCATAAAGGAGTGTTTGAAAGGTTTTTCAAAGAAAGACCTCGGTGAAGCTGCTTACATATTGAGCATCAAGATCTATAGAGATAGATCAAGGCGGCGATAAGTTTGCAATGAATACATACCTTGACAAGATTTTGAAGTAGTTCAAAATGGAACAGTCAAAAAAGAGTTCTTGCCTGTTACAAGGTGTGAGATTGAGTAAGACTCAAAACCCGACCCGGCGGAAGATAGAAAGAGAATGAAAGTCATTCCCTATGCATCAGCCATAGGTTCTATAAAGTATGTCATGCTGTGTACCAGATCTATGCATACCCTACCACTAAGCTTGGCAAGGGGTGCAATAGTGATCTAGGTAGATCAATGGACCGGTCAAAATTATCCTTAGTAGAATAAGGATATGTTTCTCGATTATGGAAGTGAAAAAAGGGTTAGTCATAAAGGTTACGTCGATGCAAGTTTTAACACTAATCTAGATGACTCTGAGTCTCAATCTGGATACATATTGAAAGTGGGAGCAATTAGCTAGAGTGGCTACGTGCGAGCATTGTAGAATAGAAATACAAAATACTTACGGCTCACAGATGTAATGAACCGTTGACTAAATTATCTCACAAGCAAAACATGATCACACCTTAGTACTCTTTGGGTGTTAATCACATAGCGATGTGAACTAGATTACTGACTCTAGTAAACCCTTTGGGTGTTGGTCACATGTCGATGTGAACTATGGGTGTTAACCACATATAGATGTGAACTATTGATGTTAAATCACATGGCGATGTGAACTAGATTATTGACTCTAGTGCAAGTGGGAGGCTGAAGGAAATATGCCTAGAGGCAATAATAAGATTATTATTTCCTTATATCATGATAAATGTTTATTATTCATGCTAGAATTGTATTAGGAAATGTAATACATGTGTGAATACATAGACAAGCAGTGTCACTAGTATGCCTCTACTTGACTAGCTCGTTAATCGAAGATGGTTATGTTTCTAACCATAGACATGAGTTGTCATTTGATTAGGATCACATCATTAGGAGAATGATCTGATTGACATGACCCATTCCGTTAGCCTAGCACTTGATCGTTTAGTATGTTGCTATTGCTTTCTTCATGACTTATACATGTTCCGTAACTATGAGTTATGCAACTCCGTTTGGAGGAACACTTGGTGCTACCAAGCGTCACGTAACTGGCGGGTGATTATAAAGAATTCTACTGGTGTCTCAAAAGTACATGTTGGGTTGGCGTATTTGAGATTAGGTTTTGTCCTCGATTGTGGAGAGGTATCTGCAGGCCCTCGGTAATGCACATCACTATAAGCCTTGCAAGCAATGTAGCTAATGAGTTAGTTACGGAATGATGCATTACATGTAGTAAAGAGACTTGCGTACTTGAATTGAACTAGGTATTGGATACCGGATCAAATCTCAAGACAGTCATAAATGACAAAGGAACAAAGTATGTTATTATGCGGTTTGATAAAGATCTTCGTAGAATATGTAGAGACCAATATGGGCATCCAGGTTCGCTATTGGTTATTGACCAAGAATAGTTCTAGGTCATGTCTACATAGTTCTCGAACCCGTAGAATCCACTTAACAAGGTTTCGATGACAGTTATATTATGAGTTTATGAGTTTTGATGTACCGAAGGAGTTAGTCCCGGATGAGATCGGGGACATGAGTCTCAGTAGTCGAGGCGTAAAGATCGATATATTGGGCGACTATATTGGAGTTGGAAAAGTTCGAATGATTGAATTTGGTGCAGGAGAGTTCTGAGGTCGCCGGGGAAGTATGGGCCTTATTGGGCCCTGCAGGGAAAGAGAGGGCTGCCTAGGGCAGGCGCGCGCCCAAGGCCTAGTCGGGTGGACTAGGGGAAGGGCGCACCCTTCCTCCCTTCCTTCCTTCTCTCCTCCTACTAGGAAGGAGGTCCTACTCGGTGGGAGTAGGACTCCCCCACTGATGCGCCTCCTCCTGGGCCGCACCTCCTCCTTGCTCCTTTATATCTGAGGGCAGGGCACCCGAGACACAAGTTGATCGGATGGTTCCTTAGCGTGTGCGGTGCCCCCTCCACCATATTCCACTGGTCATATCGTCATGAGCTTAGGCGAAGCCTCATGGAGAAGTCATATCGTGAGCTTGGTAAAGCCCTGCGTCGGTGGGCATCATCATCATCACTGCCCGTGTCTTGTGGAACTCATCCCGACACTTTGCTGGATCGAGTCCAGGGATGCGTCATCGAGCTGAGCGTGTGCAGAACAGGTGCCGTGCGTGGTGCTTGGATCGGTCGGATCGTGAAGTGCGACTACATCAACAGCGTTATAACGCTTCGCTTCGGTCTCACAGTGCGTGGGCGGACACTCCCCTCTCGTTGCTATGCCATCACCATGGTCTTGAGTGTGCGTAGGAAATTTTTGAAATTACTACGTTCCCCAACAGAAAAAATGACCAAGGCCAAGCATCCAGCGAAGACTATCATGACCACTACTCGTCCCTTCGAATTGCTTCACATGGACCTCTTTGGTCCCAATCATTACTCAGCTGTCGTTAATGAAGCATCACTATATGGCTTTGTTATTGTTGATGATTACTCTCGTTACACATGGGTACACATTGTTACTTACAAAATCAAGTGCAGGAAATCTTCAAGCGATTTTCCTCGAGGCTTCAACCAACTTTGGTGTGAAGATCAAGCATCAGGAGTGACAATGGAACTGAGTTCAAAATTCGGTCTTGATGACTATCTTGATGAACTTGGTATTACTCATGGGTTACGCTCCCTATACTCCTCGGCAAAATGGCGTAGTGGAGTGCAAGAACGAGAACTCTGGTTGAGATGGCTGCACTATGCTTGATGAATACAAAGCGTCTAGCGTTTCTGGATTGAAGCAATTGACCTTTGCGTGCCACATCATCAACAGTATATCTTCACAATTCTTCAAGAAGACTGCCTATGAACTCCTCAACGACAAGAAACCCAATGTAAGTTATTTCAAAGTCTTGATTGCTCAATGTTGGATTAGAGATCCTCACCACCTCTAAATTTGCACCGAAAGCACATGAGGGTTTATGCTTGTTACGGAAAGGACTAGCACACCTCTGAGTCTTCAACATCGCTCTTCACAAGATTGTTGACCTTTGTAGATGTGCGGTTCGATGAAACAATGGCTGTAAAGAGCACCTACCTTCATGTTAGGCGAACCAGCACGAGGATTCTATCAGGTTCAAAGACAGCTGAGGATGTCATTCCTGAAGAAACTGCTGAAGAATTCATCCACATGCTGCGAAGAACGTTGAGCTGATGCACTGAAGATAATCTGAAGAAAATGGTCTGAGGAAAATGATCAAATTCCTCGGCGACAACCAGCTCATCCTCGCGTTGCAAAAGAAGTGCAAGTTGACAAGATCATCGATGACATTGAGCGCCAGTCCTCTCACTCGCTCAAAAGCTTCACACTTATCTAACTTTTGTGGGCACTATGCTTTTGTCTCTATCCACAGCCCACTAAGGTAGATGAAGCATTCTGGAGCGGAGTGGATTCAGGCCATGCAGAAGAATTACATCAGTTCGAGCACAACAACGTGCAGGAACTGGTCAAGCGTCCAGATCTCATAAGCACAATATCATTGGCACAAAGTGGATCTATCGCAACAAGCAAGATGAAAATGGTCTTGTGGTGAGGAATAAAGGCCGACTAGTAGCTCAAGGCTACGCAGGTTGAAGGAATTGATTTCGATGTAACTTTGCACTGTTGCTAGACTTGAGTCTATTAAGCATATTACTACCTATGCTAACCATCACAATATCACTTTATATAAAATGGATGTGAAAAGTGCATTCCTCAATGGTAAGCTTGAGGAAGAAGTATATGTTAACCCCCGGTTTTGAAGATCAAAGAATCGACAAAGTCTTGGACTAAATAAGGCCCTCTATGGCCTCAAGCAAGCCCCTCGAGTGGTATGATACATTGAAGAATTCTTTGTGAAGAATGGCTTCACACCGGTTCACTCGACCCTACTCTCTTTACTAAATCTTATGATGGTGAACTGTTTGTGTGCCAAATATATGTTGATGATATTATCTTTGGCTGTCTTGACCAACGTTATAGTGATGAATTTGCCTATATGATGAGTGAAGAATATCAAATGTCTATGATGGAGAGTTGAAATTCTTCTTAGGTCTTCAAATTAAGTCAACAACACAATGGCATATTCATATCTCAGGAAATACCTCAAAGATGTCTGAAGAAATTGGCACAGGCGCAAAGGTGTCAAAATTCCTATGCCCACAAATGGCCATCTATGCCTTGATGAAAATGGTATTGACTTGATCACAAGGTATACGCTCCATGATTGGTTCTTTGTACTTATGCATCTAGGCCAGATATAATGCTTAGTGTTTTCATGTGCCCGATTTCCAAGCTACAAGAAGAATCACACCATAAGGCTGTGAAGCATATTCTTGATATCTAGCTCACACACCAACACTAGGATTATGGTACCCCAAGGGCTCTACTTTTGATCTCATTGGATATTACACTCGACTATCTGGTGATCGTGTGGATGCAAGTCAACATCTGGTACTTGTCATTTCCTCAGACGATCTTTGATGCATTGGTCCTCGAAGAAAGCAGCATGTATCACAGATCCCTACTTGAAGCTGAATACATTGCTGCTGGCTCGTGTTGTGCTCAATTACTATGGATGAACAAACCCTCAAGGACTCACATCAGCGTGAAGAATGTGCCTCCCTATTGTGACAATGAGAGTGCCATCAAGATTGCTCACAACCAGTTCAGCACTTTCGAAGACAAAGCACATTCAAATTCGTCATCATTTTCTTAGTGATCATGTGTTGAAGGGCTACATCTCCATCGAACGCGTGAAGGCGAAGAACAGCTAGCTGATATCTTCACTAAGCCCTTGGATGAGAAGATTTAGCAAGTTGCGGTGTGAGCTAAATATCTTAGAATCTTGACGTTCTTTGAAAAAGAACACATCCTAACACATATAAAATTGATGACTTAGATGTGCAACACATGAAAAACGTTTTCTTCAATCAATGAAGAATAACACTCTAAGTGTGAAGAAATTAATGAAAATTTGATTCTCGAGAACCCTCGACAATTATGCGGTGTGAAATCATCATTCTTATATGGTGATCCATACACCACCAAAGTTGAAAATCTTCAATTTGAGTTTTTCTCAGTTTTGAAATTCTTCAGTTTTCAAATTCTTCAACTTTGCAAAATCTTCACTGTTTCATCGTCTTTCTTCATTGGCTATATATATATATATATATATATATATATATATATATATATAGGTTTATGTCCTCTACAGCATTCACTTATGGCTATTTCTTCAAGTCGTTTTTCTGCTAAGTGAATGTGATGGACCCTTTTCCTCTATGCTACTCAACCCAATCCATTCACAAATTCTTCATGTGCATTCTACTTTGAAACTCGTTCAAATTCTTCCTTGTGTCCTTGACAGCTGAAGAAATTACAGCGTACCTTTAAATGAATCTCATTCAAACCTTCATTTTACCGCTCAAACCGTTCCGCATCCCATGATGCATTACTTTATTCACCGATGGTACCACGATCTCCTACCGATGCGTGGGTGACACATGTCGTGAGAAGGGCAGCGGTTAGGGGCATGTTAGTCCTAAATCTTGGGCGATCCGTTTTCACCGTGTCTATAAATACCCTCTCTCCTTCCTCGATCGTTACTCAGCTCGACCTCTCTCTCCGCTCGGCTCCTCAAACCCTAAGCGCGCTGCTACTCCATCGTCGCGGTGAGAAAAGCTTCACTGCCTTGACTTACCGCTTGACGTACTCGCGCCCGACCGTGGAAAATCTTCACTCCGCGCGTCGCTGCTGATTTCCTCTGCCAAGTTAGGCGTGGAAGATCTGAGCAGACGAACTTCAACTGTTCTTCTCAGTTAAATGTGTTCTTCCTTGGGTAAATTAAAAGTAACTTTTATTACTCGCGTTGATTCTCAAATCTTCTTCAAATTCTTCAAGGTGTTTAATCTTCAAATTCTTCACATATGAACACCTCAAATCTCTTGATTAGTTTCTCTAAGCAATGATTTCTTCAATTCCTCAATTGTGTGGATCCTCGATCTATACAACTCTGGAACCTAAGACAAAAAGCGCTTAGTGAAATTCTTCAAAACTCATTTGGTCAAAATCCTCAAAACTTGTTCTTTTGAAAACCTTCGAGAAGCATATGACCTCTCAAATTCCTCACACCTATACTCTGTTCACAGTACAAATGTCATTGCTGAATCCCTAGGTTCTCATCAACTTAACTCATTTGCAGCGTTCCTCGAAGAAAAACTGCTCACTTCTTGAGAGAACTCAATTGTTCAATTTCCTCAAGCTGAAGAAAATGGCAGGGCGGTAAAGCCTTGAAGGAGGAAAAAACCTGAGTTATGACAGCGTTTGAAATCCCGAGAAATATATGCTGACTATTGCACTCCGGATAAAAAAGCAAAAATCAGCGCAAGTGCGTATTCGAGAAGATTGAGCGAGAGATGGGCCGCGGAATGGAAGGAATACAGATATGTAACTCCTAAGTACATGAAGAAATTCGCTCTTAACCCTCCATGCCCAAGAGCTCCTTTGGCACCTGGCCAAGTAGCTGATCCCACAATGTGTTGCACATCTAAGTCATCAATTTTGCATAAGTGTTAGGATGTGTGCCTTTTCAAAGAACATTCGAAGATTCTAGGATATTTAGCTCACACGCAACTTGCTAAATCTCTTCTCATCCAAGGGCTTAGTGAAGATATCAGCTAGCTGTTCTTGATCTTCACGTGCTTTCGATGGAGATGTAAGCCCTTCAACACATGATCACGAAGAAAATGATGGCGAATTTGAATGTGCTTTGTCTTGAGTGCTGAACTGGGTTATGAGCAATCTTGATGGCACTCTCATTGTCACGATGAGAGGCACATTCTTCACGTTGATGCCGTAGTCCTTGAGGTTTGCTTCATCCATAGTAATTGAGCACAACACGAGCCAGCAGCAATGTATTCAGCTTCAGCGATGGACGGTGATCGCAGATTCTGTTTCTTGAGGACCAACGGACCAAAGATCGTCAGAAATGACAAGTACCAGATGTTGACTTGCGGTCCACGATCACCAGCATAGTCAGTCGAGAATATCAATGAGATCAAAAGTAGAGCCCTTGGGGTACCATAATCCTAGTGTTGGTGTGTGAGCTAGATATCGAAGAATATGCTTCACAGCCTTATGGTGTGATTCCTTGGTGTAGCTTGAAATCGGGCACACATGCAAACACTAAGCATTATATCTGGCCTAGATGCACATAAGTACAATAAAGAACCAATCATGGGCGGTATACCTTGTGATCGAAGTCAATACCATTTCATCGATTGCATAGATGGCCATTTGTGGGCATAGGAATTTTAGCGCCTTTGCAATCTTGCATGCGAATTTCTTGAGGACATCTTTGAGGTATTTCTCTGAGATATGAATATGCCATTGGGTTGTTGGCGAATTTGAAGACCTAAGAAGAATTTCAACTCTCCCATCATAGACATTTGATATTCTTCACTCATCATATAGGCAAATTCATCACTATAACGTTGGTCGATACAGCCAAAGATAATATCATCAACATATATTTGGCACACAAACAGTTCACCATCATAAGATTTAGTAAAGAGAGTAGGGTCGAGTGAACGGGTGTGAAGCCATTCTTCACGAAGAATTCCTTCAATGTATCATACCACTTGAGGGGGCTTGCTTGAGACCATAGAGGCCTTATTTAGTTTGAAGACTTTGTCGAGGATTCTTTGGATCTTCAAAACACAGGGGTTGAGCAACATATACTTCTTCCTCAAGCTTACCATTGAGGAATGCACTTTTCACATCCATTTGATATAAAGTGATATTGTGATGGTTAGCATAGGCGAGTAATATCTGAATAGACTCAAGTCTAGCAACAGGTGCAAAAGTTTCATCGAAATCAATTCCTTCAACCTGCGTGTAGCCTTGAGCTACTAGTCGTGCCTTATTCCTCACCACAAGACCATTTCATCTTGCTTGTTGCGATAGATCCACTTTGTGCCAATGATATTATGCTTGCGAGGATCGGGCGTTTGACCAGTTCGACGTTGTTGAGCTCGAGCTGATGCAATTCTTCTTGCATGGCCTGAATCCTCCGGCTCGAAATGCTTCATCTACCTTAGTGGGCTCTGTGATAGAGACAAAAGCATAGTGCCCACAAAAGTTAGATAAATGTGAAGCTTTTGAGCGAGTGAGAGGACTGGCGCTTCAATGTCATCAATGATCTTGTCAACTTGCACTTCTTTTTGCAGCGAGGATGAGCTGGTTGTCTTGAGGAATTTGATCATTTTCCTCGGCACCATTTTCTTGACATTTTCTTGAGTGCATTAGCTCGATGTTCTTGGCGTCTGAGGAATGAATTCTTGAGCAGTTTCTTGATGGGAATGACATCCTCGGTTGCCTTGAACCTAATAGAATCCTCGGTGCTGGTTAGTCTAACACAGAAGGTAGGTGCTCTCTTTGCGAGCCATTAGTTTCATCGAACCGCACATCTCAGTGTCAACAATCTTGTGAAGTGTGATGTTGAAGACTACTGTAGGTGTCTGAGTCCTTTCGTAACCAAGCATAAAACCCTCATGTGCTTTGGTGCAAATTTAGAGTGGTGGTGAGGATCTCTAATCCAGCATTTTGCACCGAAGACTTTGAAATAACTTACATTGGGTTTCTTGTCAGTGAGGAGTTCATAGGCAGTCTTCTTGAAGAATTTGTGAAGATATACTCTGTTGATGATGTGGCACGCGGTGTCAATTGCTTCAATCGAGAAGCGACTAGGCGTTTTGTATTCATCAAGCATAGTCGAGCCATCTCAACAAGGGTTACATTCTTGCGCTCCTGACGCCGTTTTCTTTGAGGAGTATAAGGAGCAGATAACTCATGAGTAATACCAAGTTCATCAAGATAATCCTCAAGTCCGAATTCTTGAACTCAGTTCCATTGTCACTCTGATGTGCTTGATCTTCACACCAAAGTTGGTTGAAGCCCTCGAGGAAAATCGTTTGAAGATTTCCTGCACTTGATTTTGAAGTAACAATGTGTACCCATGTGTAGCGAGTAATCATCAACAATAACAAAGCCATAAAGAGATGCTTCATTAACGACAGCTGAGTAATGATTGGGACCAAAGAGGTCCATGTGAAGCAATTCGAAGGGGCGAGTAGTGGTCATGATAGTCTTATTTGGATGCTTGGCCTTGGTCATTTTCCAGCTTCACGGGCTCCGCATAAGTGATCCTTGAGAATTTGACATTCTCAATGCCAATGACATGCTTCTTCTTATGGCGTGTGCAAATTCCTCATGCCTGCGTGACCAAGTCGTCGATGCCATAGCCAGCCTACGAAGCTTTTGCAAGTAGGCACACGGCTGGTTGTGGTCTGTGGAAAAATCAACAATATACAAGTCTCCTCTCCTAAAGCCTTGAAGACTTTGGAATTGTCGACTTCCATAATCACAACACAGCGATACTTGCCAAGATAACAACCATATCAAGATCACAAAGCATTGAGGCGACATGAGGTTATATCCTAAAGACTCAACAAGCATGACTTTGTCCATGTGCATGTCCTTAGAATAGCAACCTTACAAGTCCCAATACGACTTTTGCCTTTGTCGGCAAAGATGATATGCTTGAGATGTGGCGGTGATAAGGGAGCATCCATCAATAGATTCTTGTCACCGGTCATGTGATTTGTACATCCACTATCGAGAACCCACTCGGTGGCTTTGGGTTGATCATCCTGCGGATGAATTAGTACAACTTACGATCTCATATACTTCACAATGAAGAATATGATATCAAGTTCATCGGATGAATTTCATCGATCGATATTCAGATAAGCGGTATGAGGGCGTGTGAAATGAAAGTTCATTTCATCATGATTAGCTGCGTCCTTTCGAGCATTTTTGTCGGGCCCCACAAATTCTTGGGAGCGTTGAGGCACGTCTGGAGACTGACCCTGAGAAGAGATTAGTTCTTTTCTTCACCACCCACATCGAAGGGGTGGCAAAGAGTTCATCATTCTGCGAGCACCATATGAGAATGGTGGCATAGAGGCCAAACCATTTCGTTTCACATAAGAGGGTTAGGGTAAGCATATGAATAAGCGAGAGAAATTCTTGAGGACTTATGAACATATTGGTTTGAAGAATAATGCACATATTCATAGCCCTTAGCTCTACCTGCGAAAGCAGAGTTATTATACGATGATAATCATATGAGGACTTTGATCCTTTTGAGAATTTGATCCACGTGAGAATTTGGTCCGTATGAGGACTTGGATCCATATGAAGAATTTTGTCCATATGAAGAATTTGATCTGGGGTTCCTTTTCTTCACGGTGGTGTCATGAGGACATTCACTGAAGACTTTCAAGTCTTCTTGGGAACCAGATTTTCTTCATAGGGAACCGTTCTGCGATTAGTGCCAACATATCTAGCAAATACTTCACCATTCTGATTTTTGAACAGTTTATAGTTTGAGTCAAATGACTCATCATTAGAATGAGAAATTCACATGTAAAACCAGATAAGGTAGATGGATCAAGCTGGAGGTCCCTTTGCAGCAACCCATGAGGTTTTGGGATCTTGCTCGGGCTTCGATCGTTCCATCGACATTGAGTTTCCTCTCAAAGGCAATACCCTCTTTCCTAGGGTTCTGTTGAGGATCTGCTTTTAAGCACATCACAAAGTCGATGCCCTTTGAGGCTTTTGTACATACTGTCATGTACAATTCCTTCAACCCTGCATCGTCGGTGATACTAGCAATGTCCTCGGTGAGGAATTAGTGATAGCGAGAGGCAGGTGAAGAATTTATAACAGTTGAAGCATTTGAACATTCAGGTGAAGAATTAGCGATTCACGTTCAATGCACTTTAAGCATGGAGGAACAAATTCTTCTTGAGAAGCGCTGATTTGTTGAGCAAGTAATGAATCGCGCTCCTACGAAGATCTTCATAACTCGCTCTTAGCTTCTCAAGATCTTGCTTTCTTTGAAGAAATTCATAAGAAAGTTTCTCATGATCGAGATAAGAGAGTGTTATGATGACCTTGAAAAGCTATCAAGCCTAGGCGAACTTTCGAAGATTTTCGATCGGGGCTTGAGTGCGATCCATTCTTCACCTAACATATCATCACTCTTATCTAGCATGTTTTGAACCTTTTCAAAAGCCCTTTGTTGTTTATAGCAATCTTAGCAAGTTTAGAGTAGCTGGGCTTGAGATCCTCATCGATTCATTTTCACTAGATTCGGAGGAGGTGTAATTGAGTACCTTGGCACCTTTTGCCATGAAGCAATAGGTGGGGCGTAGTCATCATTCTCCTCATCGGGTTTGTTGGTAGTCATTTTCTTCAGCGTTGAAGATGGATTCTTGGCGTAAGCGATAGCAAGAGCGGACTAGCCACACAGTTGATTCTTGAGACTCCTCCTCTTCCTCATTTTCCTCGATTCAGCTTGAGTCCATTTCCTTGCCAATGAATGCCGAGCCTTTTTGGAGCTGCTCTTCTTGTGAGAAGAAGGCTTTGAGGATTTTGATGATGAAGATTTTGATGATTTCTTCTTCTTCTTCACATCATCGAGCTGTAGTCCTTGTGTTTCTTCTTCTTCAATTCCTTTTCCCACGAGGACAATCTTGGATATAGTGACCAGGTTTCTTGCATTTGTGGCAAAGTCTTAGCTTATAGTCACTAGATGAGGAATCACTTTGCTTTTGAGGATTTTCCAAAGCGACCACGTCTTGTGAATTTTGGAATTTCTTCACGAGCGATGCTAGCTCTGGCCAAATTCTTGGGATCTCAATGCTACTAGCGAGTCTTCACTCTCGATTCAGATTCAGCCTTGGCCTTGAGCACGTGTTCTTCCATAGCGAACCATAGAGATCTCTCTTTTGACAAGCTGGAACTTCGTGAGTATTTAGCCTTTCGAGGATATCGGCAGGATCAAGAGACTTGTAGTCAGCTCGTTCTTGTATCATCGGTGCGAGTGTCAAATGAGGAATCAAGCGATCTTAGCAATTTCTTCACCACCTCATGGTCGGTGATGTCGGTGGCACCAGTGCTTGAAGCTCATTTGAGATGTCGGTGAAGCGATCGAAGGTTTGTTGAACATTTTAGTTGTCGAGTCTTTTGAAGCGGTTGAAGAGATTCGAAGAACATCAACTCGAGAGTCACGCTGAGTTGAAACACCTTCATTACTTTGGACAGCTGTCCCAAATGAGTTTAGCGATTCAAAGCACTCACTCTTCCATATTGACCTTTGCTCGGATGGCCACATATGATATTCTTAAGCTTGAGAATCGAGTTGCTTGAATCTCTTCATATCAGCATCATTGGAGAGGTGTGGTGAGAAACACCTTTTGTCACAACATACCAGAGATCGTTGTCAATTGCTTCAAGATGCATTACATTTTGTTCTTCGATGAGGGTAGTCCGTCCCATCGAAGGTAGGACACCTGCTGAGACCTTGATCATACTGCGGTCGACATAACTAAAACTCCGGTGGTTAAACCAAAATCACAGAACAAGGGTACCTTGCTCGATACCAATTGAAAGTCGTTATATCGACTAGAGGGGGTGAATAGGCGATTTTATGAATTTTACAAATTCTTCTTGAGAATTTGCTCGTGAGAAATTCCTTAGCGAAGAAATACATGCAGCGGAATAAGTACTCAAGTAAGCATAACAGATTACAAGCATAGTCATCATGATGAAATGAAGACAATCACAGTCTGAAAAGCGTAATCACGAGGATAACACAAGATGAAGACAAGCAATGAAGAAATTGAGTGAGGAAATTGAGAAAGTCTTGATCAAAGTCTTCAAACACAGATATGACAAACACTCAACACGATAATGAGGAAATGAAAGAGTTGAGGAAATAGAACCAGTTAGGTTGGTGAAGACAATGATTTGGTAGACCAGTTCAACTGCTTGTCTCGGTTATGCGTCTGGTTGGAAGCGGTGAGTATTTAAACTCGAGGACCGCATGATCCGGACACCCGATCGCTGAAACGCAGCTCAGGACACCAAGTCCTCACCGTATTCTCCTTGAACTAAGGCCACGCAGACCTCGTCCAATCACTCGTGGTAAGTCTTGAGCGACTTCAAACCTTCACATACTTGGTCACTCGGCGATCCACAATTCCTCTTGGATGCTCTAGACCGTGGCCTAACCGTCTGGAAGAAGCACAGTCTTCAAAGGTAAAAGCGTCGGATCCACAGGGGATCAATTTCTTGATGATGCTCAATCACTTTGGGTTTATTGGGGTTTGGTTTTGGGTTTTTCTCACTTTGGGTTTTCCTCACTTGATGATTTTCGCTCAAAGTCCTCGGAGGATGGGTTGCTCTCAAATGACAAGTGTCAAGTTCTCTCGGGCAGCCAACCAACTAGTGGTTGTAGAGGCGGCTATTTATAGCCTCGGGAGCAGCCCGACATGATAAGACATAAATGCCCTTAAATGATATGACCGTTAGGTGGAGATATTTTAGGGACGGTGGCACGCAACACACAACAGCAGTCGGAAATTGAACATCAAATTCCTCGGGGCTATCATGTTCCTCCTTTGTGTAGGCAATTACATGGCGAATTCCTAACTCCTCGATCGAGAACAAATTCCTCGATGACCAGAAGAGCTTCGTCTCATCCTTTGAAGAAATTATTGAACTGTATGAGATTTCAAAGGCTTCACTCGAAGGATTGGTAGGTGAGGATTTTGAGTTGAGCATCAAATGGAAATTTCTCCTTAGTATTTCCTCGACCCCTTTAACGATGCGGTGTTTCCTATGACTCAAGAAAGAAAATGAAACTACGAAAACAAAAGTCTTCACGCTTCATGTTCCTCAGCGATTACCAAGTCTTGAGAATCACACCAATTTCTTCACTTTCAAAGTCTTGAAAGTCTTGAATGTCAAATTCTTGATTGAAGAAATTCATTTTTAAAATTAAACTTTCTCTGTAAATATCAAACTCCTCATAGACTTATAGACCTGTGTACACTTACAAGCGCATCAGTTACTTAACCTATAAGTCTTCAATACACCAAAATCACTAAGGGCACTAGATGCACTTACGAGCCTTTGCCGTTTAGGTCATATTGGTTGTAAAGCGCATGAAGAAACTCCATGCTGATGGGATTTTGGAATCACTTGATTATGAATCACTTGATGCTTGCGAACCATGCCTTATGGGCAAGATGACTAAAGACTACATTCTCGGAACAATAGGCGAGCAAATGACTTATTGGAAATAATACATCTTGATGTATGCGGTCCGATGAGTGTTAAAGCTCACGGCAAGTATCGTTATTTTCTGACCTTCACAAGATGATTTGAGCAGATATGAGTATATCTACTTAATGAAGCACAAGTCTGAAACATTTGAAAAGTTCAAATAATTTCAGAGTGAAGTGGAGAATCATCGTAATAAGAAAATAAAGTTTCTGCGATCTAATCGTGGAGATGAATATTTCGATTCTGAGTTTGGTCTTCAAATAAAACAATGTGGAATAGTTTCACAGCTCACGCCACGGAACACCACAGCGTTATGGTGTGTCGAGCGTCGTAACCGTACTTTATTTGATATGGTGCGATCAATGATGTCTCTTACCGATTTACCAATATCGTTTTGGGGTTATGCATTAGAGACAGCTGCATTCACGTTTAATAGGGCACCATCTAAATCCGTTGAGGCGACACCGTATGAACTATGGTTTAACGATAAACCTAAGCTGTCGTTTCTTAAAAGTTTGGAGTTGTGATGCTTATGTGAAAAAGTTTTCAACTGATAGCTCGAACCCAAATCGAAGAATGCGTCTTCATAGAATACCCAAAGGTAACTATTGGTACACCTTCTATCACAGATCCGAAGGCAAGTTATTAGTTGCTAAGATGGATCCTTTCTAGAGAAAGTTTCTCTCGAAAGAAGTGAGTGGGAGGAAAGTAGAACTTGATGAGGTAATTGTACCTTCTCCCTTATTGGAAAGTAGTTCATCACAGAAATCAGTTCGGTGATTCCTACACCAATTAGTAAGGAAGTTAATGATGATGATCATGAAACTTCAGATCAAGTTGCTACCAAACCTCGTGGGTCTTCGAGTAAGATCGGCACGAGTGAATGCGGTAATCATGTTCGGAAGTCATGTTACTAGACCATGATGAACCTCTACGAACTATGAGGAAGCGATGATGAGCCCAGATTCAGCGAAATGGCTTGAGGCCATAAAATCTGAGATAGGATCCATGTATGAGAACAAAGTATGGACTTTGATTGACTTGCTCGATGATCGGCAAGCCATATTATATAAATGGATCTTCAAGAGGAAGACAGATGCTGATAGTAGTGTTACTATCTACAAAGCTCGACTTATGCATAAAAGGTTTTGACAAGTTCAAGGTGTTGACTACAATGAGATTTTCTCAACTGTAGCTATTCTTAAGTCTGTCGAATCATGTTAGCAATTGCCACATTTTATGAAATCTGGCAAATGGATGTCAAAACTACATTCTTTAATGGATTTATTAAAGAAGAGTTGTATATGATGCAACCAGAAGTTTTGTCAATCCTAAAGGAGCTAACAAAATGTGCAAGCTCAGCGATCCATCAATGGTGGTGCAAGCATCTCGGAGTTGGAATATCGCTTTGATGTGTTGATCAAAGCATATGATTTCTCTGAACTTTTGGAAGGCTGTATTTGCAAGAAAGTGAGTGGGAGCACTACAGCCTTTACGATAAGTATATGTGAATGACATATTGTTGATCGGAAATAATGTAGAATTATTACGAAAAGCATAAAGGAGTGTTTGAAAGGTTTTTCAAAGAAAGACCTCGGTGAAGCTGCTTACATATTGAGCATCAAGATCTATAGAGATAGATCAAGGCGGCTTGATAAGTTTGCAATGAATACATACCTTGACAAGATTTTGAAGTAGTTCAAAATGGAACAGTCAAAGAAAGAGTTCTTGCCTGTGTTACAAGGTGTGAGATTGAGTAAGACTCAAAACCCGACCACGGCGGAAGATAGAAAGAGAATGAAAGTCATTCCCTATGCATCAGCCATAGGTTCTATAAAGTATGTCATGCTGTGTACCAGATCTATTGCATACCCTACCACTAAGCTTGGCAAGGGGTGCAATAGTGATCTAGGAAGTAGATCAATGGACAGCGGTCAAAATTATCCTTAGTAGAATAAGGATATGTTTCTCGATTATGGAAGTGAAAAAAAAGGGTTCGTCATAAAGGTTACGTCGATGCAAGTTTTAACACTAATCTAGATGACTCTGAGTCTCAATCTGGATACATATTGAAAGTGGGAGCAATTAGCTAGAGTGGCTCTGTGCAGAGCATTGTAGATATAGAAATTTGCAAAATACTTACGGCTCTGAATGTGACAGACCCGTTGACTAAAATTATCTCACAAGCAAAACATGATCACACCTTAGTACTCTTTGGGTGTTAATCACATAGCGATGTGAACTAGATTACTGACTCTAGTAAACCCTTTGGGTGTTGGTCACATGTCGATGTGAACTATGGGTGTTAACCACATATAGATGTGAACTATTGATGTTAAATCACATGGCGATGTGAACTAGATTATTGACTCTAGTGCAAGTGGGAGACTGAAGGAAATATGCCCTAGAGGCAATAATAAAGTTATTATTTATTTCCTTATATCATGATAAATGTTTATTATTCATGCTAGAATTGTATTAACGGAAATGTAATACATGTGTGAATACATAGACAAACAGTGTCACTAGTATGCCTCTACTTGACTAGCTCGTTAATCGAAGATGGTTATGTTTCCTAACCATAGACATGAGTTGTCATTTGATTAGCAGGATCACATCATTAGGAGAATGATCTGATTGACATGACCCATTCCGTTAGCCTAGCACTTGATCGTTTAGTATGTTGCTATTGCTTTCTTCATGACTTATACATGTTCCGTAACTATGAGATTATGCAACTCCGTTTACGGAGGAACACTTGGTGCTACCAAGCGTCCTGGCGTAACTGGGTGATTATAAAGAATTACTACAGGTGTCTCCAAAGGTACATGTTGGGTTGGCGTATTTGAGATTAGGTTTTGTCACTCCGATTGTGGGAGAGGTATCTCAGGCCCTCTCGGTAATGCACATCACTATAAGCCTTGCAAGCAATGTAGCTAATGAGTTAGTTACGGAATGATGCATTACGTGTGAGTAAAGAGACTTGCGATAGCGAGATTGAACTAGGTATTGGATACCGGCGATCAAATCTCGGGCAAGTAACATACCGATGACAAAGGAACAAAGTATGTTATTATGCGGTTTGACCGATAAAGATCTTCGTAGAATATGTAGGAGCCAATATGGGCATCAGGTTCCGCTATTGGTTATTGACCAAGAATAGTTCTAGGTCATGTCTACATAGTTCTCGAACCCGTAGAATCCATGCAACAAGGTTTCGATGGCGGTTATATTATGAGTTTATGAGTTTTGATGTACGAAGGAGTTAGTCCCGGATGAGATCGGGGACATGACGAGGAGTCTCGAAATGGTCGAGGCGTAAAGATCGATATATTGGGCGACTATATTGGAGTTCGGAAAAGTTCGAATGATTGGTATTTTTGGATCTGGGAGAGTTACGAATTCGCGGGGAGAAGTATTGGGCCTTATTGGGCCTGCAGGGAAGAGAGGGGGCTGCCTAGGGCAGGCGCGCGCCCAAGGCCTAGTCGGGTGGACTAGGGGAAGAACCGCACCCTTCCTCCCTTCCCTTCCTTCTCTCCTACTCCTACTAGGAAAGGAGGTCCTACTCGGTGGGAGTAGGACTCCCCCCTGTCGCCTCCTCCTGGGCGGCCACCTCCTCCTTGCTCCTTTATATCTCAGGGCAGGGGGCACCCGAGGGACACAAGTTGATCTCGGATCGTTCCTTAGCCGTGTCGGTGCCCCCTCCACCATATTCCACTTGGTCATATCGTCGCGGAGCTTAGGCGAAGCCCTGCGCGGAGAAGTCATATCGTCGCGAGCTTAAGTGAAGCCCTGCGTCGGTGGAGCATCATCATCATCCTGCGCCGTCGTCTTGTGGAACTCATCCCGACACTTTGCTGGATCGGTCCGGGATCGTCATCGAGCTGAGCGTGTGCAGAACACGGAGGTGCCGTCGTTCGGTGCTTGGATCGGTCGGATCGTGAAGGCGTCGACTACATCAACAGCGTTGTTATAGCGCTTCCGCTTCGGTCTCACAGTGCGTGGACAGACACTCTCCCCTCTCGTTGCTATGCCATCACCATGGTCTTGAGTGTGCGTGGAAATTTTTGAAATTACTCGTTCCCCAACAGAAAAAAATGACCAAGGCCAAGCATCCAGCGAAGACTATCATGACCACTACTCGTCCCTTGAATTGCTTCACATGGACCTCTTTGGTCCCAATCATTACTCAGCTGTCGTTAATGAAGCATCACTATATGGCTTTGTTATTGTTGATGATTACTCTCGTTACACATGGGTACACATTGTTACTTACAAAAATCAAGTGCAGGAAATCTTCAAGCGATTTTCCTCGAGGGCTTCAACCAACTTTGGTGTGAAGATCAAGCACATCGGGAGTGACAATGGAACTGAGTTCAAAATTCGGTCTTGATGACTATCTTGATGAACTTGGTATTACTCATGGGTTATGCTGCTCCCTATACTCCTCGGCAAAATGGCGTAGTGGAGTGCAAGAACAGAACTCTGGTTGAGATGGCTCGCACTATGCTTGATGAATACAAAGCGTCTAGTCGTTTCTGGATTGAAGCAATTGACCTTTGCGTGCCACATCATCAGCAGTATATCTTCACAAATTCTTCAAGAAGACTGCCTATGAACTCCTCAACGACAAGAAACCCAATGTAAGTTATTTCAAAGTCTTGATTGCTCAATGTTGGATTAGAGATCCTCACCACCTCTAAATTTGCACCGAAAGCACATGAGGGTTTTATGCTTGGTTACGGAAAGGACTACTTTTCTCTGAGTCTTCAACATCGCTCTTCACAAGATTGTTGACCTGTAGATGTGCGGTTCGATGAAACTAATGGCTGCAAAGAGCACCTACCTACATGTTAGGCGAACCAGCACTGAGGATTCTATCAGGTTCAAGGCAAGCGAGGATGTCATTCCTCTGAAGAAACTGCTGAAGAATTCATCCACATGTCTGCGAAGAACGTTGAGCTGATGCACTGAAGATAATCTGAAGAAAATGGTGCTGAGGAAAATGATCAAATTCCTCGGCGACAACCAGCTCATCCTCGCGTTGCAAAAGAAGTGCAAGTTGACAAGATCATCGATGACATTGAAGCGCCGGGTCCTCTCACTCGCTCAAAAGCTTCACTTATCTAACTTTTGTGGGCACTATGCTTTTGTCTCTATCCAGAGCCCACTAAGGTAGATGAAGCATTTCTGGGCGAGGTGGATTCAGGCCATGCAAGAAGAATTACATCAGTTCGAGCACAACAACGTGCAGGAACTGGTCAAGCGTCAGATCCTCATAAGCACAATATCATTGGCACAAAGTGGATCTATCGCAACAAGCAAGATGAAAATGGTCTTGTGGTGAGGAATAAAGCCACGACTAGTAGCTCAAGGCTACCGCAGAGTTGAAGAATTGATTTCGATGTAACTTTTGCACTGTTGCTAGACTTGAGTCTATTAGCATATTACTAGCCTATGCTAACCATCACAATATCACTTTATATAAAATGGATGTGAAAAGTGCATTCCTCAATGGTAAGCTTGAGGAAGAAGTATATGTTGCTCAACCCCGGTTTTGAAGATCCAAGAATCGACAAAGTCTTGAGACTAAATAAGGCCCTCTATGGCCTCAAGCAAGCCCTCGAGGCGTGGTATGATACATTGAAGGAATTCTTTGTGAAGAATGGCTTCACACCGGTTCACTCGACCCTACTCTCTTTACTAAATCTTATGATGGTGAACTGTTTGTGTGCCAAATATATGTTGATGATATTATCTTTGGCTGTCTTGACCAACGTTATAGTGATGAATTTGCCTATATGATGAGTGAAGAATATCAAATGTCTATGATGGGAGAGTTGAAATTCTTCTTAGGTCTTCAAATTAAATCAACAACACAATGGCATATTCATATCTCGGAGAAATACCTCAAAGATGTCTGAAGAAATTGGCATGCAAGGCGCAAAGGTGTCAAAATTCCTATGCCCACAAATGGCCATCTATGCCTTGATGAAAATGGTATTGACTTGATCACAAGGTATACGCTCCATGATTGGTTCTTTATTGTACTTATTTGCATCTAGGCCAGATATAATGCTTAGTGTTTTCATGTGTGCCGATTTCAAGCTACACGAAGGAATCACACCATAAGGCTGTGAAGCATATTCTTGATATCTAGCTCACACACCAACACTAGGATTATGGTACCCCAAGGGCTCTACTTTTGATCTCATTGGATATTCGACTCGACTATCTTTGGTGATCGTGTGGATGCATAAGTCAACATCTGGTACTTGTCATTTCCTCGGACGATCTTTGGTGCATTGGTCCTCGAAGAAAGCGAGCTGTGTATCACAGTCCACTGCAGAAGCTGAATACATTGCTGCTGGCTCGTGTTGTGCTCAATTACTATGGATGAAGCAAACCCTCAAGGACTACGGCATCAACGTGAAGAATGTGCCTCCCTATTGTGACAATGAGAGTGCCATCAAGATTGCTCACAACCCAGTTCAGCACTTTCGAAGACAAAGCACATTCAAATTCGTCATCATTTTCTTCGTGATCATGTGTTGAAGGGCTACATCTCCATCGAGCACGTGAAGACTGAAGAACAGCTAGCTGATATCTTCACTAAGCCCTTGGATGAGAAGAGATTTAGCAAGTTGCGGTGTGAGCTAAATATCTTAGAATCTTGAGCGTTCTTTGAAAAGGCACACATCCTAACACATATGCAAAATTGATGACTTAGATGTGCAACACATGAAGAAGCGTTTTCTTCAATCAATGAAGAATAACACTCTAAGTGTGAAGAAATTAATGAAGAATTTGATTCTCAGAACCCTCGACAATTATGCAGCGGTGTCTGAAATCATCATTCTTATATGGTGGAGTCACGCCACCACCAAAGTTGAAAATCTTCAATTTGAGTTTTCCTCAGTTTGAAATTCTTCAGTTTTCAAATTCTTCAACTTTGCAAAATCTTCACTGTTTCGTCGTCTTTCTTCATTGGCTATATATATATATATATATATATATATATATATATATATGGGTTTATGTCCTCTACAGCATTCACTTATGGCTATTTCTTCAAGTCGTTTTTCTGCTAAGTGAATGTGATGGGACCCTTTTCCTCTATGCTATACTCAACCCAATCCATTCACAAATTCTTCATGTGCATTCTACTTTGAAACTTCGTTCAAATTCTTCACTGTGTCCTTGACAGCTGAAGAAATTACAGCGTACCTTTAAAATGAATCTCATTCAAACCTTCATTTTACCGCTCAAACCGTTCCGCATCCCATGATGCATTACTTTATTCACCCGATGGTACGATCTCCACTACCGATGCGTGGGTGACACATGTAAATGAGAAGGGCAGCGGTTAGGGGCATGTTAGTCCTAAATCTTGGGCGATCCGTTTTCACCGTGTCTATAAATACCCTCTCTCCTTCCTCGATCATTACTCCGCTCGACCTCTCTCTCCTCGAGCTCCTCAAACCCTAAGCGCCGCTGCTACTCCATAAATCGCGGTGAGAAAAGGCTTCACTGCCTTGACCCCTTCGCTTGACGATACTCGCGCCGACCGTGGAAAATCTTCACTCCGCCGTCGCTGTAGCTGATTTCCTCTGCCAAGTTAGGCGTGGAAGATCTGAGCAGACGAACTTCCCAACTGTTCTTCTCAGTTAAATCGTGTTCTTCACTTCGGGTAAATTAAAAGTAACTTTTATTACTCGCGTTGATTCTCAAATCTTCTTCAAATTCTTCAAAGGTGTTTAATCTTCAAATTCTTCACACATATGAACACCTCAAATCTCTTGATTCGTTTCTCTAAGCAATGATTTCTTCAAGATTCCTCAATTGTGTGGATCCTCGATCTATACAACTCTGGAACCTAAGACAAAAGAGCGCTTAGTGAAATTCTTCAAAACTCATTTGGTCAAAATCCTCAAAACTTGTTCTTTTGAAAAACCTTACGAGAAGCATATGACCTCTCCAAATTCCTCGCACCTATACTCTGTTCACAGGTACAAATGTCGCTGCTGAATCCCTAGGTTCTCATCAACTTAACTCATTTGCAGCGTTCCTCGAAGAAAAACTGCTCACTTCTTGAGAGAACTCAATTGTTCAATTTCCTCAAGCTGAAGAAAATGGCAGGCGGTAAAAGCCATGAAGGAGGAAAGAAACCTGAGGTTATGACAGCGTTTGAAATCCACGAGGAAATATATCTGACTATTGCACTCCGGATAAAAGCAAAAATCAGCGCAAGGTGCGTATTCAGAAGATTGAACGGAGATGGGCACGGGAATGGAAGGAATACAGATATGTAACTCCTAAGTACATGAAGAAATTCGCTCTTAACCCTCCATGCCCAAGAGCTCCTTTGGCACCTGGCCAAGTAGCTGATCCCACAAGCATCAAACGAGGTGAGGACTTTCCTGATGAATGGGCTAAACGTCAAGCAAAGTTGGCAAAGCAAGCAAAGGAAGCAGTGAAGAAATTCAATGAAGATTTTGCTGCTGCTACTGCCACTGAGGTCTCGGTCAAACCGAGGAAATCAATGCAAAAGAAGCCTGCTAATAAGCCAAGTGCTTCATCATCTGCGCCCTCACGGCCAAGTTCCTCAGCAACACCTTTCAAGCAATTTCCTCACACTGCTGCCGTTCCACCAAAGTCCTCAACAGCTCCGTCAAAACCTTCAGTTCCTGTGCACCTTGCTACATGTCAAAGGACCACTGGTTTCTCAATTGCCTCGGGCATTTCTGCAAGTTCCTCAGCTGCTCCAATTTCCTCATCTGGCCCGGCTCAGCTGAAGACCAAGGCAACAGCTGGACGAGGTCCACGGCCTAGTCAGGGCGAAACAAGTTGTATTTCATGTACCATCGGCGATGAGGGCATCGATGAAGAACTTCGCGGAAATCATCAAAGACCGTCAAGTAAGGGCGCTAGAGCCAAAGGTACATCGTGCCCTTTGCTATTGGATCGAAGAAAGTCCTCGACTTTATTGATCTACGGCACAATGATCCCAATACCCCTGCTTTGATCTTCATCGACACCTGGTCAAACTCATCGCTGAATCACTTCATCGCTGAAGAAAAATGGAAGTTTGAGAAGGCGAGGGAAATCAAAAAGGCTCAATACAGGAAGGAGAAGTTCCTGAAGAAAAACGTTGTCAAGATGACTGAAAGTGCGTTATATCGACTAGAGGGGGGGTGAATAGGCGATTTTAGAAATTTTACAAATTCTTCTTGAGAATTTGCGGTGAGGAAATTCCTTAGCGAAGAAATACATGCAGCGGAATAAGTACTCGAAGTAAGCATAGAAGATTACAAGCATAGTCATCATGATGAAATGAAGACAATCACGAGTGCAGAAAGCGTAATCACGAGGATAACACAAGATGAAGACAAAGCGGTGAAGAAATTGAGGCGAGAAATTGAGAAAGTCTTGATCAAAGTCTTCAAACACATATATGAACAAACACTCAACACAGTAATGAGGAAATGAAAGGGTTGAGGAAATAGAACCGATTAGGTTGGTGAAGACAATGATTTGGTAGACCAGTTCAAGCTGCTGTCTCGGTTATGCGTCTGGTTGGAAGCGGTGAGTATTTAAACTTCGAGGACCGCAGATCCGGACACCCGATCCTTGAGCACGCAGCTCGGGACACCAAGTCCTCACCGTATTCTCCTTGAACTAAGGTCCGCAGACCTCGTCCAATCACTCGTGGTAAGTCTTGAGCGACTTCAAACCTTCACATACTTGGTCACTCGGCGATCCAAAATTCCTCTTGGATGCTCTAGACCGTGGCCCTAACCGTCTGGAAGAAGCACAGTCTTCAAAGGTAAAAAGCGTCGGATCCACATGGGATCAATTTCTTGATGATGCTCAATCACTTTGGGTTTATAGGAGTTTGGTTTTGGGATTTTCCTCACTTTTGGGTTTTCCTCACTTGATGATTTTCTCTCAAAGTCCTCGGAGGATGGGTTGCTCTCAAATGACAAGTGTCAAGTTCTCTCGGAGCAGCCAACCAACTAGTGGTTGTAGAGGCGACTATTTATAGCCTAGGGAGCAGCCCGACATGATAAGACATAAATGCCCTTCAATGATATGACCGTTAGGTGGATAAGATATTTGGGACAGGTGGCGGCGCGACCTGACAGCAGTCGGAAATTTGAACATCAAATTCCTCGGGGCTATCATGTTCCTCATTGTGTAGGCAATTACCTTTGGCGAATTCCTAACTCCTCGATCGAGAACAAATTCCTCGGCGACCAGGAAGAGCTTAGTCTACATCCTTGAAGAAATTGACTGAACTGTATGAGATTTCAAAGGCTTCACTCGAAGGGTTTGGTAGGTGTAGGATTTTGAGTTGAGCATCAAATGGAAATTTTTCCTTAGTATTTCCTCGACCCCTTTAACGATGCGGTGTTTCCTATGACTCAAGAAAGAAAAATGAAACTACGAAAACAAAAGTCTTCACGCTTCATGTTCCTCAGCGAATACCAAGTCTTGAGGATCACACCAATTTCTTCACTTTCAAAGTCTTGAAAAGTCTTGAGAATATCAAAGTCTTGAGTTGAAGAACTTCATTTTTAGAATTCGACTTTCTCTGTAAATATCAAACTCCTCATAGACTTATAGACCTGTGTACACTCACAAGCGCATTAGTTACTTAACCTATAAGTCTTCAATACACCAAAATCACTAAGGGGCACTAGATGCACTTACAATCTCCCCTTTTGGTGATTGATGACAATCTGAGTTAAGTTTTCAACGAGGATAAACATATGAAGTGTAATTACTGATAATGAGGATTTTGATTGCAAGATATAGAAGAACTCCCCCTGAAGATGTGCATAGTGAGGAATTTGCTTTTGAGGCAATGCACATTTGAAGAATTGAATCATGGAGATCTCCCCTATATCTTGTAATTCATACGCGCATTTGACATATAATATGAGGAATTTGAAATGCATGATGAAATATGGTGCTTGATGGTATTGAGCATGCAAAATGATGTATAAAAAGTATCGAGCCCAATGCGTATGAGAATTTGAAACTATTCATGAGTATCGAGCCCAAATCGATTTGGCGATTTCCAGCGAGCTCATGAGGATCGAGCATAACAAATATCGAGCATATCAATACTACGTAATCGAGCATAGAGCAAAAGCATATTGCATCAAAAGTATCAAAGCACCATCGGGTTTAAGATTACAACTCGATCAATAAAGGTTTCATAAGAGCGAGTTGTAACTTAATAAAATATTGTACATGGACAAAAGCGAGACCGGCTTGAAGACTAACTCAAATTTCTCCCCTTTGTCATCGAATGACCAAAAGGATCGGCGAGGACTAACGCTCTTGAGAATTTCAAGTTGAAGGCGGGCGCTTGACATTATCGGGGTTGGTTGTCGAAGTAGGACCAGCAGCGATGTCTTCCAAATCTTCATTTTCATCGATGTCGCGAGATGAAGAATAGGAGCTGGCCACTAAGGAAGGAACTTTGACCTTCTTGAATTTCTTGGAGGAGGTGCAGACCAGTCAAATTCTTCCTTGAGTCCCATTGATTGCAGTTCTTCTTCATTATAGACATGTGAAAGAACAGCCAGTGCGCTTGAAGGTTTCATGAAGATAGTAGTGGTTTTCTTCACTGCATTGTGTGTTGAGGTCAAATTGTAAAGTAGAGTACCAAGCGGCGTTTGACCCACTTATGATTGCGATCAACCTTGATGAAGGCGAGGAGTAACTCACGATCGTCATCACCACAGGTCTTGATAGCTTGAGGACTATGTGGCGAGGTATTTGCTGCGAGTCATGTGTGGCGAGTCATCATTGGTGGAGTAGGATCTGCTGCGAAACTGTCCATCAATGGGCGAGTGCCTTCATCTATCTGGCGATAGCCTTGCCCTTGTCATCGGTGAGGTAATTGGTCGTTTGAGGACTTCAATCGAGGGCAGGTAGCTGCGGTGGTTCAAAGTATCAGCCTTGTAATTCGGTGAAGATCTGGACTGATGAATCTCATAATCCAAAGGCGCATAAGGCTTCACTCAAAAGGTGACATGGCAATGTTAGCGAGTCCTCATGAAGAAATCATGGAAATTGGCCAGAGAGCATGGGATGATGTTGAACAGCATATTCTTCATGATGCCAGCGACTTCTTCATCATTAAGTCGTGGCCCTTGATAGGACTCATAGTCTTCGTCAAAATTCGATAGACTGTTAGAGGCACATATAATAATTCCTTGACGAGAATTTGGTCCTTGGAGCTTGCCTTGGTTTCAAAGGCTTCATCGGCACTTGCATATAGTGATTTGAAAGTTCCTTTTCTTCATAGATCGGCGTGCACCATCAAGCGGAGGACTGAGTGGTAGGGCACGAAGCAATTCACTTCTTTGGAGCCTTGTAGTGAGTATTTTCGGTCATCAATCCAAGACCCATGAAGTTACATCTTGAGCGTCTCCGGTGATGTGCGAGGTTGCATAGAACTGAAGAATTAGCTCTTCGTTCCAATCACAAATATCGGTCAGAAGTTTAGGAGACCTGCGTCGTGAAGAACACTTAGGGCGGGCTCAAAGCACTGGCAGCGACTCCATATCCACATGAGGAATATGAGCATGATCGAAGATTTTGTCCTTGTTGAAAAGCGAGGAATAGAAGTTTGCTTGGTGGCAGTCGAAGCGCCTCTTCCTAATCTGAGCAGAATCATAAGTTATATTCGATGAAGAACACATGCTCGACAAAGAAATCTTCAGCCTTGAACTTTTGTTTGGTTGAGAGCGGATTCTTTTGCTTTGGCGGAGGGTGTCGATCAGTTGCATCACCATCTCGGGAATCACAAGTTCAGGTTCTTGACTGAGGAATTTCTTGTTCCTCAACAGTGCGATCGAGGATTATCAGCGACAGCAGTTTCATCGGCACTAGTGGCTGGAATTTCTTCATGCACAGAACCAGTGGGTTGATTTCCTTGAGTCTATTTGGACGATGCATGCGGGGGTGAGGAACTTGTTGAAGCGGGGTGAAGAGAGGAGTATTGGGATGCTGACTTTCCCAAAAGTCATCATTGATCCTTGGAGTGGTACATCCAATATCCACATCTTCATTTTCAATTTCCTCGATACCAGCTTGAGGAATTTCATGGTCGATGAGGGAATGGCTGGGGTTGAAGGATTGCTTCCACTTCAATTTCTTCATCAATTTTCTCTGACGAAGCGGAGATTGATGTTCTTCATCAGATCGGTTGGGATTTCATATTCTTCTCCAAAGGAACTACTTCCTTTGATGGTATGGAGAAATTGGAATAGCATCAATTGGGTTTTCAACGGAGCTGGTCATTGGCTTCATTTTCTTGTGATCGAAGAATCGGCGCTGGTGATGCTTTCCTTTTCTTCACAGCAGCTCGTTCCGCAGCCTTGGTTTTCTTCACATCGAGCGGACGGAAGAATTGGAGTTGGAGTTGGCGCAGGAGGAGCTGAGGAATTTGGTGCAGTTTCTTGAGAACAAGCGATGCAGTTCCCTGTCTTGGCAGTTTCTTGAGCGCACCACTAGTGGGTGCCACAGCAGTTTCTTCGGTGGCTGGGATGGGATCATCAGCCACAGGAATCAACATTTTCTTCAGCGAGCTGAGCGGAGGCTTCAGCTGAGGAATCTCAAGTTCTTGGTGCAGCAACACTTGTGATTTTCTTCGTCAGATCGACGAATCTGGTCTTGACTACTTGCCAATCAGCATAGTATGTGTCGAAGTTCTTGCTGAGGTTTTGAATTTCAGTTTGGATTTGGAGGAGTTCCTCAGGTGTCATCTTGACAACGTTTTCTTGAGAACCTCTCCTTCTGTATTGAGCCTTCTTGATTTCCCTCGCCTTCTCAAACTTCCATTTTCTTCAGCTATGAAGTGAGTCGATGCATGACTTTGACCAGGTGTCAAGGAAGATCGAGCGAGAGGGTATTGGGATCATTGTGCGGAGGTCAATGAAGTCGAGGACTTTCTTGGATCGATGCGATGTAGCAGATGTACCCTTGGCTCTAGCGGCCCTAACTTGGCGGTCTCGATGATTTCTTCAAGTTCTTCATCAGATGCCTCATCATCGAGAATGTACGTGGACTACAAGTTGTTTCTTCCTTGGGCTAGGCGAGGACCACGTCCATTGTTGCTTTTGTCTTGAGTGAGTCGGGCGGATGAAGAATTGGGGGCAGGTGAGGAACTTGCGAGATGCACGAGGCAATTGAAAACCAGCAGTCCTTTGACATGTAGTTAGGTGCACAGAGGCGAAGGTTTGGGCCGGAGCGATTGAGGACTTTGGTGGAGCAGCAGCGGTGTGAGAATTTTCTTGGAGGTGCTCTTTGAGGAACTTGGCGTGAGGGCACAGATGATGAAGCACTTGGTTTATTAGCAGACTTCTTTGCATCGATTTCCTCGGTTTGACCGAGACCTCGATGGCAGCGGCAGTGGCAGAATCCTCATTGAATTTCTTCTTTGCTTCTTTTGCTTGCTTTGCCAATTTTGCTTGGCGTTTAGCCCATTCATCGGGAAAGTCCTCACGCGTTTGGCGCTAGTGGGATCAGCTATTTGGCGGTGCCAAAGGGCTCTTGGGCATGGAGGATTCAGCGAATTTCTTCATGTACTTAGGAGTTACATGTCTGTATTCCTTCAATTCCGTGCCCATCTCCGTTCAATCTTACGAATCGCACCTTGCGTTGATTTTTACTTTCCTCATCGGTGTCAATGAGTCAGCATATATTTCCTCGAGGGATTTCTAATCTTGTCATGACCTCGGGTTTCTTTCCACCCTTCTGCGGCTTCTTGCCATCGCCATTTTCTTGGTGAGAAATTGAACAATTGAGTTCTCTGAAGAAGTGTGCAGATTTTCTTCGAGAGCGCTGCAAATGAGTTAAGTTGATGAGAACCTAGGGATTCAGCAGCGGACATTTGTGCGATGTGAACAGAGTATAGGTGCGAGGAATTTGGAGAGGTCATATCGTTCTCGGAAGGTTTTCAAAAGAACAAGTTTTGAGGATTTTGACGGATGAGCCTTGAAGAATTTCACTAAGCGTTCTTTGTCTTAGGTTCGAGTTGTATAGATCGAGGATCCACACAATTGAGGAATCTTGAAGAAAATCATTGCTTAGAAAGCGAATCAAGAGATTTGAGGTGTTCATATGTGTGAAGAATTTGAAGAATAAACACCTTTGAAGAATTTGAAGAAGATTTGAGAATCAAAGCGAGTAATAAAAGTAACTTTTAATTTACCGAAGTGAAGAACACGACGAACTGAGATGAACAGTTGAGAAGTTAAATCGTCAGATCTTCCCGCCCTAACTTGGCGAGAGAAATCAGCTACGGCGGCGGAGTGAAGATTTTCCACGGTCGTAGCAGTACATCGGCGAAAAGGTCAAAGCGGTGAAGCTTTTCCTCACGGCTGACGATGGAGTAAGCGGCGGCGCTAGGGTTTGAGGAGCTCGGCGGGAGAGAGAGGTCGGCGAAGTGAAAAAGTGAGGAAGGGAGAGGTATTTATAGACACGGTGAAAAGCGGCTCGTCCAGAAGATTTAGGACGAGCGTGCCTGACCGCTTCCTTCTCACGACATGTGTCACCCACGTCTTGTGTAGTGGAGATGCGTGTCTGATCGTGGGTGAATATAATAATGCATCATGGGATGATGAGCGGTTTGGCGGTAAAATCGAAGTTTGGATAAGATTAGTTTTAAAAGTTCGTTCATGCAATTTCTTCAGGTATCAAGGACACGGTGAAGAATTTGAATGAGTTTCAAAGTACAAGCACATGAAGAATTTGTGAATGGATTGGGTTGAGTATAGCATAGAGGAAAGGGTCCGATCACATTCACTTAGCGAAAAAGCGACTTGAAGAAATAGCCATAAGTGAATGCTGTAGAGGACATAAATCCATATATATATATATATATATATAGCCAATGAAGAAAGGCAGCGGAAGCAGTGAAGAATTTGCAAAGTTGAAGAATTTGAAAAAGCTGAAGAATTTCAAAACTGAGGAAAAACTCAAATTGAAGATTTTCAACTTTTGTGGTGGCGTAATCCACCATATAAGAATGATGATTTCAGACACCGCGTACAATTGTCGTAGGGTTCTGAGAATCAAATTCTTCATTAATTTCTTCACACTTAGAGTGTTATTCTTCATTGATTGAAGAAAAGCGTTTCTTCATGTGTTGCACATCTAAGTCATCAATTTTGCATAAGTGTTAGGATGTGTGTCCTTTTCAAAGAACATTGAAGATTCTAAGATATTTAGCTCACACGCAACTTGCTAAATCTCTTCTCATCCAAGGGCTTAGTGAAGATATCAGCAAGCTGTTCTTGATCTTCACATGCTTTCGATGGAGATGTAAGCCCTTCAACACATGATCACGAAGAAAATGATGGCGAATTTGAATGTGCTTTGTCTTGAGTGCTGAACTGGGTTGTGAGCAATCTTGATGATCGTGTGGACATAAGTCAACATCTGGTACTTGTCATTTCCTCGGACGATCTTTGGTGCATTGGTCCTCGAAGAAACAGAACTGCGTATCAACATCCTTCTGGAAGCTGAATACATTGCTGCTGGCTCGTGTTGTGCTCAATTACTATGGATGAAGCAAACCCTCAAGGACTATGGCATCAACGTGAAGAATGTGCCTCTCTCTGTGACAATGAGAGTGCCATCAAGATTGCTCACAACCAGTTCAGCACTCGAAGACAAAGCACATTCAAATTCATCATTTTCTTCGTGATCATGTGTTGAAGGCGACATCTCCATCGAACGCATGAAGACTGAAGAACAGCTAGCTGATATCTTCACTAAGCCCTTGGATGAGAAGAGATTTAGCAAGTTGCGGTGTGAGCTAAATATCTTAGAATCTTGAATGTTCTTTGAAAGGACACACATCCTAACACTTATGCAAAATTGATGACTTAGATGTGCAACACATGAAGCGTTTTCTTCAATCAATGAAGAATAACACTCTAAATGTGAAGAAATTAATGAAGAATTTGATTCTCAGAACCCTCGACAATTATGCAGCGGTGTCTGAAATCATCATTCTTATCTGGTGGGTCCGCCACCACCAAAGTTGAAAATCTTCAATTTGAGTTTTCCTCTCTTTGAAATTCTTGATTTTGAAATTCTTCAGTTTTCAAATTCTTGTTTTCAAATTCTTCAACTTTGCAAATTCTTCACTATTTCGTCGTCTTTCTTCATTGGCTATATATATATATGGTTTATGTCCTCTCTGACATTCACTTATGGCTATTTCTTCAAGTCGCTTTTTACTAAGTGAATGTGATGGGACCCTCCCTCTATACTCAACCCAATCCATTCACAAATTCTTCATGCGTTCTACTTTGAAACTCGTTCAAATTCTTCTTGTGTCCTTGACAGGTGAAGAAATTGCGAGCGGAACTTTAAAACGAATCTTATCAAACTTGATTTTACCGCTCAAACCGTTCCGCATCCCACGATGCATTATTATATCCACCCACGATCGCTACGATCTCACTACACTATCGTGGGTGACACATGTCGTGAAGGAAGCGGTCAGAGGCACGTTAGTCCTAAATCTTGGACGACCGTTTTCCACTGGCTATAAATACCCTCTCTCCCTTCCTCACTCTTTTACTCCTCGATCTCTCTCCCGCTGAGCTCCTCGAAACCCTAAGCGCCGCTTCTCCATCGTCGCGGTGAGGAAAAGCTTCTGCCTTGACCTCTTCGCCGGCGTTCTCGCCGACAGAATTTCTTCACTCCGCCGTCGCCGTAGCTGATTTCCTCTGCCAAGTTAGAGGCGGAGAAGATCTGAGCAGACGAACTTCTAAACTGTTCATCTCGGTTAAGTGTGTTCTTCACTTGGAGTAAATTAAAAGTTACTTTTATTTACTCACTTTGATTCTCAAATTTTCTTCAAATTCTTCAAGGTGTTTATTTCAAATTCCTCACACATATGAACACCTCAAATCTCTTGACTCATTTCTCTAAGCTGATTTTCTTCAAGATTCCTCAATTGTGTGGATCTTGATCTATACTCTGGAACCTAAGATAAAGAAGCTTATTGAAATTCTTCAAGGCTCATCTGGTCAAAATCCTCAAACTTGTTTTTTTGAAAAACCCTCGAGAAGCATATGACCTCTTCAAATTCCTCGCTATACTCTGTTCACAGGTACAAATGTCTGCTGCTGAATCCCTAGGTTCTCATCAACTTAACTCATTTGCAGCGTTCCTCGAAGAAACTGCACACTTCTTGAGAGAACTCAATTGTTCAATTTCCTCAAGAAGAAAATGGCAGATGGTAAGAAGCCCGTGAAGGGAGAAAACTTTGGTCATGACACATTGAAATCACGAGAAATATATGACTATTGCACGGATGAGGAAAGCAAAAATCAGCATAGTGCGCATTCAGAAAATTGAGCGGAGATGGGCAGGGAATGGAAGGAATACAGCTATGTTACACCTAAGTACATGAAGAAATTCGCGTTAAATCCTCCATGCCCAAGAGCTCCTTTGGCACCGGGCCAAATAGCTGATCCCACTAGCGTCAAGCAGGTGAGGACTTTTGATGAATGGGCTAAGCGCCAAGCTAAGTTGGCTAAGCAAGCAAAGGAAGCGGTGAAGAAATTCAATGAGGATTCGCGCTGCTGCTGTATGAGTCTCGGCCAAACCGAGAAATCGATGCAAAGTGCAAATAAGCCAAGTGCTTCTTCATCTATGCCCTCACGGCCAAGTTCCTCAGCAGCTCCCACAAGGCAAATTCCTCAGCAGCAAATTCCTCACACTTCTGCTGTTCCATCAAAGTCCTCAGCTGCTCCGTCCAAACCTGCAGTTCCTGTGCATCTGGCTACTTGTCAAAGGACTGCTGGTTTTCAATTGCCTCGAACTCTGCAAATTCCTCGGCTGCTTTCAATTCTTCATCGGGCCCGACTGCTTTGAAGACAAAAGCAACGTTGGGCGTGGTCCTCGGCCTAGCCAAGGAAGAAACAGCTTGTAGTCCGTGCCATCGATGATGAGGCATCGATGAAGAACTTGAAGAAATCATCGAGAGACCGTCAAGCTAGAGCCGCAAGAGCCAAGGGAACAGCTGTGCCACCTTTTGGACGAAGAAAGTCCTCGATTTCATCGACCTTTGGCTGCTGATCCCAATACCCCTCACTTTGATCTTTGACACCTGGTCAAAGTCATATATTGACTCACTTCATCGCTGAAGAAAAATGGAAGTTCGAGAGGCAAGGAAATCAAGAAGGCTCAATACAGAAGGAGAGGTTCTGAAGAAAATGTTGTCAAGATGACACGAGGAACTTCTTCAAGCTCAAACTGAAATTCAGAACCTCGGCAAGAACTTTGACGTACTGCTGATTGGCAAGTTGTCAAGACCAGATTCGTCAATCGTGAAGAATCTCTAAGTGTTGCACCTGTGCAACATGAAAATCCTCAGTGAAGCATCACTCAGCCTAATGAAAAAAATGCCAGCAATCTGAAGCTCAGACCTTGAAGAAAATGCTGATTCAGGGCGATGAAGAAATTCCAGCCGATGAAGAAACTGCGGGGCACCCACTAGTAGTGCGCTGAAGAAACTACTCAAGTCAGGGCAACTGCATCGTTCTGAACTACTCAAGACAGACGCATTTGCTCAAAGAAACACCCCAAATTCCTCGGCTCCTCTGCTCTCACTCCAATTCTTCCATCTGCGGATGTGAAGAAAACCAAAACTGCAGGAAAGACTCTGTGAAGAAGAGAAAAGCATCAGCTCGTCAGATTCTTGACTGCGAAGAAAATGAAGCCAATGACCAGCTCCGTTGAAAACCCGATTGATGCTATTCAATTTCCTCCATACCATCAAAAAGTAGTTCCTTTTGGAAGAATATGAAATTCCAACGGATCGATGAAGAACATCAATCTCTGCTCTTCATGAGAAAATTGATGAAGAAATTGAAGTGGAAGCAATCCCTTCAACAGTCATTCCCTCATCAGACCATGAAATTCCTCAAGATGGTCTTTGAAATTGAAAATGAAGATGTGGATATTGGATGCACCACTCCAGTGATCAATGATGACTTTTGGGAAAATCAACATCCCAATACTCGCTCTTCACCCCTTCAACAAGTTCCTCACTCCTGCACGGACTGTCCAGATGGACTCTGAAGAAAATCAACCCCAGTCCATGCATGAAGAAATTCAGCCACAGTGTGATGAAACTATTGATGCTGCTGCTGCTGAAAATCTCTCATTGCACAGTTGAGGATCAAAATTCCTCAAGTGAAGAACCTGAACTTACGATTCGAGGTGGTGATGCAATGGCTGACACCCCTCTGCCAAAACAGAAGAATCCGTTCTCGACCAAGCAAAAGTTCAAGGCTGAAGTTTCTTTCTTGAGCATGTGTTCTTCATTGAATATAATCCTCTGCTCGGGATTAGGAAGAGGCGCTTCGGACTGCCGTCAAGCCAACTTCTATTCCTCGGTGCTTTTCAACAAGGACAAAATCTTGATCATGCTCATATTCCTCATGTGGATATGGAGTCCTTTGCCGCTTTGAGCCGTCTAAGTGTTCTTCACGATGCGGTCTTCTAAACTTTGCTGCGATATTTGTGATTGGAATGAAGAGCTAATTCTTCAGTTCTATGCAACCCTACACATCACGGAGATCTGAAGATGTGACTTCATGGGTCTTGGATTGGATGACGAAAACACTCACTACAAGGCACCGACAAGTGAATTGCTTGCCCTTCCACTCAGTCCTCCGATTGATGGTGCCGTCGCATCTATGAAAAGGAACTTTCAAATCACTATATGCAAGTCTTGATGAAGCCTTTGAAACCAAGCAAGCTCAAGGACCAAATTCCTCGTCAAGGAATTGTTATATGCCTCGAACAGTCTATCAATTTTGGCGAAGACTATGAGTCCTATCAAGGGCCACGACTCGAATGATGAAGAAGTCGTTGGCATCATAAGAAAATATGCTTTTCAACATCATCCATGGCGTTCCGTCAATTTCCATGATTTCTTCATGAGGACTCAACTAACATTGCCATGTCACCTTTGAGTGAAGCCTTATACCTTGGATTATGAGATTCATCGGTCAAGATCTTCCTTTGAATTACAAAGGCGACACTTTGAACCACTGCGCTACACGCGATTGAAGTCCTCAAGCGGCCAATTGCCTCGGTGATGAAAGGAAGGCTGCTGCTGTGATAGATGAAGGCATTCGTCCATTGGATGGACAGTTTACAAGCGACATCTTACTCCACCAATGATACTCTGCACACATGACTCGGCAGCAAATACCTCGATTAAGCAAAATCCTCAAGCTCGCGCAGGTGATGATGATCGTGAGTTACTCCTCGGTCTTCATCAAGGTTGATCGCAATCACAAGTGGGTCAAGCGTCGGTTTGGTACTCTTCTTTACAACATGACCTCAACTCACAATGCGGTGAAGAAAAAACCTACTATCTTCATGAAACCTTCAAGCGCACAAATGTTCTTTCACATGTCTACAATGAAGAAGAACTGAAATCAATGGGACTCAAGGAAGAATTTGACTGGTCGCACCTCCTCGAGAAGAAATTCAAGAAAGTCAAAGTTCCTTCCTTGGTGGCCATCCTATTCTTCATCTCGCGACAACGATGAAAATGAAGATTTGGAAGAACCTTCTGCTGGTCCTACTTCAACGAACAACCCGACAATGCGCTCCGTCTTCAACTTGAAATTCTTCAAGGCGTTAGTCCTCGGTTTGATCCTTTTGGTCATTTGACAAAGGGAGAAATTTGAGTTAGTCTTCAAGCGGGTCTCGTTTTTGTCTATATACAATATTTTATTAAGTTACAACTCGTTCTTGAAACCTTTTATTGGATCGAGTTGTAATCTTAAACCCGATGGTGCTTTGATACTTTTGATGCATTATGCTTTTGCTCTATGCTCTGATTAAAGTAGTATTGATATCGTTGATCCTTGTTATGCTCGATCCTCATGACTCGGTGAAAATCTTCAAATCGATTTGGGATCGATACTCAAAAGTTTCAAATTCCTCATCGCATTGGGCTCGATACTCTTATGCATTATTTTGCATGCTGCATATCATCAAGCACCATATTTCATCATGCATTTCAAATTCCTCATATTATATGTCAAATCGTGTATGAATTACAAGATATAGGGGAGATCTCCATGATTCAATTCTTCAAATGTGCATTGCCTCAAAAGCAATTTCCTCACTATGCACATCTTAGGGAGTTCTTCTATATCTTGCAATCAAAATCCTCATTATCAGTATTTACACTTCATATATTTATCCCGTTGAAAACTTAACCTTGTATTGTCATCAATCACCAAAAGGGAGATTGTAAGTGCATCTAGTGCCCTTAGTGATTTTGGTGTATTGAAGACTTATAGGTTAAATAACTAATCTTCGTTGTAGTGTACACAGTCTATAAGTCTATGAGGAGTTTGATATTTCTGAGAGAAATCGACCCTAAAATGAATTTCTTCATGAAGAATTTGATATTACAGACTTTACGAAGACTTTGAAAGTGAAGAAATTGGTGTGATTCTGAAGACTTGGTATCGCTTGAGGAATATGAGGCGTGAAGACTTTTGTTTCGTAGTTTCATTTTCTCTTTCTTGAGTCATAAAACACCGTCTTTGTTAAAGGGGTCGAGAAATACTAAGGAAAAATTTCCATTTGATGCTCAACTCAAAATCCTCACCTACCAATCCTTGAGTGAAGCTTTGAAATCTCATACAGTTCGTCAATTTCTTGATGTGAGCAAGCTCTTACAGTCCTTGAGAATTTATTCGGCGGAGAGTTAAAATTCGCATGATCTTGAATTGCCTACTGATGAGAACATGATAATACGAGAATTTGATGTTCCAATTTCCGACCGTTCTGTGCTCTTGGCATGGCTGTCCCAAATATCTCCACCTAACGGTCATATCATTGAGGCATTTATGTCTTATCATGTCGGGCTGCTCCCTAGGCTATAAATAGCCGCCCTACAACCACTAGTTGGTTGGCTGCTCCGAAGAACTTGACACTTGTCATTTGAGAGCAACCCATCCTCTGAGGACTTTGAAAATCATCAAGTGAGGAAAACCCAAAGTGAGGAAAATCCCAAAACAAACCCTACAAACCCAAAGTGATTGAGCATCACTGAAGAAATTGATCGCGTGGATCGGCGCTTTTACCTTTGAAGCGTGCTTCTTCAGGGCGGTTAGGCGTCACGGTCTAGAACCATCAAGAGGAATTGTGGATCGCCAGTGACCAAGTATGTGAAGGTTTGGAAGTCGCTGAAGACTTACCACAGTGATTGGGCGAGTCTGCGTGACCTTAGTTCAAGGAGAATCGGTGAGGACTTGGTGTCTGAGCTGCGTGCTCGATGGTGGGTGTGGGACTGCGTGTCCTCGAGTTTAAATACTCAGCCGCTCAACAGGGCGTACAAGCCAGAGACAGCAGTTGGCTGGTCTACCAAATCATTGTCTTCACCAACAACTGGTTCTATTTCCTCAACCCTTTCATTTCCTCATTCTTGTGTTGAGTGTTTGTCATACGTGTTTGAAGACTTTGATTGAAGACTTTCTCAATTTCCTCAGTTCAATTTCTTGATCTGTTTGTCTTCATCTTGTGTTATCCTGTGATTCGCTACGTACTCTGTGATTGTCTTCATTTCATCATGATGACTATGCATGTAATCTATGCTTACTTATACAGTACTTATTCATTGCATGTATTTCTTAGCTAAGGAATTTCCTCGCAAATTCCTCGATTGAATTTGTAAATTCTAAAATCGCCTATTCACCCCCCTCTAGTCGATATAGCGCACTTTTCATAGAGCATCCAAGAGGGTGTGGATCGCCCGGTATTAGTATGTGAAGAGTTTGGAAGTCGCTTTGAGACTTACCACGGTGATTGAATGATCTGTGTGACCTTAGTTCAGGAGAATCACAGTGAGACTGGGTGTCACCGAGGCTGCGTGCTCGGCTTATTTGAATGTCAGGGACTATGTGTCCTCAGTTTAAATACTGTGCAGCCAACAGGGCGTACATTGAGACAGCAGTTGGAATTGAATCTACCAATCATTGTTTCACCAACCTAACTGGTTCTATTTCCTCAACCCTTTCATTTCCTCATTCTTGTGTTGGTGTTTGTTCATATGTCATGTTTGAAGACTTTTGTTGAAGACTCTCAATTTCCTCAGTTCAATTTCTTGATCATTTGTCTTCATCTTGTGTTATCTGTGATTCGCTTTTTGTACTCCGTGATTGTCTTCATTTCATCATGAGTAATGCTTGTAATCTATTATGCTTACTTACAGTACTTATTCCGCTGCAAGTATTTCTTAGCTAAGGAATTTCCTCACTTCGAAAATTCCTCGATGAAAATTCATAAAATCGCCTATTCACCCCCCTCTAGTCGATAAGGCACTTTCATGCTCAGGTTACCAATATGTTCCATCAGCATTGGTTTCCTCTCAAAGCAATACCCTCTTTCCTATGGTTCTGTTGAGGATCGCTTTTTAAGCATCACAAAGATCTGATGCCCTTTGAGGCTTGTACATCATGTACAATTCCTTCAACCCTGCATCGTCGATTGATACTAGCAATGTCCTCAGATGAGGAATTAGTGATAGCAGGCGGTGAGAAGAATATCATAACGGTTGAAGCATTTGAACATTCAGGTGAAAATTAAGCGATTCACGTTCAATGCACTTTAAATGGAGAACAAATTCTTCTGAAGCGCTGATTTGTTGAGCAAGTAATGAATCGCTCCCGAAGATCTTCATAACTCACTCTTAGCTTCTCAATATCTTGCTTTCTTTGAAGAAATTCATAAGAAAGTTTCTCATGATCGGACAAGAGAGTGTTATGATGACCTTGAAGGATGTCAAACCTAGACTAAAGTCTCACGAAGATTTTCATCGGGGGGCTTTAGTGCGATCCATTTCTTCACCTAACATATCATCACTCTTATCTAGCATGTTTTGAACCTTTTCAAAAGCCCTTTGTTGGTTTGACAATCTTAGCAAGTTTTGAGTAATTGGGCTTTAGATCTTCATCAGTTCATTTTCACTAGATTAGGAGGAGGTCTATTTGAGTACCTTGGCACTTTGCCATGAAGCAATAGGTGGGGCGTAGTCATCACTATCTTCATCAGCTTTGTTGGTGAGGTCATTTTCTTCAGAGTTGAAGATGGACTTGCTTTGTGGCGAGAGCTAGACTTGCCACACCGGACTCAGATTCTTGAAGCCTCCTCTTCCTCATGTTCCTCGAGTTCAACTTGAGTCCATTTCCTTGCCAATGCCCGAGCCTTTTTGGAGCTGCTTTTCTTGTGAGAGAGAGGGCTTGAGGATTTTGATGATGAAGATTTGACGATTCTTCTTCTTCTTAGCGTCATCGAACTGTAATCCTTGTGTTTCTTCTTCTTTAATTCCTTTTCCCGAGGAAAATCTTGGATGTAGTGACCAGGTTTCTTGAATTTGTGAAGTCTTCTCTTATAGTCCTGGATGAGGAATCACGCTTCTTGAGGATTTTCCAGCGACGTCTTGAGAACTTGGAATTTCTTCCGAGCGGTGCTAGCTCTGGCCTAATTCTTTTGGATCTCCAAGGCTACTGAGTCTTCACACCAGATTCAGACACAGCCTTGGCCCCAGGGCCGTGTTTTCCTAGCTAGAACCAGAGATCTCTCTTTCAGCAAGATGGAACTCATAAGTATTTAGCCTCTCGAGGATATCAAGCTGGATCAAGTGACTTGTAGTGACACGCTCTTGTATCATCGGTGCAGTATATCAAATGAGGAATCAAGCGATCTCAACAATTTCTTCACCACCTCATGGTTGGTGATATCGGTGGCACCAAGCGTAGGCTCATTTGAGATGTCCGTGAGCGATCGAAGGTTGTTGAACATTTTAGTTGTCGAGTCTTTTAGGCGGTTGAAGAGATTGCGAACATCAACTAGGAAGTAGCAGTTGAGACTCCTTCATTTACTTTGGACAGCCTGTCCCAGGATGAGCTTGCAGTTTCAAAGCACTCACTCTTCCATATTGTCCTTTGCTCGGATGACCACATATGATATTCCGGCAAGAATCGAGTTGGCTTGACCTCTTCACATCGGCATTGGAGAAGGTGTGGTGAGGAACACCATTTTCCACAACATACGGAGATGGTTGTGATTGCCTCAAGATGCATTAGCATCTTGTTCTTCGATGAAAGTGGTCGTCCCATCAAAGTAGGACACCCTGCTTTGAGACCTTGATCATACCTACAGTCGACAACTAAAACTCCGGTGGTTAAACAAAATCACAGAACAAGGGAGAACCTTGCTCGATACCAATTGAAAGTCCGTTATATCGACTAGAGGCGGTGAATAGAGATTTTTGAAATTCTTCACTGAGGAATTTGCGGTGAGGAAATTCCTTAGCGAAGAACTACTTACCAGCGGAATAAGTACTCGAGTAAGCATAGCGAATGCGGGCATGGTCATCATGATGAAATGAAGACAAACAAAAGAGTACGAGAAGCGTAAACAAGGATAGCACAAGAAGAAGACAAGCGGTGAAGAAATTGGTAGGGAAATTGAAAAGTCTTGATCAAAGTCTTCAAACACAGATATGAGCGAACACTCAACACGATGAGAAATGAAAGGGTTGAGGAAATAGAACCGATGAGTTTGTGAAGACAATGATTTGGTAGACCAGTTCCAGCTGCTGTCTCGGGTTATCGTACTGTTGGAGGCGGCTGGTATTTAAACTCGAGGACACAGGTCCGGACACCCGATCGCGAGCACGCTCAGGACACCAAGTCCTCGTATTCTCCTGAACTAAGTCACCAGACTCGTCAATCACTCGTGGTAAGTCTTGGTGACTTAAACCTTCACGGACTTGTACTTTCGGTGATCCACAATTCCTCTTGGATGCTCTAGACCATGGCCCTAACCATCTGGAAGGCACAATCTTCAAAGTATGGTGCAGGATCCATGCAGGATCAATCTCTTCGATGATGCTCAATCACTTTGGGTTTATAGGGTTTGGTTTTGGGTTTTCTCACTTTCGATGATTTTCATCAAAGTCCTCGGAGGATGGGTTGCTCTCAAATGACAAGTGTCAAGTTTCTCTGGGCAGCAACCAGCTAGTGGTTGTAGAGGCTGCTATTTATAGCCAAGGGCAACCGACATGATAAGACATATATGCCTTCAATGATATGACGTTGGTGGATAAGATATTTTGGGACAGGCAGCATGACTTGTGATCGGGAAATTTGAATGTCAAATTCCTCAGGGCTATCATGTTCCTCCTGTGTAGGCAATCCATACAGGCGTTCCTAACTCCTCGGTCGAACAAATTCCTCGTGAACATAAGAACTTCTCTCATCACTTGAAGAAATTGGTGAAGCTGTATAGATTTCAAAAGCTTCACTCGAAGGATTGGTAGGTGTAGGATTTTGAGTTGAGCATCACATGGAAATTTTTCCTTAGTATTTCCTCGACCCCTTTTAACGATCTGGTGTTTCCTATGACTCAAGAAAGAAAATGAAACTCGAACAAAGTCTTCTTCATGTTCCTCAAATGAATACCAAGTCTTCAAGTCACACCAATTTCTTCACTTCGATGTCTTGAGAGAATCTTGAGAATATCAAAGTCTTGATGAAGAACTTCATTTTTAGAGGTCGACTTTCTCTGTAAATATCAAACTCCTCATAGACTTATAGACTGTGTACACTCACAAACACATTAGTTTCGTAACCTATAAGTCTTCAATAAACCAAAATCACTAAGGGGCACTAGATGCACTTACACTCTTTTTGTACTGACATGAGCCTCAACATTCATTGGACCACATACATCGGTATGTATGATTTCCAACAAATCAGTTTTCGCTCCGTTAGGAAGCATTTAATGTCACCCATGAGGCATGGTTACATAAGTACCAAGTGATTCATAATCAAGTGATTCCAAAATTCCATCGGTATGGAGTTTCTTCATAAGCTTTACTGTATGACCTAAGCAGGTGCCTAAATAAGTTGCACTATCATTATCAACTCTGCATCTTTTGGCTTCAACATTATGAATATTGTATCACTACTATCGAGATTCATAAAAATAGACCTCTTTAAAGGTGCATGACCATAAAGATATTACTCATATAAATAGAACAACCATTATTCTTAGATTTAAATGAATAACCGTCTCGCATCAAACAAGATCCAGATATAATGTTGCTCAACGCTGGCACCAAATAACAATTATTTAGGTGAAACTAATCTCGAAGGTAGATGTAGAGGTAGCGTGCTTGAAAGCGATCACATCGACTTTGGAACCATTTCCTCGCCATCGTCACCTCGTCCTAGCGATGTCCGCAATCCGTAGTCCTGTTTTGAGTTGTAAATATTAGCGAACCGAGTATCAAATATCCAAGTGCTCACCGAGCTCATTAAGGTACACATCAATAACATGTATATCACATATACCTTTCTTCACCTTGCCATCCTTCTTATCCACCAAATACTTGGGGTGGTTCGCTTCGATGACCAGTCTGCTTGCAATAAAGCACTCGATCTCAGGCTTAGGTCGGACTTGGGTTTCTTCTCTTGAGCAGCACTTGTTGCTGTTCTTCTTGAAGATTACCCTTCTTTTCCTTGCCTTTGAGGGAGTTCGGACTAGGGGTGTCGGATAGCGAACTATCATCATCGGCGGACTCCAAGACTATGAAGATACAAGATTGAATACTTCGTCCCGTCGGATGGGACTTTCCTTGGCGTGGAAGGCAAGCTTGTCTGATATGTAGATCTCCTACCATTGTAACACGACTGTAACCCTAACCCTATCCGGTGTCTATAAACGGAGGTTTTATCCGTAGGTGAACAACAATCATACCATAGGCTAGCTTCTAGGGTTTAGCCTCTTTGATCTCGTGGTAGATCCACTCTTGTAACACATCATCAATATTAATCTAGCAGGGGCGTGGGGTTTACCTCCATTAAGAGGCCGAACCTGGGTAAAACATCGTGTCCTTGCCTCCTGTTACCATCCGCCTAGGCGCTTGATTCGGGACCCCCTACCGAGATCCGCGGTTTGACACGACATTGGTGCTTTCATTGAGAGTTCCTGTGTCATCGCCATGATAATGGCGATGGCTCCTCCGATCATCAACAACGGCGGTCCGGGTGAGACTTTTCTCCCGGACAGATCTTTGTTCGGCGGCTTTATTTGGGCCAATTAGCTTGGCCATCTGGAGCAGAATCAAGCTTCGCTGCCATCAGGTCAGATTTGGAGATTTAAACTATCGGCCGATATCGCGGAGACTTGATCTTGACGGTTGAGCCGTAATAGCGTGCGCCTTTGTCTCGATGGGCATGATCTAGCTCTCTGACGAGCAGTGCCACAGGCCGCTGGTATCTCCTTGGCCCTTAATCCGGGCGGATTCCCGACAGGGGAGTGGTTGGACACACGCCTCGGGGCTTTAATCTCTGCGATCGAGCGAACTCCATCCTGTCCTTTGCAAGACCTTGAATCCAGGTCGGACTCCTTTCCGGACTCTGAACCCTCGCGCCCTTGCCAATCGAATCCGATTGGGCGCCCGTTATGGAGTTCACGGCGCGGACATCTTTCCTTTTCGCCCTTTGGCGACATCCTGAATACTAAAGTCTCTCTCTTTATCCGGAGAGCCCTGGCGGACTGCGGTTAGGGGCGGTTGGGATGCGGACGACGAAGAAATTCAAGCCCACCACCACCACTTCATAGCCCTAAAAGCTTACGGCGTGCTCGATTTCGACTCGAAGACATCGATGGTATGGGCGGCGATGTAGGAGACAACAATGAACCAGCACCTATAGGATGCTGGACAAACTCACCCATGATGTATACATGGTGGATACCTAAAGCTAATGAGCGAGGACAGCAGGGCCTTCTGAAGGATATATCCCTCGAAAAGCAGTCAAAAGCAACAGCGTAAGCGAACAAAGTCCGCTGAACAAAGACCCAGCCATAGGCCGAGGCGAACGGTGGACAACGAACAAGCTATCGGCAATCGTCCAAACAAGACAACTTGGATAAACAATCTGTCCCGCGAATACAACATGCGGGCGACCTCACGCCGGACAAACCATTGGAGCAAAATGACCTCCGGAAAAGGCACGTTGCCGCTGGCCTGAAAAAGAAGCGGAAGCTCAAAACAGCGGAAGATGCACTCGAGTTAGATGGGCAAAGTATTCAGCACCATGGTGAAATGCTGGCGGCATCGCGAACAAAGTGCTAGCCGAAAAGAAAGCTACGCCGAATTCGATGAGGAGGCCTTAGAGCCCCAATTAACAAGTAAGAAGGCCAGCTGGTCGGATGGGCGACCTCATGGCAAAAAGAGGCGGCGAATGGCGCGCACACAAGCCAATATGCAATCGCCAAAATTCCGAAGATCATGGCACACCAAATATAGGGCGCGCACCCCCTATGTTTCACCGATGAGGTTGGATCATGAATTTCAGATTCAAACCGTAAACATAGAGGCATCGTGAACAACAGACCCGGAGTGCGGATCGAGATTACATCCTCCACATACACATAGGAGAGGCGATCTCCCGCCATAAAATTTACCTTAAACTCAAAAGGCCAGCTCGGCATTGGCTTAAAAGCTTCCCGAAAATACCATTGGAGCTGGGGAGGCTCGAGGATGCATTTAGACCAAATTTTCAGGGACTTATGTCCGCCCTCTGGATCTGAGCGATCTAAGTCACATAACTCAACAGCCGAAGAGTCAGCCGGAAATGCGGAACAGGTTCCTTACTAAAAAAACCAAATAGTCATTGTCAGGACGCTGACCTTAGCAGCTTTCAAACACAATGTCAAGAGCGAATGGCTCGGAACACCTCAGCCAAGAAAAGCCAAGAACAATGGCCGCATTAACAAGCCTCATGACCCGCTTTTGCGGGAGAGGATAGTTGGCTGGCTAGATGCAGCACCGGCTGACCCAAGTACATCAGATCGAGGATGAAAATGAAATCACGGCCAGAAAAAGATCGCGCCGGAATAAGGAAAATGGCCCAAATAATGCGGCGGTCAGCGCTGATTCACTCTCGGCGAACAACAAAACACTGCCCTAAAGGATACTTGATGTGAGCTATCAACCTAAACAAGATTCGGATAGATTGTGTCAAATACATGGTACCTCGGGGCTGCAAACCATACCCATAGAGATTGTTGGGTCTTCAAACAGTCCGGCCCGACTTAATGCGAACACAAGGGCTCGACACACCGTCACAGTGTGAAACCCAAAAGCAGCACTCAAAACAAAAACTTTCCACAGGAGGTTAAAACAGTAAACTCACTTCACGTGATCAAAGGGAAAAACAAGCGGCGCCCCTAGAAAGCGCGCGCTGTAGTTGTCAAAACCAATCACCTTCATGTCCTATAATCGATGATTCAATTTACACATGTCCTCATGGGCCAGTGGCGATGACATAAACCTGATATATCGGGACACAATCCATGGGATGGGGATAAACCAACCAAAATTAGCCATAGCACACTCCTTTAAAGAGTACTACCAGGCCATCGCCCTTTACACGGGCTCCATCTGCTAGAAGTTGTGTTTGGTTCATCCGACAACTTCATGAAGGTTACTCTTCCATGTCGCCCGTTTAAAGTAGCCATCAAGCACTATTGGGACCTTGAGCTTCGCATAACATAATACCGCATTGTGCATCTCTAACACTTAAAATGCCGGTCCGCGGCATAATCTCATAAAAGGAAGTATAAGTGTTACTCGAGCAGGAAAAGCGAGGCTGATCGACAGCTCCACACTATCCGGCTCCACTAAACAGAACGCAATAGGTCATTCAAACCCGGATCGGCTAGGCGAGTCCAGGCGCCCTAGCGGCATACCCCCATAAAGGGGCTGCATGCATGTATAACAAGAGACAATAAAGCTCAAATTTTATTCACTTCTTGAACGTACTTTGTTTATTTAAATATTAAGTACATCTTTTGCCCGATCCTTTTCTTTTTAACTAAGTTCCTCTCTTTTGAGATGAGCAGCGTGCTACACCCGTCCAGGATCACGGCTGCAAGAACACAGAGCGCAGGCGTGCAGTATGGACCCGTTGAGATTCTTTTGATTAAGACCTGCGTAAACCTTCTTTCTTGTCTCTTGTTGATACACAGAAGTATATGTTGCTCAACCCCAGGTTTTGAAGATCCAAGAATCGACAAAGTCTTGAGACTAAATAAGGCCCTCTATGGCCTCAAAGCAAGCCCCTCGAGGCGTGGTATGATACATTGAAGGAATTCTTAGTGAAGAATGGCTTCACACCATTCACTCGACCCTACTCTCTTTACTAAATCTTATGATGGTGAACTGTTTGTGTGCCAAATATATGTTGATGATATTATCTTTGGGCTGTACTTGACCAACGCGTTATAGTGATGAATTTGCCTATATGATGAGTGAAGAATATCAAATGTCTATGATGGGAGGTTGAAATTCTTCTTAGGTCTTCAAATTAAATCAACAACACAATGGCATATTCATATCTCGGGAGAAATACCTCAAAGATGTCACGAAGAAATTGACATGCAAGATTGCAAAGGTGTCAAAATTCCTATGCCCACAAATGGCCATCTATGCCTTGATGAAAATGGTATTGACTTGATCACAAGGTATACCTAACATGATTGGTTCTTTATTGTACTTATGTGCATCTAGGCCAGATATAATGCTTAGTGTTTGCATGTGTGCCCGATTTCAAGCTACAGAAGGAATCACACCATAAGGGTGTGAAGCATATTCTTGATATCTAGCTCACACACCAACACTAGGATTATGGTACCCCAAGGGCTCTACTTTTGATCTCATTGGATATTCTGACTCTGACTATGCTGGTGATCGTGTGGACCGCAAGTCAACATCTGGTACTTGTCATTTCCTCGGACGATCTTTGGTCTGTTGGTCCTCGAAGAAAGCGAGGCTGCGCGTATCCTGTCCTTTGTGGAAGCTGAATACATTGCTGCTGGCTCGTGTTGTGCTCAATTACTATGGATGAAGCAAACCCTCAAGGACTATGGCATCAACGTGAAGAATGTGCCTCTCTCTTGTGACAATGAGTGCCATCAAGATTGCTCACAACCAGTTCAGCACTTTCGAAGACAAAGCACATTCAAATTCGTCATCATTTTCTTCGTGATCATGTGTTGAAGGCGACATCTCCATCGAACGTGAAGACTGAAGAACAGCTAGCTGATATCTTCACTAAGCCCTTGGATGAGAAGAGATTTAGCAAGTTGCGGTGTGAGCTAAATATCTTAGAATCTTGAATGTTCTTTGAAAAGGACACACATCCTAACACTTATGCAAAATTGATGACTTAGATGTGCAACACATGAAGAAGCGTTTTCTTCAATCAATGAAGAATAACACTCTAAATGTGAAGAAATTAATGAAGAATTTGATTCTCAGAACCCTCACGACAATTATGCAGTGTCTGAAATCATCATTCTTATATGGTGGGTCACGCCACCACCAAAGTTGAAAATCTTCAATTTGAGTTTTTCCTCAGTCTTTGAAATTCTTGAGTTTTGAAATTCTTCAGTTTTCAAATTCTTCAGTTTTCAAATTCTTCAACTTTGCAAATTCTTCACTATTTCCGTCGTCTTTCTTCATTGGCTATATATATATATATGGTTTATGTCCTACAGCATTCACTTATGGCTATTTCTTCAAGTCGCTTTTTACGCTAAGTGAATGTGATGGGACCCTTCCCTCTATGCTATACTCAACCCAATCCATTCACAAATTCTTCATATGCGTTCTACTTTGAAACTTCGTTCAAATTCTTCACTGTGTCCTTGACAGCTGAAAGAAATTAGAAACGGAACTTTTAAAAGCGAATCTTATCAAAACTTGATTTTACCGCTCAAACCGTTCCATCACGATGCATTATTATATCCACCACGATACTTTACGATCTCCACTACCTTATGCACGTGGGTGACACATGTGTCGTGAAGGGAAGCGGTCGAGGGCACGTTAGTCCTAAATCTTGGACGAGCCGTTTTTCACCGTGGCTATAAATACCCCTCTCCCTTCCTCACTCTTTTACTCGCTCGATCTCTCTCACCTCGAGGCTCCTCGAAACCCTAAGCGCCGCCCTTCTCCATCGTCGCCGGTGAGGAAAAGCTGCCTTGACCTCTTCGCGGCGTTTCCTCGCGCCGACCAGTAAATTTCTTCACTCCGCCCGTCGCCGTAGCTGATTTCCTCTGCCAAGTTAGAGGCGGAGAAGATCTGAGCAGACGAACTTCTAAACTGTTCATCTCAGTTAACGTGTTCTTCACTTGGGTAAATTAAAGTTACTTTTATTTACTCACTTTGATTCTCAAATTTCTTCAAATTCTTCAAGGTGTTTATTTCAAATTCCTCACACATATGAACACCTCAAATCTCTTGACTCATTTCTCTAAGCTATGATTTTCTTCAAGATTCCTCAATTGTGTGGATCTTGATCTATACAACTCTGGAACCTAAGATAAAAACGCTTATTGAAATTCTTCAAAGGCTCATCTGGTCAAAATCCTCAAACTTGTTTTTTTGAAAAACCTCTCGAGAAGCATATGACCTCTTCAAATTCCTCGCACCTATACTACATTCACGGTACAAATGTCTGCTGCTGAATCCCTAGGTTCTCATCAACTTAACTCATTTGCAGCGTTCCGAAGAAGAAAAACTGCACACTTCTTGAGAGAACTCAATTGTTCAATTTCCTCAAGCGAAAAAGATGGCAGATGGTAAGCCGCGAAGGAGAGAAGAAAAAACTGAGGTCATGACAGCATTCGAAATCACGAGAAATATATCTTGTACTATTGCACGAGATGAGAAAACAAAAATCAACGCAAAGTGCGCATTCAGAAAATTGAGCGGAGATGGGCAGCGCAGAATGGAAGGAATACCGCTATGTTTACACCTAAGTACATGAAGAAATTAGCATTAAATCCTCCATGCCCAAGAGCTCCTTTGGCACCAGGCCAAATAGCTGATCCCACTAGCGTCAAGCACTGAGGACTTTTACGAGAATGGGCTAAGCGCCAAGCTAAGTTGGCTAAGCAAGCAAAGGAGCGGTGAAGAAATTCAATGAGGATTCTGCTATTGCTTTGCTGAAGTCTCGGCCAAGCGAAGAAATCGATGCAAAAGAAGTGCGCAAATAAGCCAAGTGCTTCTTCATCTATGCCCTCACGGCCAAGTTCTCCCAGCAGCTCCCACAAGGCAAATTCCTCGAGACAAATTCCTCACACGCTTCTGTTCCATCAAAGTCCTCAGCTGCTCCGTCCAAACCTTGGTTCCTGTACATCTGGGACTTGTCAAAGGACTGCTGGGTTTTCAATTGCCTCGGCACCTCTGCAAATTCCTCGGCTGCTTTCAATTCTTCATCGGGCCGAGCGGCTCTGAAGACAAAAGCAACAGGGCGTGGTCCTCGGCCTAGTCCAAGGAAGAAACAGCTTGTCGTTCACGTGCCATCGATGATGAGGCATCGATGAAGAACTTGAAGAAATCATCGAGACCGTCAAGCTAGAGCCGCAAGAGCCAAGGGACAGCTGTGCCACTGCTTTTGGACCGAAGAAAGTCCTCGATTTCATCGACCTTTGGCTGTGATCCCAATACCCCTCTTTGATCTTCCTTTGACACCTGGTCAAAGTCATATATTGACTCACTTCATCGCTGAAGAAAAATGGAAGTTCGAGAAAGGCAAAGGAAATCAAAGAAGGCTCAATATAAGAAGAGGTTTCTGAAGAAAAATGTTGTCAAGATGACACGAGGAACTTCTTCAAGCTCAAACTGAAATTCAGAACCTCGGCAAGAACTTTGACACGTACTATCTGATTGGCAAGTTATCAAAGACCAGATTAAATCAATCGGACGAAGAATCTCACAAGTGTTACTGTACAACATGAAAATCCTCGAGTTTGAAGCATCTGCTCCAGCCTAATGAAAAAATACCAGCAATGCTTGAAGCTCAACTTCTTGAAGAAAATGCTGATTCGAGGCTGATGAAGAAATTCCAGCCATTTGAAGAAACTGCGGGAGCACCCACTAGTAGTGCGCTGAAAACTACTCAAGTCAGAACCAACACATCGATTGCGCTGCTAAACTACAAGACAGAGAACTGCATCGGTTGCTCAAAGAAACTACTAAATTCCTCAGCTGCTCTACCAACTCAACTCCAATTCTTCCATCTGCTTGATGTGAAAACACCAAAACTGCGGAAAGAGCTGCTGTAGAAGAAGAAAAGCATCAGCTCGTCAGATTCTTGACCTTCGCGAAGAAAATGAAGCCAATGACCAGCTCCGTTGAAAACCCGATTGATGCTATTCAATTTCCTCCATACCATCAAAGGAATGGTTCCTTTTGGAGAAGAATATGAAATTCCAACGGATCGATGAAGAACATCAATCTCTGCTGCTGTCATGAGAAAATTGATGAGAAATTGAAGTGGAAGCAATCCCTTCAACCCCGGTCATTCCCTCATCGGACCATGAAATTCCTCAAGATGGTCTTGAGGAAATTGAAAATGAAGATGTGGATATTGGATGCACCACTCCAGTGATCAATGATGATTTTGGGAAAACCAACATCCCAATACTCCGCTCTTCACCCGCTTCAACAAGTTCCTCACTCACCTGCATTTGTCCAGATCGACTCACGAGAAAATCAACCCACGAGTCACATGCATGAAGAAATTCCAGCCACAGTAGATTGAAACTCTCTGATGATGCTGCTGCTGCTGCTGAAAATCCTCGGACTGCACAGTTGAGGATCAAGAAATTCCTCAAGTGAAGAACCTGAACTTACGGTTCGAGGTGGTGATGCAAGCGGTGACACCCTCTGCTTAAGCAGAAGAATCCGTTCTCGACCAAGCAAAAGTTCAAGGCTAAGATTTCTTTCTTGAGCATGTGTTCTTCTTGAATATAATCCTTATGACTCTTTCGGATTAGGAAGAGGCGCTTACGGACTGCCGATCAAGCAAACTTCTATTCCTCGGTGCTTTTCAACAAGGACAAAATCTTGATCATGCTCATATTCCTCATGTGGATATGGAGTCCTTGCCAGGCTTTGAGCCCGTCTCTAAGTGTTCTTCACGATGCAGGTCTTCTCACTTTTGCTGTGATATATGTGATTGGAATGAAGAGCTAATTCTTGAGTTCTATGCAACCTGCACATCACGGAATCTTTGAAGATGTGACTTCATGGGTCTTGGATTGGATGACGAAAAAACACTCACTACAAGGCACCGACCAAGTGAATTGCTTGAGCTCTTCCACTCAGTCCTCCGATTGGCGGTGCCGTCATCTATGAAGAAAAGAACTTTCAAATCACTATATGCAAGTCTTGATGAAGCCTTTGAAACCAAGGCAAGCTCAAGGACCAAATTCCTCGTCAAGGAATTGTATATGTGCCTCGAACAGTCTATCGAATTTTGGCGAAGACTATGAGTCCTATCAAAGGCCACGACTTCGAATGATGAAGAAGTCGTTGGCATCATGAAGAATATGCTTTTCAACATCATCCATGGCGTTCCCGTCAATTTCCATGATTTCTTCATGAGGACTCTGGCTAACATTGCCATGTCACCTTTTGAGCTGAAGCCTTATGCACCTTGGATTATGAGATTCATCAGGTCAAGATCTTCACTGAATTACAAAGGTGACACTTTGAACCACTTTGCTGCTACTACTTTGATTGAAGTCCTCAAGCGGCCAATTGCCTCGGTGATGAAAGGGAAAGAGCTGCTGCTGTGATAGATGAAGGCATTCGTCCATTGGATGGACAGTTTAGCAGCGCAGCATCTTACTCCACCAATGACTACGCACACATGACTCGGCGGCAAATACCTCGATTAAGCAAAATCCTCAAGAACTGCACCGGGTGATGATGATCGTGAGTTACTCCTCGGTCTTCATCAGAAGGTTGATCGCAATCACAAGTGGGTCAAGCGTCGGTTTGGTACTCTTCTTTAAACATGACCTCAACTCACAATGCGGTGAAGAAAAACCACTACTATCTTCATGAAACCTTCAAGCGCTTTGGGCTGTTCTTTCACATGTCTACAATGAAGAAGAACTGAAATCAATGGGACTCAAGGAAGAATTTGGCTGGTGCGCACCTCCTCAGAAGAAATTCAAGAAAGTCAAAGTTCCTTCCTTGGTGGCCAGCTCCTATTCTTCATCTCGCGACACGATGAAAATGAAGATTTGGAAGACCTGCTGCTGGTCCTACTTCAACGAACAACCCGACAATCTTTGGCGCTCCATCTTCAACTTGAAATTCTTCAAGAGCGTTAGTCCTCGGTTTGATCCTTTTGGTCATTTGATGACAAAGGGAAGAATTTGAGTTAGTCTTCAAGCGGGTCTCGTTTTTGTCTATATACAATATTTTATTAAGTTACAACTCTCGTTCTTACGAAACCTTTTATTGGATCGAGTTGTAATCTTAAACCCGATGGTGCTTTGATACTTTTGATGCATTATGCTTTTGCTCTATGCTACGATTAAAGTAGTATTGATATCGTTGATCCTTGTTATGCTCTGATCCTCATGAGCTGGTTGAAAATCTTCAAATCGTTCTGGGATCGATACTCAAGAGTTTCAAATTCCTCATACGCATTGGGCTCTGATACTCTTATGCATTATTCTGCATACTCTGCATATCATCAAGCACCATATTTCATCATGCATTTCAAATTCCTCATATTATATGTTAAATCGTGTATGAATTACAAGATATAGGGAGATCTCCATGATTCAATTCTTCAAATGTGCATTGCCTCAAAAGCAATTTCCTCACTATGCACATCTTGGGGGTTCTTCTATATCTTGCAATCAAAATCCTCATTATCAGTATTTACACTTCATATATTTATCCCGTTGAAAACTTAACCTGTATTGTCATCAATCACCAAAAGGGAGATTGTAAGTGCATCTAGTGCCCTTAGTGATTTTGGTGTATTGAAGACTTATAGGTTAAATAACTAATCGTTGTATGGTGTACACAGGTCTATAAGTCTATGAGGAGTTTGATATTTCTGAGAAAATCGACCCCTAAAAATGAATTTCTTCAATGAAGAATTTGATATTACGAAGACTTTACGAAGACTTTGAAAGTGAAGAAATTGGTGTGATTCAGGAGACTTGGTATTATTTGAGGAATATGAAGCGTGAAGACTTTTGTTTCGTAGTTTCATTTTCTCTTTCTTGAGTCATAGGAAACACCGTCTTTGTTAAAAAGGGGTCGAGAAATACTAAGGAGAAATTTCCATTTGATGCTCAACTCAAAATCCTCACCTACCAATCCTTGAGTGAAGCCTTTGGAAATCTCATACAGTTCAGTCAATTTCTTGATGTGAGAGAAGCTCTTACAGTCCTGAGAATTTGTTCGGCCGAGGAGTTAAGGTCGCGGTCTAATTGCCTACACATGAGAACATGATAGTACGAGAATTTGATGTTCCAATTTCCGACCGTTCTTTGTCTTCTTGGCATGACTGTCCCAAAATATCTCCACCTAACGGTCATATCATTGAAGGGCATTTATGTCTTATCATGTCGGGCTGCTCCCTAGGCTATAAATAGCCGCCCTACAACCACTAGTTGGTTGGCTGCTCGAGAAGAACTTGACACTTGTCATTTGAGAGCAACCCATCCTCTGAGGACTTTGGCGAAAATCATCAAGTGAGGAAAAACCAAAGTGAGGAAAATCCAAAACCAAACCCTACAAACCCAAAGTGATTGAGCATCATGAAGAAATTGATCAGCGTGGATCCGGCGCTTTTACCTTTGAAGACGTGCTTCTTCCAGACCGGTTAGGCGTCACGGTCTAGAAACATCAAGAGGAATTGTGGATCGTGAAGTGACCAAGTATGTGAAGGTTTGGAAATCGCTTTGAAGACTTACCACGAGTGATTGGGCCGAGGTCTCGTGACCTTAGTTCAAGGAGAATCTGGTGAGGACTTGGTGTCTGAGGCTGCGTGCTTTCGATGACTGGGTGTCCGGACTGCGTGTCCTCGAGTTTAAATACTCAGCCGCTCCAACAGGGCGTACAACTGAGACAGCAGTTGGAACTGGTCTACCAAATCATTGTCTTCACCAACCTAACTGGTTCTATTTCCTCAACCCTTTCATTTCCTCATTGCTGTGTTGAGTGTTTGTCATATCTGTGTTTGAAGACTTTGACTGAAGACTTTCTCAATTTCCTCAGTTCAATTTCTTCAGTCTGTTTGTCTTCATCTTGTGTTATCCTGTGATTACGCTTTCTGTACTCTGTGATTGTCTTCATTTCATCATGATGACTATGCATGTAATCTGCTATACTTACTTCAGTACTTATTCCGCTGCATGTATTTCTTACGCTAAGGAATTTCCTCACCAGCAAATTCCTCGATGTGAAGAATTTGTAAAATTCTCTAAAATCGCCTATTCACCCCCCTCTAGTCGATATAGCACTTTTCATAGAGCATCCAAGAGGGTGTGGATCGCAGGTGATAAGTATGTGAAAGGTTTGGAAATGCTTCGAGACACTACCACAGTGAATTGGGCCGAGTGCTGTGTGACCTTAGTTCAAGGAAGTCACAGTGAGGATGTCACGAGCTCACGTGCTTCAGCTGGAGTGGGTGTGAGGGCTGTGTGTCTCCCAGTTTAAATACTCAGCAGCTCAACCAGGCGATACAAGCTGAGACAGCAGATTGGAACTGGATCTACAAATCATTGTCTTCACCAACCTAACTGGTTCTATTTCCTCAACCCTTTCATTTCCTCATTCTTGCATGTTGAGTGTTTGTTCATATCTGTGTTTGAAGACTTTGGTAGAAGACTTTCTCAATTTCCTCAGTTCAATTTCTTGATCTGTTTGTCTTCATCTTGTGTTATCCTGTGATTCGCTTTTTGTACTCCGTGATTGTCTTCATTTCATCATGATGACAATGCTTGTAATCTATTATGCTTACGTCAGTACTTATTCATTTGCTAGTATTTCTACGCTAAAGAATTTCCTCACCGGCAAATTCCTCGAACAAGAAGAATTCATAAAAATACGCCTATTCACCCCTGTCTAGTCGATATAAGGCACTTTCATGCTCAGGTTACCAATATGTTCCATCAGCATTGAGTTTCCTCTCAAAGGCAATACCCTCTTTCCTATGGTTCTGTTGAGGATCGCTTTTTAAGCACATCACAAAGAATCGATGCCCTTTGAGGCTTTTGTACATATGCTGTCATGTACAATTCCTTCAACCCTGCATCGTCGGTGATACTAGCAATGTCCTCGAGATGAGGAATTAGTGATAGCGAGAGCAGGTGAAGAATATGTATATGATTGAAGCATTTGAACATTCAGGTGAAGAATTAGCGATTCACGTTCAATGCACTTTAAGCATGGAGGAACAAATTCTTCTGAGAAGCGCTGATTTGTTGAGCAAGTAATGAATCGCGCTCCTTCGAAGATCTTCATAACTCACTCTTAGCTTCTCAATATCTTGCTTTCTTTGAAGAAATTCATAAGAAAGTTTCTCATGATCGAAACGAGAGTGTTATGATGACCTTGAAGGATGTCAAACCTAGACTAAAGTCTCTGAAGATTTTTCGAGTCGGGGCTTTAGTGCGATCCATTTCTTCACCTAACATATCATCACTCTTATCTAGCATGTTTTGAACCTTTTCAAAAGCCCTTTGTTGGTTTACAGCAATCTTAGCAAGTTTTGAGTAATTGGGCTTTAGATCTTCATCGATTCATTTTCACTAGATTGAGGAGGGGTCTATTTGAGTACCTTGGCACCTTTGCCATGAAGCAATAGGTGGGGCGTAGTCATCACTATCTTCATCAGCTTTGTTGGTGAGGTCATTTTCTTCAGAGTTGAAGATGGACTTGCTGACGGCGAGAGCTGAGACTTGCCACACCGGACTCAGATTCTTTGAAGCCTCCTCTTCCTCATGTTCCTCAGATTCAGCCCGAGTCCATTTCCTTGCCAATGAATGCGAGCCTTTTTGGAGCTGCTTTTCTTGTGAGAAGAGGGCTTGAGGATTTGATGATGATGAAGATTTGACGATTTCTTCTTCTTCTTAAGCGTCATGAGGCTGTAATCCTTGTGTTTCTTCTTCTTTAATTCCTTTTCCTTGAGGAAAATCTTGGATGTAGTGACCAGGTTTCTTGAATTTGTGGCAAAGTCTTCTCTTATAGTCCTTTGGATGAGGAATCACTGCTTCTTCTTGAGGATTTTCCAGCGACCACGTCTTGAGAACTTGGAATTTCTTCACGAGCAGTGCTCTAGCTCTGGCCTAATTCTTGAGGATCTCCAAGGCTACTACGAGTCTTCACACTCAGATTCAGACACAGCCTTGGCCTTGAGGGCCGCGTGTTTTCCATAGCTAGAACCATAGAGATCTCTCTTTTCAGCAAGATGGAACTCATAAGTATTTAGCCTCTCGAGGATATCAAGCTGGATCAAGTGACTTGTAGTCAGCACGCTCTTGTATCATCGGTGCGGAGTATCAAATGAGGAATCAAGCGATCTCAACAATTTCTTCACCACCTCATGGTCGGTGATGTCGGTGGCACCAAGCGCGAAGCTCATTTGAGATGTCAGTGAGAAGCGATCGAAGGTTTGTTGAACATTTTAGTTGTCGAGTCTTTTGAAGCGGTTGAAGAGATTGCGAAGAACATCAACTCGAGTAGCAGCTGAGTTGAGACTCCTTCATTTACTTTGGACAGCCTGTCCCGGATGAGCGGCGAGTTCCAGCACTCACTCTTCCATATTGTCCTTTGCTCGGATGACCACATATGATATTCTTAGCTTGAAATCGAGTTGCTTGAACCTCTTCATCAGCGATTGAAGGTGTGGTGAGGAACACCATTTTCCACAACATACCGAGATGGATTGTGAATTGCCTCAAGATGCATTCGCATCTTGTTCTTCCGATGAGGGGTGAGTCCGTCCCATCAAAGGTAGGACACCTGCTTTGAGACCTTGATCATACCACGATCGACATAACTAAAACTCGGTGGTTAAACCAAAATCACAGAACAAGGAGAACCTTGCTACGATACCAATTGAAAGTGCGTTATATCGACTAGAGGCGGTGAATAGGCGATTTTTATGAATTCTTCAACGAGGAATTTGGGTGAGGAAATTCCTAGGAGAAGAACTACTTACAGCGGAATAAGTACTCAGAAGTAAGCATAGCAGAATGCGGGCATAGGTCATCATGATGAAATGAAGACAAACAAAATCTGAGAAGCGTAAACACAGGATAGCACAAGAAGAAGACAAACGGATGAAGAAATTGGGAGGAAATTGAAAAAGTCTTGAGTCAAGAGTCTTCAAACACAGATATGAACGAACACTCAAACGGTAATGAGAAATGAAAGGGTTGAGGAAATAGAACCGATAAGGTTGGTGAAGACAATGATTTGGTAGACCAGTTCAAGCTGCTGTCTCGGTTATGCGTCTGGTTGGAGGCGGCTGAGTATTTAAACTCGAGGACACACAGTCCGGACACCGATCGCGAAACCAGCTCAGGACACCAAGTCCTCACCGTATTCTCCTTGAACTAAGGTCACACAGACCTCGTCCAATCACTCGTGGTAAGTCTTGAGCGACTTCAAAACTTCCGAGACTTGGTCATTCGGCGATCCACAATTCCTCTTGGATGCTCTAGACCATGACGCCTAACCATCTGGAAGAAGCACAATCTTCAAAGGTAACAGGCGCAGGATCCATGCAGGATCAATCTCTTGATGATGCTCAATCACTTTGGGTTTTGTAGGGTTTGGTTTTGGGTTTCCTCACTTTCGATGATTTTCGCTCAAAGTCCTCGGAGGATGGGTTGCTCTCAAATGATGAAGTGTCAAGTTTCTCTCGGAACAGCCAACCAGCTAGTGGTTGGTTGGCGGCTATTTATAGCCTAAGGGAGCAGCCGACATGATAAGACATATATGCCCTTCAATGATATGACCGTAATGCGGATAAGATATTTTGGGACAGGTGGCATTGACGCTGCCAGCGGTCGAAATTTGAATGTCAAATTCCCGGGCTATCATGTTCCTCCTTGTGGCAGGCAATCGCATGCAGGCGTTCCTAACTCCTCGGTCGAGACAAATTCCTCGTGAACATAAGAACCGTCTCATCCTTTGAAGAAAATTGTTGAAGCTGTATGAGATTTCAAAGGCTTCACTCGAGAAGGATTGGTAGGTGTGAGGATTTTGAGTTGAGCATCACATGGAAATTTTTCCTTAGTATTTCCTCGACCCCCTTTACGATCAGGTGTTTCCTATGACTCAAGAAAGAAAAAATGAAACTACGAAAACAAAAGTCTTCATAGCTTCATGTTCCTCAAATGAATACCAAGTCTTCAAGAGTCACACCAATTTCTTCACTTTGATGTCTTGAGAGAAAGTCTTGAGAATATCAAAGTCTTGATTCGAAGAACTTCATTTTTAGAAGTGGACTTTCTCCGTAAATATCAAACTCCTCATAGACTTATAGACACTGTGTACACTCACAAACACATTAGTTTGTAACCTATAAGTCTTCAATAAACCAAAATCACTAAGGGGCACTAGATGCACTTACACTCTTTTTGTACACCGACATGAGCCTCAACATTCATTGGACCACATACATCAGTATGTATGATTTCCAACAAATCAGTTACCTCGCTCCATAGTTAGGAGAAGCGGCGTTTTAGTCATCTTGCCCATGAGGCATGGTTCGCAAAGTACCAAGTGATTCATAATCAAGTGATTCCAAATTCCATCGTATGGAGTTTCTTCATCGCTTTACACCAATATGACCTAGCGGCGATTGCCACAAATAAGTTGCACTATCATTATCAACTCTGCATCTTTTGGCTTCAACATTATGAATATGTGTATCACTACTATCGAATTCATCAAAAATAGACCACTCTTTAAAGGTGCATGACCATAAAGATATTACTCATATAAATAGAACAACCATTATTCTTAGATTTAAATGAATAACCGTCTGCGCATCAAACAAGATCCAGATATAATGTTCATGCTCATTACGGCACCAAATAACAATTATTTAGAGTGCGAAACTAATCTCGAAGGTAGATGTAGAGGTAGCGTGCCGGCCAGCGATCACATCGACTTTGGAACCATTTCCTCGTACATCGTCACCTACGTCCTTAGCCCGATTATCCGCTTAAATCCGTAGTCCCTGTTTTGAGTTGTAAATATTATACAGAGACCAGTTATCAAATATCCAGGTGCTACTGCGAGCTCTGGTAAGGTACACATCAATAACATGTATATCACATATACCTTTCTTCACCTTGCCATCCTTCTTATCCACCAAATACTTGGGGTGGTTCCGCTTCGATGACGATCGCAGCAATGAAGCACTGGTCTCAGGCTTAGGTCCAGACTTGGGTTTCTTCTCTTGAGCAGCAACTTGTTTGCTGTTCTTCTTGAAGATTACCCTTCTTTTCCCTTTGCCCTTTGAGGGAGTTCGGACTAGGGGTGTCGGGATAGCGAACTATCATCATCGGCGGACTCCAAGACTATGAAGATACAAGATTGAATACTTAGTCCCGTGTCCGGATGGGACTTTCCTTGGCGTGGAAGGCAAGCTTGGCAATCCGGATATGTAGATCTCCTACCATTGTAACCGACTACGTGTAACCCTAACCCTATCCGGTGTCTATATAAACCGGAGGTTTTAATCCAGTAGGGCGAACAACAATCATACCATAGGCTAGCTTCTAGGTTTAGCCTCTTTGATCTAAATGGTAGATCCACTCTTGTAACACACATCATCAATATTAATCTAGCGGGGCGTGGGTTTTACCTCCATTAAGAGGCCCGAACCTGGGTAAAACATCGTGTCCCTTGCCTCCTGTTACCATCCGCCTAGGCAACTGCGATTCAGGGACCCCCTACCGAGATCCGCCGGTTTGACACCGACATTGGTGCTTTCATTGAGAGTTCCTGTGTCATCGCCAGCCCGATAAACCGATGGCTCCTCGATCATCAACAACGGGCGGGGTCCAGGTGAGACTTTTCTCCCGGACAGATCTTTGTGTTCGTGACTTTACTTCTTGAGCCAATTAAGCAGCCCATCTGGAAGCAGATCAGCTTCGCCTGGCCATCAGGTCAGATTTGGAGATTTAAACTATCGGCCCGATATCGCGGAGACTTGATCTTGACGGATTGAGCCGTAATAGCGTGCCGCCCTTGTCTCGATGGGCATGATCTAGCTCTCTGACGACCTTGTGCCACAGGCCTTACGATGCTCTGCCGGCCCTTAATCCGGGCGGATTCCCCGACCGGGGCGAGTGGTTGGACACCGCCTCGGGGCTTTAATCTCTCGGCGTCGAGCGAACTCCATCCTGTCGCTGCAAAGACCTTGAATCCGGAGTCGGACTCCTTTCCGGACTCTGAACCCTCGCGCCCTTGCCATGTCGAATCCGATTGAGGCGCCCGTTATAGGAGTTCACGGACGCGGACATCTTCGGCTTTTCGCCCTTTGGCGACATCCTGAATACACTAAAGTCTCTCTCTTTATCCGGAGAGCCCTGGCGGACTCACGGTTAGGGGCGGTTGGGATGCGGAAGACGAAGAAATTCAACCCACCCACCACCACTTCACCCAGCCCGCCAGCTTACACGGCGTGCTCGATTTCGACTCCGAAGAACATCGATGGTATGGGCGGCGATGTAGGAGACAACAATGAACCAGCACCTATAGGATGCTGGACAAACTCACCCATGATGTATACATGGTGGATACACCTAAAGCTAATGAGAAGCGAGGAGCAGCGGGCGCTCACGAAGGATATATCCCTCGAAAGCAGTCAAAACTGACAGCGTAGCGGCCCGAACAAAGTCCCGCCTGAACAAAGACCCAGCCATAGAAACGGGCGAACCGGTGGACAAGCGAACAAGCTATCGAGCAATCGTCCAAACAAGGACAACTTGGATAAACAATCTGTCCCGGCGAATACAACAGTCGGGCGACCTCACGCCGGACAAACCATTGGAGCAAAATGACCTCCGGAAAAGGCACGTTGCCGCTGCGGCGTAGCCTGAAAAAGCGAAGCGGAAGCTCAAAACAGCGGAAAGATGCACTCGAGTTAGATGGAGCAAAGTATTGACATGCGGTACTGCAAGTCTGGCAGACGCATGGCGAACAAAGTGCTAGCCGAAAAGAAAGCTACTGCCGAATTCGATGAGGAGGCCTTGAGCCCCACAATTAACAAGTAAGAAAGGCCAGCTGGTGGGATGGGCGACCTCATGGCAAAAAAGAAGCGGCGAATGGCGCGCACACAAGCCAATATGCAATCGCCAAAATTCCGAAGATCATGGCACACCCAAATATAGAGGCGCGCACACCCCCTATGTTTCACCGATGAGTGCTCTGGATCATGAATTTCCAGCGGGATTCAAACCGTAAAATACATAGAGGCATGACTGACGGAACAGGACCCAGTGCGGGTCGAGATTACATCCTCCACATACACATGGCTAGAGGAGAGCGATCTCCCGCCATAAAATATTTACCTTAAACTCAAAAGGCCCAGCTCGGCATTGGCTTAAAAGCTTCCCGAAAATACCATTGGAGGTGGGGAGAGCTCGAGGATGCATTTCGGGCAAATTTCCGAGGACTTATGTCCGCCCTCTGGATCTTGAAACGATCTAAGTCACATAACTCAACAGCAGAAGAGTCAGCCGAGAAGTGGAGAGCAGGTTCCTTACTAAAAAGAACCAAATAGTCATTGTCCAGGACAAGGCCTTAGCAGCTTTCAAACACAATGTCAGAGGCGAATGGCTGCTTGGGACACCTCAGCCAAGAAAAGCCAAGAACAATGGCCGCATTAACAAGCCTCATGACCCGCTTTTTGCGGGGAGGATAGTTGGCTGGCTAGATGCAGCACCGGCCCAAGTACATCGAGATCGAGGATGAAAAATGGGAAATCAGCGGCGAGAAAAAAGATCGGCGCCGGAATAAGGAAAATGGCCCAAATAAATCGGCGGTCGGCAGGATTCAACCTCGGCGAACAACAAAACTGCCCTAAGGATAACGATGACGAGCTATCAACCTAAACAAGATTACGGATAGCCGTGTCAAATATGTAGTAGAAGCGCAAACCATACTATTGTTGGGTCTTCAAACAGTCCGGCCCGACTTAATGCCGAACACAAGGGCTCGACACACCGTCACAGTGTGAAACCCAAAAGCGACTCCGGAAACAAAAAACTTTCCCACGAGGAGAGTTAAAACAGTAAACTCACTTCACGTGATCAAAGGGAAAAACTAAAAAGCGGCGCCCCTAGAATGCGCGCCGCTATGGTATGTCAAAACCAATCACCTTCATGTCCTATAATCGTGGTTCAATTTACACATGTCCTCATGGGCCGGTGCGATGACATAAACACGATATGTCGGGACACAATCCATGAGGATGGGGATAAACCCAACCAAAATTAATACAACTCTGGAACCTAAGATAAAGAGCGCTTATTGAAATTCTTCAAGGCTCATCTGGTCAAAATCCTCAAACTTGTTTTTTTTAAAAACCCTCGAGAACATATGACCTCTTCAAATTCCTCGCACCTATACTCATTCACGGTACAAATGTCCGCTGCTGAATCCCTAGGTTCTCATCAACTTAACTCATTTGCAGCGTTCCTCGAAGAAAAACTGCACACTTCTTCAGAGAACTCAATTGTTCAATTTCCTCAACTGAAGAAAATGGCAGATGGTAAGAAGCCGCAGAAGGGAGGAAAGAAACCTGAGGTCATGACAGCATTCGAAATCCCTGAGGAAATATATGCTGACTATTGCACACCAGATGAGGAAAACAAAAATCAACGCAAGGTGCGCATTCAGAAAATTGAACGGAGATGGGCACGGGAATGGAAGGAATACCGCTATGTTACACCTAAGTACATGAAGAAATTCGCGTTAAATCCTCCATGCCCAAGAGCTCCTTTGGCACCAGGCCAAATAGCTGATCCACTAGCGTCAAGCGCGTGAGGACTTTCACGAGGAATGGGCTAAGCGCCAAGCTAAGTTGGCTAAGCAAGCAAAGGAAGCGTGAAGAAATTCAATGAGGATTCTGCATGCTGCTGCGCCATGAGGTCTCGGCCAAGCGAAGAAATCGATGCAAAAGAAGTCTGCAAATAAGCCAAGTGCTTCTTCATCTATGCCCTCACGGCCAAGTTCTCGGCAGCTCCCTCAAGGCAAATTCCTCAGCAGCAAATTCCTCACACCGCTGCTGTTCCATCAAAGTCCTCAGCTGCTCCGTCCAAACCTTCAGTTCCTGTACATCTCGCGACTTGTCAAAGGACTGCTGGATTTTTAATTGCCTCAGGCACCTCTGCAAATTCCTCAGCTGCTTTCAATTCTTCATCAGGCCCGACGCTGCTGAAGACAAAAGCAACAGCTGGACGTGGTCCTCGGCCCAGTCCAAGGAAGAAACAGCTTGTCGTTCACGTGCCATCTGATGATGAGGCATCTGATGAAGAACTTGAAGAAATCATCAGAGACCGTCAAGCTAGAGCTGCAAGAGCCAAGGGAACAGCTGTGCCACTGCTTTTGGACCCGAAGAAAGTCCTTGATTTCATCGACCTTTGGCACAACGATCCCAATACCCCTCTGCCTGATCTTCCTTTGACACCTGGTCAAAGTCATATGTTGACTCACTTCATCGCTGAAGAAAAATGGAAGTTCGAGAAGGCAAAGGAAATCAAGAAGGCTCAATATAAGAAGGAGAGTTTACGAAGAAAAATGTTGTCAAGATGACACGAGGAACTTCTTCAAGCTCAAACTGAAATTCAGAACCTCGGCAAGAACTTTGACACGTACTATGCTGATTGGCAAGTTGTCAAGACCAGATTCGCTCAATCGGCGAAGAATCTCTAAAGTGTTGCTGCACTGTGCAACATGAAAATCCTCGAGGCTGAAGCATCTGCTCAGCCTAATGAAAAAATACCAGCAATCTTTGAAGCTCAGCCTGCTGAAGAAAATGCTGAATCCAGGCTGATGAAGAAATTCCAGCCGAAGAAATCTGCGAGGCACCCACTAGTGGTGCGCTGAAGAAACTACTCAAGTCAGGCAAGCTGCATCGATTGCGCTGAAAAACTACTCAAGACAGGGAACTGCATCAGTTGCTCCTAAAGAAACTGCCCCAAATTCCTCGGCTCCTCCTGCACCAACTCCACTCCAATTCTTCCATCTGCTTGGATGTGAAGAAAACCAAAGCTCTGGAAAGAGCTGCTGTGAAGAAGAGAAAAGCATCAGCTGCGTCGATTCTTGATTGCGAAGAAAATGAAGCCAATGACCAGCTCCGTTGAAAACCCGATTGATGCTATTCAATTTCCTCCATACCATCAAAGGAAGTAGTTCCTTTTGGAGAAGAATATGAAATTCCAACGGATCGATGAAGAACATCAATCTCTGCTCTCGTCGAGAAAATTGATGAAGAAATTGAAGTGGAAGCTGTCCCTTCAACCCCAGTCATTCCCTCACCAGACCATGAAATTCCTCAAGATGGTGCTGAGGAAATTGAAAATGAAGATGTGGATATTGGATGCACCACTCCAGTAATCAATGATGATTTTTGGGAAAACCAACATCCCAATACTCCGCTCTTCACCCCGCTTCAACAAGTTCCTCACTCCCACCTGCATGATCGTCCGGATCGACTCTGAAGAAAATCAACCCACGAGTCCTGTGCATGAAGAAATTCCAGCCTCTGGTGCTGATGAAACTGCTGCTGATGAAACTGCTGCTGCTGCTGAAAATCCTCAGACTGCACAAGTTGAGGATCAAGAAATTCCTCAAGCTGAAGAACCTGAACTTACGGTTCCAGAGGTGGTGATGCAACTGACTGACACCCCTCTGCCAAAACAGAAGAATCCATTCTCGACCAAGCAAAAGTTCAAGGCTAAGGATTTCTTTGCTGAGCATGTGTTCTTCACTGAATATAATCCTTATGACTCTGCTCGGATTAGGAAGAGGCGCTTATGGACTGCCGGTCAAGCAAACTTCTATTCCTCGGTGCTTTTCAACAAGGACAAAATCTTGATCATGCTCATATTCCTCATGTGGATATGGAGTCACCGCCGAGCTTTGAGCCCGTCCTAAGTGTTCTTCACGATGCAGGTCTTCTCAACTTTTGCAGCGATATATGTGATTGGAATGAAGAGCTAATTCTTGAGTTCTATGCAACCTGCACATCACGGAGATCTTTGAAGATGTGACTTCATGGGTCTTGGATTGGATGACCGAAAACACTCACTACAAGGCTCCAACAAGTGAATTGCTTGAGCTCTTCCACTCAGTCCTCCGATTGATGGTGCACGCATCTATGAAGAAAAGGAACTTTCAAATCACTATATGCAAGTCTTGATGAAGCCTTTGAAACCAAGGCAAGCTCCAAGGACCAAATTCCTCGTCAAGGAATTGTTATATGTGCCTCGAACAGTCTATCGAATTTTGTCGAAGACTATGAGTCCTATCAAGGGCCACGACTCGAATGATGAAGAAGTCGTTGGCATCATGAAGAATATGCTTTTCAACATCATCCATGGCGTTCCCGTCAATTTCCATGATTTCTTCATGAGGACTCTGGCTAACATTGCCATGTCACCTTTTGAGCTGAAGCCTTATGCACCTTGGATCATGAGATTCATCAGGTCAAGATCTTCACTGAATTACAAGGCTGACACTTTGAACCACTGCAGCTACCTGCCCCCGATTGAAGTCCTCAAACGGCCAATTGCCTCGGTGATGAAAAGGAAAGGCTGCTGCTGTGATAGATGAAGGCATTCGTCCATTGGATGGACAGTTTAGCAAAGCAGCATCTTACTCCACCAATGATGACTCGCCACACATGACTCGCGACAAATACCTCGTTAAGCAAAATCCTCAAGGAAGCGCACCGGTGGTGATGATGATCGTGAGTTACTCCTCGGTCTTCATCGGAAGGTTGATCGCAATCACAAGTGGGTCAAGCGTCGGTTTGGTACTATTCTTTACAACATGACCTCAACTCACAATGCAGGTGAAGAAAAACCACTACTATCTTCATGAAACCTTCAAGCGCTTTGGGCTGTTCTTTCACATGTCTACAATGAAGAAGAACTGAAATCAATGGGACTCAAGGAAGAATTTGACTGGTCGCACCTCCTCCGAAGAAATTCAAGAAAGTCAAAGTTCCTTCCTTGGTGGCCAGCTCCTATTCTTCATCTCGCGACATCGATGAAAATGAAGATTTGGAAGACACTGCTGCTGGTCCTACCTCAACGAACAACCCGACAATCTTTGGCGCTCCATCTTCAACTTGAAAATCTTCAAGGCGTTAGTCCTCGGTTTCGATCCTTTTGGTCATTTGATGACAAAGGGGGAGAAATTTGAGTTAGTCTTCAAGCGGGTCTCGTTTTTGTCTATATACAATATTTTATTAAGTTACAACTCTCGTTCTTCTGAAACCTTTTATTGGATCGAGTTGTAATCTTAAACCCGATGGTGCTTTGATACTTTTTGATGCATTATGCTTTTGCTCTATGCTCTGATTAAAGTAGTATTGATATGCGTTGATCCTTGTTATGCTCTGATCCTCATGTGCTCGGTGAAAATCTTCAAATCGTTTTGGGATCTGATATTCAAAGAGTTTCAAATTCCTCATACGCATTGGGCTCTGAGACTCCTTATGCATTATTCTGCATGCTCTGCATATCATCAAGCACCATATTTCATCATGCATTTCAAATTCCTCATATTATATGTTAAATGCGTGTATGAATTACAAGATATAGGGGGAGATCTCCATGATTCAATTCTTCAAATGTGCATTGCCTCAAAAGCAATTTCCTCACTTTGCACATCTTCAGGGGGAGTTCTTCTATATCTTGCTATCAAAATCCTCATTATCAGTATTTACACTTCATATATTTATCCCGTTGAAAACTTAACTGTATTGTCATCAATCACCAAAAGGGGAGATTGTAAGTGCATCTAGTGCCCTTAGTGATTTTGGTGTATTGAAGACTTATAGGTTAAGTAACTAATCTTGTTGTAAGTGTACACAGGTCTATAAGTCTATGAGGAGTTTGATATTTCTGAGAAAGTCGACCCTAAAATGAATTTCTTCAATGAAGAATTTGATATTACGAAGACTTTACGAAGACTTTGAAAGTGAAGAAATTGGTGTGATTACGAAGACTTGGTATTCGCTTGAGGAATATGAAGCGTGAAGACTTTTGTTTTCGTAGTTTCATTTTCTCTTTCTTGAGTCATAAAACACCGTCTTTATTAAAGGGGGTCGAGGAAATACTAAGGAGAAATTTCCATTTGATGCTCAACTCAAAATCCTCACCTACCAATCCCTTGAGTGAAGCCTTTGGAAATCTCATACAGTTCAGTCAATTTCTTGATGTGAGACGAAGCTCTTACAGTCCTTGAGAATTTATTCGATCGAGGAGTTAGGAATTCGCCATGTCTTGGTGCCTACGATGAGGAACATGATAGCCCCGAGGAATTTGATGTTCCAATTTCGACCGTTCTTTGTCTTGCTTGGCATGTGTCCCAAAATATCTCCACCTAACGGTCATATCATTTAAGGGCATTTATGTCTTATCATGTCGGGCTGCTCCCTAGGCTATAAATAGCCGCCCCTACAACCACTAGTTGGTTGGCTGCTCGAGAGAACTTGACACTTGTCATTTGAGAGCAACCCATCCTCTGAGGACTTTGGCGAAAATCATCAAGTGAGGAAAAACCCAAAGTGAGGAAAATCCCAAAACCAAACCCTACAAACCCAAAGTGATTGAGCATCATCAAGAAATTGATCCAGCGTGGATCCGGCGCTTTTACCTTTGAAGACTGTGCTTCTTCCAGACGGTTAGGCGTCACGGTCTAGAAACATCAAGAGGAATTGTGGATCGCCAAGTGACCAAGTATGTGAAGGTTTGGAAGTCGCTGAAGACTTACCACAGTGATTGGGCGAGGTCTGCGTGACCTTAGTTCAAGGAGAATCTGGTGAGGACTTGGTGTCTGAGCTGCGTGCTTTCGGTGGTGGGTGTCGGGACTGCGTGTCCTCGAGTTTAAATACTCAGCCGCTCCAACAGGGCGTACAAGCGAGACAGCAGTTGGAACTGGTCTACCAAATCATTGTCTTCACCAACTTAACTGGTTCTATTTCCTCAACCCTTTCATTTCCTCATTACTGTGTTGAGTGTTTGTCATTTCTGTGTTTGAAGACTTTGATTGAAGACTTTCTCAATTTCCTCAGTTCAATTTCTTCAGTCTGTTTGTCTTCATCTTGTGTTATCCTGTGATTACGCTTTCTGTACTCTGTGATTGTCTTTATTTCATCATGATGACTATGCATGTAATCTGCTATGCTTACTTCTGAGTACTTATTCCGCTGCATGTATTTCTTCGCTAAGGAATTTCCTCACCAGCAAATTCCTCAGTGAAGAATTTGTAAAATTCTCTAAAAATCGCCTATTCACCCCCCCCCCTCTAGTCGATATAACGCACTTTCATAGAGCATCCAAGAGGAATTGTGGATCGCCGAGTGACCAAGTATGTGAAGGTTTGGAAGTCGCCTGAAGACTTACCACGAGTGATTGGGCGAGGTGCATGTGACCTTAGTTCAAGGAGAATACGGTGAGGACTGGGTGTCTGAGCTGCGTGCTCAGCGACCGGTGTCCGGGACTGTGTGTCCTCGAGTTTAAATACTCAGCCGCTCAACCAGACGTATAACCGAGGACAGCAGTTGGAACTGGTCTACAAATCATTGTCTTCACCAACCTAACTGGTTCTATTTCCTCAACCCTTTCATTTCCTCATTACTGTGTTGAGTGTTTGTTCATATCTGTGTTTGAAGACTTTGACTGAAGACTTTCTCAATTTCCTCAGTTCAATTTCTTCAGTCTGTTTGTCTTCATCTTGTGTTATCCTGTGATTACGCTTTCTGTACTCCGTGATTGTCTTCATTTCATCATGATGACAATGCTTGTAATCTGTTATGCTTACTTCTGAGTACTTATTCCGCTGCAAGTATTTCTTCGCTAAGGAATTTCCTCACCGGCAAATTCCTCAGTGAAGAATTCATAAAAATCGCCTATTCACCCCCCCTCTAGTCGATATAAGGCACTTTCATGCTCAGGTTACCAATATGTTCCATCAGCATTGAGTTTCCTCTCAAAGGCAATACCCTCTTTCCTATGGTTCCTGTTGAGGATCTGCTTTTTAAGCACATCACAAAGAATCTGATGCCCTTTGAGGCTTTTGTACATGCCTGTCATGTACAATTCCTTCAGCCCTGCATCGTCGGTGATACTAGCAATGTCCTCGGATGAGGAATTAGTGATAGCAGAGGCAGGTGAAGAATATGTAACAGTTGAAGCATTTGAACATTCAGGTGAAGAATTAGCAGATTCACGTTCAATGCACTTTAAGCATGGAGGAACAAATTCTTCCTGAGAAGCGCTGATTTGTTGAGCAAGTAATGAATCGCGCTCCTTCTGAAGATCTTCATAACTCACTCTTAGCTTCTCAATATCTTGCTTTCTTTGAAGAAATTCATAAGAAAGTTTCTCATGATCAGACAAGAGAGTGTTATGATGACCTTGAAGGATGTCAAACCTAGACTAAAGTCTCTGAAGATTTTCAGTCAGGGCTTTAGTGCGATCCATTTCTTCACCTAACATATCATCACTCTTATCTAGCATGTTTTGAACCTTTTCAAAAGCCCTTTGTTGGTTTACAGCAATCTTAGCAAGTTTTGAGTAATTGGGCTTTAGATCTTCATCAGATTCATTTTCACTAGATTCAGAGGAGGTCTATTTGAGTACCTTGGCACCCTTTGCCATGAAGCAATAGGTGGGAGCGTAGTCATCACTATCTTCATCAGCTTTGTTGGTGAGGTCATTTTCTTCAGAGTTGAAGATGGACTTGCTGACGAGCGAGAGCTAGACTTGCCACACCAGACTCAGATTCTTCTGAAGCCTCCTCTTCCTCATGTTCCTCAGATTCAGCTTCAGAGTCCATTTCCTTGCCAATGAATGCCCGAGCCTTTTTGGAGCTGCTTTTCTTGTGAGAAGAGGGCTTTGAGGATTTTGATGATGAAGATTTCGACGATTTCTTCTTCTTCTTAGCGTCATCAGAACTGTAATCCTTGTGTTTCTTCTTCTTTAATTCCTTTTCCCACTGAGGAAAATCTTGGATGTAGTGACCAGGTTTCTTGAATTTGTGGCAAAGTCTTCTCTTATAGTCACTGGATGAGGAATCACTGCTTCTTGAGGATTTTCCAAAGCGACCACGTCTTGAGAACTTCTGGAATTTCTTCACGAGCAGTGCTAGCTCCTGGCCTAATTCTTCAGGATCTCCAAGGCTACTACCAGAGTCTTCACACTCAGATTCGCATACCTGCCTTGGCCTTGAGGCACGTGTTTTTCCATAGCTAGAACCATAGAGATCTCTCTTTTCAGCAAGATGGAACTCATAAGTATTTAGCCTCTCGAGGATATCAACTGGATCAAGTGACTTGTAGTCAGCACGCTCTTGTATCATCAGTGCCAGAGTATCAAATGAGGAATCAAGCGATCTCAACAATTTCTTCACCACCTCATGGTCGGTGATGTCAGTGGCACCAAGCGCTTGAAGCTCATTTGAGATGTCCGTGAGGCGATCGAAGGTTTGTTGAACATTTTCGTTGTCGAGTCTTTTGAAGCGGTTGAAGAGATTGCGAAGAACATCAACTCGAGAGTAACGCTGAGTTGAGACTCCTTCATTTACTTTGGACAGCCTGTCCCAGATGAGCTTGGCAGTTTCCAAAGCACTCACTCTTCCATATTGTCCTTTGCTCAGATGACCACATATGATATTCTTCGCTTGAGAATCGAGTTGCTTGAACCTCTTCACATCAGCAGCATTCAGAGAAGGTGTGGTGAGGAACACCATTTTCCACAACATACCGTAGATCGTTGTGAATTGCCTCAAGATGCATTAGCATCTTGTTCTTCGATGAGGTAGTCCGTCCCATCAAAGGTAGGACACCCTGCTGAGACCTTGATCATACCTACGGTCGACATAACTAAAACTCCGGTGGTTAAACCAAAATCACACGTAACAAGGAGAACCTTGCTCGATACCAATTGAAAGTGCGTTATATCGACTAGAGGCGGTGAATAGGCGATTTTATGAATTCTTCACCGAGGAATTTGCGGTGAGGAAATTCCTTAGCGAAGAACTACTTGCAGCGGAATAAGTACTCGAAGTAAGCATAGCAGAATCACGGGCATGGTCATCATGATGAAATGAAGACAAACAAAATGTACGAAAGCGTAAACACAGGATAGCACAAGAAGAAGACAAGCAGTGAAGAAATTGAACCGAGGAAATTGAAAAAGTCTTGATCAAAGTCTTCAAACACAGATATGAGCGAACACTCAACACAGTAATGAGGAAATGAAAGGGTTGAGGAAATAGAACCAGTAAGGTTTGTGAAGACAATGATTTGGTAGACCAGTTCCAACTGCTGTCTCGGTTATGTACGCCTGGTTGGAGCGGCTGAGTATTTAAACTCGAGGACACACAGTCCGGACACCCAACGCAGAGCACGCAGCTCAGGACACCAAGTCCTCACCGTATTCTCCTTGAACTAAGGTCACACAGACCTCGTCCAATCACTCGTGGTAAGTCTTCAGGCGACTTCCAAACCTTCACAGACTTGGTCACTCGGCGATCCACAATTCCTCTTGGATGCTCTAGACCATGACGCCTAACCATCTGGAAGAAGCACAATCTTCAAAGGTAACAGGCGCAGGATCCATGCAGGATCAATCTCTTCAGTGATGCTCAATCACTTTGGGTTTGTAGGGGTTTGGTTTTTGGGTTTTTCCTCACTCGATGATTTTCGCTCAAAGTCCTCGGAGGATGGGTTGCTCTCAAATGACAAGTGTCAAGTTTCTCTCGGAGCAGCCAACCAGCTAGTGGTTGTAGGGGGCGGCTATTTATAGCCTAGGGAGCAGCCCGACATGATAAGACATATATGCCCTTCAATGATATGACCGTTAGGTGGATAAGATATTTTGGGACAGCTGGCACGCAGCACAGCAACGGTCGGAAATTTGAATGTCAAATTCCTCAGGGCTATCATGTTCCTCATCGTAGGCAATCCATACAGTAAATTCCTAACTCCTCGGTCGAACAAATTCCTCGTGAACATAAGAACTTCGTCTCATCACATGAAGAAATTGACTGAACTGTATGAGATTTCCAAAGGCTTCACTCGAAGGGATTGGTAGGTGTAGGATTTTGAGTTGAGCATCACATGGAAATTTTTCCTTAGTATTTCCTCGACCCCCTTTAACAGTACGGGTGTTTCCTATGACTCAAGAAAGAGAAAATGAAACTACGAAAACAAAAGTCTTCACGCTTCATGTTCCTCAAATGAATACCAAGTCTTCAAGGTCACACCAATTTCTTCACTTTCGATGTCTTCAGAAAGTCTTCAGAATATCAAAGTCTTCAGTCGAAGAACTTCATTTTTAGAGGTCGACTTTCTCTGTAAATATCAAACTCCTCATAGACTTATAGACCTGTGTACACTCACAAACACATTAGTTTCGTAACCTATAAGTCTTCAATAAACCAAAATCACTAAGGGGCACTAGATGCACTTACACTCTTTTTGTACACCGACATGAGCCTCAACATTCATTGGACCACATACATCAGTATGTATGATTTCCAACAAATCAGTTGCTCGCTCCATAGTTCCGGAGAACGGCGTTTTAGTCATCTTGCCCATGAGGCATGGTTCGCAAGTACCAAGTGATTCATAATCAAGTGATTCCAAAATTCCATCAGTATGGAGTTTCTTCATGCGCTTTACACCAATATGACCTAAACGGCAGTGCCACAAATAAGTTGCACTATCATTATCAACTCTGCATCTTTTGGCTTCAACATTATGAATATGTGTATCACTACTATCGAGATTCATCAAAAATAGACCACTCTTTAAAGGTGCATGACCATAAAAGATATTACTCATATAAATAGAACAACCATTATTCTTAGATTTAAATGAATAACCGTCTCGCATCAAACAAGATCCAGATATAATGTTCATGCTCAACGCTGGCACCAAATAACAATTATTTAGGTCTGAAACTAATCTCGAAGGTAGATGTAGAGGTAGCGTGCCGACGGCGATCACATCGACTTTGGAACCATTTCCTACGCACATCGTCACCTCGTCCTTAGCCAGTGTCCGCTTAATCCGTAGTCCCTGTTTTGAGTTGTAAATATTAGCAACAGAACCAGTATCAAATATCCAGGTGCTACTGCGAGCTCTGGTAAGGTACACATCAATAACATGTATATCACATATACCTTTCTTCACCTTGCCATCCTTCTTATCCACCAAATACTTGGGGTGGTTCCGCTTCCAGTGACCAGTCTGCTTGCAATAGAAGCACTCAGTCTCAGGCTTAGGTCCAGACTTGGGTTTCTTCTCTTGAGCAGCAACTTGTTTGCTGTTCTTCTTGAAGTTACCCTTCTTTTTCCCTTTGCCCTTTGAGGGAGTTCCGGACTAGGGGGTGTCCGGATAGCCGAACTATCATCATCGGCCGGACTCCAAGACTATGAAGATACAAGATTGAATACTTCGTCCCGTGTCCGGATGGGACTTTCCTTGGCGTGGAAGGCAAGCTTGGCAATACGGATATGTAGATCTCCTACCATTGTAACCGACTCTGTGTAACCCTAACCCTATCCGGTGTCTATATAAACCGGAGGGTTTTAGTCCGTGGGGACGAACAACAATCATACCATAGGCTAGCTTCTAGGGTTTAGCCTCTTTGATCTCGTGGTAGATCCACTCTTGTAACACACATCATCAATATTAATCTAGCAGGGCGTGGGGTTTTACCTCCATTAAGAGGGCCCAACCTGGGTAAAACATCGTGTCCCTTGCCTCCTGTTACCATCCGCCTAGACGCACGATTCGGGACCCCCTACCGAGATCCGCGGTTTGACACCGACATTGGTGCTTTCATTGAGAGTTCCTCTGTGTCATCGCCGATAGGCCGATGGCTCCTCCGATCATCAACAACGACGCGTCCAGGTGAGACTTTTCTCCCGGACAGATCTTTGTGTTCGGCGGCTTTGCACTCTGCAGGCCAATTAAGCTTGGCCATCTGGAGCAGATCGAAGCTTCGCCCCAGCCATCGGGTCAGATTTGGAAGTTTAAACTATCGGCCGATATCCGGAGACTTGATCTTGACGGATTGAGCCGTAATAGCGTGCGCCTTGATCTCGATGGGCATGATCTAGCTCTACAGCGAAACGATGCCACAGAGGCCGCACCAAGATGTCTGCTTCGGCCCTTAATCCGGAGCCGGATTCCCCGACCGAGGACGAGTGGTTGGACACCGCCTCGGGGGCTTTAATCTCTACGGCGATCGAGCCGAACTCCATCCCTGTCCTTTGCAAAGACCTTGAATCCAGGGAGTCGGACTCCTTTCCGGACTCTGAACCCTCCGCGCCCTTGCCAATCGAATCCGATTGGGCGCCCGTTATGGAGTTCACGGCCGCGGACATCTTTCAGCACTCGCCCTTTGGCGACATCCTGAATACACTAAAGTCTCTCTCTTTATCCGGAGAGCCCTGGCCGGACTGCGGTTAGGACGGTTGGGATGCGGACGACGAAGAAATTCAAAGCCCACCCACCACCCACTTCATAGCCACTGTCGAAAGCTTACACGACGTGCTCGATTTCGACTCCGAAGACATCGATGGTATGGACGACGATGTAGGAGACAACAATGAACCAGCACCTATAGGATGCTGGACAAACTCACCCCATGATGTATACATGGTGGATACACCTAAAGCTAATGAAGACGAGGAGCAGCGGGGCGCTCGAAGGATATATCCTCGGCAGTCAAAGCGGCAGCGTAAGCGCCGAACAAAGTCCCGCTGAACAAAGACCCAGCCATAGAGCAGGGCGAACCGGTGGACAACGAACAAGCTATCGAGCAATCGTCCAAACAAGACAACTTGGATAAACAATCTGTCCCCGGCGAATACAACAGTCTGGACGACCTCACGCCGGACAAACCATTGGAGCAAAATGACCTCCAGAAAAGGCACGTTGCCACTGCGCGTAGCCTGAAAAAGCAGAAGCGGAAGCTCAAAACAGCGGAAGATGCACTCAGGATTAGATGGAGCAAAGTATTCAGCACCGCAGGCAAGTACGGCGACAGTCGCCGAACAAAGTGCTAGCCGAAAAGAAAGCTACTGCCCGAATTCGATGAGGAGGCCTTAGAGCCCCCACAATTAACAAGTAAGAAGGCCAGCTGGTCGGATGGACGACCTCATGGCAAAAAGAGAGCGGCGAATGGCGCCGCACACAAGCCAATATGCAATACGCCAAAATTCCGAAGATCATGGCACACCCAAATATAGGGGCGCCGCACACCCCCTATGTTTCACCGATGAGGTGCTGGATCATGAATTTCCAGCGGGATTCAAACCCGTAAACATAGAGGCATACGACGGAACAACAGACCCCGGAGTCTGGATCGAGGATTACATCCTCCACATACACATGGCTAGAGGAGACGATCTCCACGCCATAAAATATTTACCCCTTAAACTCAAAAGGCCAGCTCGGCATTGGCTTAAAAGCTTCCCCGAAAATACCATTGGAAGCTGGGAGAGCTCGAGGATGCATTTGGGCAAATTTTCGGGGACTTATGTCCGCCCTCGGATCGCGAGCGATCTAAGTCACATAACTCAACAGCCGAAGAGTCAGCCGGAAATTCGGAACAGGTTCCTTACTAAAAAGAACCAAATAGTCGACTGTCCGGACGCCGAAGCCTTAGCAGCTTTCAAACACAATGTCCGAGACGAATGGCTCGCCAGACACCTCAGCCAAGAAAAGCCAAGAACAATGGCCGCATTAACAAGCCTCATGACCCGCTTTTGCGCGGGAGAGGATAGTTGGCTGGCTAGATGCAGCACCAGCGACCCAAGTACATCCGAGATCAGGGATGAAAATGGGAAATCACGACGCAGAAAAGATCAGCGCCGGAATAAGGAAAATGGCCCAAATAGTACGGCGGTCAACGCCGGATTCAAAAGCTCTCGGCCGAACAACAAAACACTGCCCCTAAAGGATAACAGTGACGAGCTATCCAACCTAAACAAGATTCTGGATAGATTGTGTCAAATACATGGTACCTCCGGGAAGCCTGCAAACCATACCCATAGAGATTGTTGGGTCTTCAAACAGTCCGGCCGACTTAATGCCGAACACAAGGGGCTCGACACACCAAATGCGAGTGACGAAACCCAAAAGCAGCACTCCGGGAAACAAAAAACTTTCCCACAGGAGGTTAAAACAGTAAACTCACTTCACGTGATCAAAGGGAAAAACAAAGCGGCGCCCCCTAGAAGGCGCGCCGCACACTGGTTGTCAAAACCAATCACCTTCATGTCCTATAATCGACGGATTCCAATTTACACATGTCCTCATGGACGGCGGCAGTGACATAAACCTGATATATCAGGACACAATCCGCAGGATGGGGATAAACCCAACCAAAATTCGCCATAGCAACACCTCCTTTAAAGGAGTACTACCAGGCCCATCGCCCTTTACACGGGCTCCATCTGCTAGAAGTTGTGTTTGGTTCATCCGACAACTTCCGTCGAAGGTTACTCTTCCATGTCGCCCCGTTTAAAAGTAGCCATCAAGCACTATTGGGACGCGAGGCTTTCGCCCGCTTTAACGCAATACCGCATTGTGCATCTCTAACACTTAAAATGCCCGGTCCACGCGGCATAATCTCCTTAAAAGGAAGTATTAAGTGTTACTCGAGCACGGGAAAACGGGAGACTGCGTCGACAGCTCCACAGCTATCCGGCTCCACTAGGCAACAAGAACCTGCAATAGGTCATTCAAACCCCGGATACGGCTAGACGAGTCCGGCGCCCACTAGCGGCATACCCCCATAAAAGGGGCTGCATGCATGTATAACAAGAGACAATAAAGCTCAAATTTTATTCACTTCTTCGAACCGTACTTTGTTTATTTAAATATTAAGTACATCTTTTGCACGATCCTTTTTCTTTTTAACTAAGTTCCTCTCTTTTACAGATGAGCAACGTGCTACACCCGTCCAGGATACGGCACAACGGAGACACAGGCGCAGACGTGCAGTATGGACCCGTTGCAAGGATTCTTTTCAGATTAAGACCCTGCGTAAACCTTCTTTCACTGTCTCTTGTTGATACACATCCCCTCGGTTCCTTAATATAACTGAGGAGGAGGCTGGTGCTTTGGCATTGGCCGCACCAGAATTTTTGCGCGTACCTGGACACAAAGGGCTTAGGGCCTTATTTTGCCCATTTTCATAAAGACCGAATACCTTAGGGAGTATTCGGCGTCTCGAGTTAGGCCTTATATGCATCAGCTCCGAATCATGTCTTTGGTCAAATGTTGGGTTGCCCGGCTCCTGTGTTTTGCTGCCTTACGTTCCGGTTTCACGGCTAACGCGGCACCAGGAGAACTACTGCGATTGTGCCTCGGTTCGGCCGGGCGAGCACCTCGATGAAAGCGGCTACTGACTCATGATATAGCGAGACTGGTCAACCACTCGATGACTCACAGGAATGTTTAGAATTCCTCCGCATTAACGAAGGGCGGTTTTCGGTCAGGCACATCGCACTTTGAATTCGGAGAGTGCGGTGCCCCGAGGGCTATATAGTAGCCCAACCCTCGAACTCCTATGGCTAAGTGAAAGTGATAAAGCATTATAGTCCGGTTGCCTGGTTTGCTACGCTATCACCTCCTTAACAGGACCAAGGCGTTGGATTAAGTGTGAAAAAGCGCTCTTTTTGCAAACACCCCGCACTATGTGCGTGGGGGCTGAAGCCAAGGACTGCCATCTTTCAGGTTATATACACATATACATAAACGGCCGCACATGGAGTAGTTTACTACTTGAACGCACAAGTATAAAAAGCACTTATATTACATTGAAACATCGTTTTCACGAATCATACATGTCATTCAAACATAATATCCTTGAGCATTGCGTCTCTATTAAGCAGCGCCGGCGGACTTCCTCAAAGTAGTGCTCGGCGGTACTCGACCTCTGTCCGAATCTGGGATGCAACGTCGGTGGCCTTCATCTCTGCCCAAGATGTCTTGACACGGGCAAGAGCCATCCGCGCTCCTCAATACATGCCGATCGCTTCATCGCCGTCGTCGCTGCACCGCACCAAGAAACTGCTGCACTACGCCAAAATAGTTCTTCGGCTGGGGTCCGTCCGGCCACAAGTGAGTCAAGACATGCTTCATGGCCAATCCGGACAATCGATTCAGCTCGGCCACTCGGCCAACCGATCGGTCAGCAGCAGAGGACGCTCCGGACTATGGAATTGCGACCAGTATAGCTCTTCCCTTTTGTGCCCCTTCTGGCCCCGGAAGTGCTCAACCGCGTCCACAGCGCTCGCCGCCAAGTCCATATAAGCATCCTCTGAACTCCATAATTTATCCAACGGAGCATACTTTGGATCTGTATATTTCCTCCATGGCGAAACGGTTTTCCAGCGCGATTGCCTGGCCTGACTCAGCTCCTCCTTGGCAGCTCTCCAAGCCGATTGGGCATTCTTGGTTTCGTGGCGGCCTTCTTTAAACCCTCTGTTCCGCTTGATGCTCTTTTCAAGAACCTCGCAGCGACCGGTAGCATTCCTTAACCTTTTGGCCATTTCGGCCATTTCCTCTTCTTGGCGCATGGAGCAGCCCGTTCAGCTTCTAGCTCTTCGGCCGCCTTCAAAGCAGCCGCATTACTACTCCTGGCTTGCTCTTTCGCTCGGGCAATTTCTGCCCGCAGCTCCTCAACGGCAGCGGCACCATCTGCATTAAAGCATACAAACAGTAAGACATGGGCGTCAAGCTCCCTTAACAGGTGTCCGCATAGAAGTCGCATACCTTGTGACTCGTCAAACCGTTTATTGACCAGCGCGATGTCCGCATCCGCCTCATCAAGCTGCCGCTTTAGTTTGGCATATTCATCAGTCCGGCTGGCCTCCGGACGCTCCGCTACCTGTTTAGACGCGGCGATATGTTAAAACTGAGAATTTGATGCTCGGCACGTTGTCAATTTTGACAACATACCGAGTCTCAGGGGCTACTATCTATACAGGGCGCATTTTATATGCATAATTGTTAGAAGGTACATCATTTTTTACGTACCTCAAATCCCGTCAGTAAGCTTCTGACGGCTTCATGCAATCCGCTCTCCGCGGATACAATTCTTTCAATCACCGTACCCATTAGAGCACGGTAATCTTCTGAGATAGTCGCTCGCCCGAGCAGATCCTTCAGATCCTCCGACCGCACACCACTTGGCGCCGGACCTTCCGCCCCCGCCGGAATTGGGGGAACCCTCTGCGACGACACCTCCGGGTCGTCCGCTTCACATGAGAGGGCGACAGGTGGAGGCGTTTCACTCTCCATCATCTCCGGAAGAAGATCCCCCGAAGACGAGCTCTGCTGAGAAGGGCTGAGGTCCGAACTACAAGGTACAATTTCGGTTATCTTCATAAATAAATACAGGGATGTTCCTTATTTACCAGACCCCTTCGTTTTACTTACGGCTCGCTGGAGGGCTAATCCCCTTGGGGAAACAGTGCGGCTGGGTTACTTCCCAGCGTCGGACTTTCCGACGAAGATTCCCTTCCTTTCTTTGAGGCCTTGACCTCCGGATCTTCTGAAGCGGTCCTCTTCTCTCCTCGGAAGGTGGAACTCTTAATCCCTCCTTCCTTGATAGCCTCCTTCGCAGAGGCAGTTGCTCCCCCGCTCCTCCCTTCACCTTCTTCAAAAGGCGTGACCTTCAACATCTTGGTCAACATGGGATCCGGCGTGTTCTCTGGAAGGGGAGCCGAACACCTTATCAACTTTGCCTTGGCTATCCACTCCTGTTCAAAGAAACGGCTCCTTTAAAGGGCATATATACATAATAAATGAATGAACAGCTTGTCCGGTTACAGTACTACTTACTTGAGCATCTGGGCGAGTGCAGCTTAGTCCTGCGTCCTCGGTCAAGTCCGGACACTTCTCTTGTGATCCGAAGAACAGTTTATACATCTCCGTGGGTGTCGTGCCCATAAAATTTTGGAGAGCTCGTGGTCCCTCCGTTGAATTCCCACAAGCGGAGGGGGCGACGTTTGCAGGGCTGAAGACGCCGGATCACAATAAGCTGCGCCACTGCAACCAAATTGATCCCTCTTTCCTAGAGGTCTCGAATACGGCCCTGTAGCAGGGGAACATCCTTGGACGACCCCCAGTCAAGCCCCTTGTTGACCTATGACGCCAGCCGCTGTGGTGGACCTGAGCGGAAGGCAGGGAGCGCCGCCCATTTGGTGCCCCTGGGAGTGGTGATATAAAACCACTCCCATTGCCACAAACCAAGCTCCTCTTGAAAGGAGCCCTCGGGCCACGGAGCATCAGCACATTTGCTTATGACCGCCCCTCCGCACTCTGTTTGCTGCCCCTTGATCGCCTTTGGCTCCACCTTGAAGGTCTTGAGCCACAATCCAAAGTGAGGGGTAATATGGAGGAAGGCCTCACATACGACAATGAATGACGAGATATGGAGGATGGACTCCGTTCAAGTCATGGAAATCAAGCCCATAATAAAACATGAGCCCCCGCACAAAGGGGTTCATCGGAAGCCTAAACCCGGCGGAAGTGAGACCACGAACACCACGTTCTCACGGGCTCGAGTGGGAATGACCTGCCTGGAGCAGGCAGCCTATCGAAATCTCACCCGTTAGATACCGGCGTCTCACAGCTTTAGCACGTCTTCTTCGTGACGAAGGAAGACATCCATCGGCCATGCTGGTCGGAGCGGACATCGTCGAGAGTCCGCGCTGAATCTGAAGCTTTGGGTGTTGGAACTTCGAAGCACGAGGCGAACTTGATAGAGGGTGTAAAAGGAGAGGGCCTTGGTCTCGTTATAAAGAGGTTGAATACCAGAGCCCACCCGTGGTCGACTAGGACTCGCCTTTGATAGAGAAGGCAGGCCAGCGGGCACGTTGGGTTACCCACGTCCGTATTGATGAGAATCCGGAATAAGGGGCACGATCTACGCTTTGATAAGGCGTGCCAAGGAAACCACCTCGCTAAACACGCTGAGGTGGAACAATAAAAACGATTCATATAAAAGCCTGGCCGTGGTGTGATGTCACGCCCGCGGAATACGTCAGCAGATCTGTGCAAAATTATTCTCTCTACGGTGTTATGTGGAACTTGTTTTGCAGAGCGGAAACTATCTGGTGTTCACAATCTTCTATGAATTATTCGGAGGAAGAACCCGCCTTGCAATGCGAAGACAATATCGCGCCGGACCCATCGTCATTGAAGCCTGGTTCAGGGAGCTCTTGAGGAGTTCGGACTAGGGGTGTCCGGATAGCGAACTATCATCATCGGCGGACTCCAAGACTATGAAGATACAAGATTGAAGACTTCATCCCGTGTCCGGATGGGACTTTCCTTGGCGTGGAAGGCAAGCTTGGCGATCTGGATATGTAGATCTCCTACCATTGTAACCGACTCTGTGTAACCCTAACCCTATCCGGTGTCTATATAAACCGGAGGGTTTTAGTTAAATGGGACGAACAACAATCATACCATAGGCTAGCTTCTAGGGTTTAGCCTCTTTGATCTCGTGGTAGATCCACTCTTGTAACACACATCATCAATATTAATCTAGCAGGACGTAGGGTTTTACCTCCATTAAGAGGGCCCAAACCTGGGTAAAACATCGTGTCCCTTGCCTCCTATTACCATCCGCCTAGACGCACAGTTCGGGACCCCCTACCCGAGATCCGCCGATTTTGACACCGACACCCTTCTTCTTGAAAATGGTGGTCTTATTGACCATGAACACTTGATGCTCCTTCTTGATTTCTACCTCCGCAGCCTTTAGCATTGCGAAGAGCTCGGGAATTGTCTTTTCCATCCCTTGCATATTATAGTTCATCACGAAGATCTTGTAGCTTGGTGGCAGTGATTGAAGAATTCTGTCAATGACGCTATCATCCGGAAGATTAACTCCCAGTTGAATCAAGTGATTGTTAGACCCAGACATTCTGAGTATATGCTCACTGACAGAACTATTCTCCTCCGTCTTGCAGCTATAGAACTTATTGGAGACTTCATATCTCTCAATCCGGGCATTTGCTTGAAATAGTAACTTCAACTCCTGGAACATCTCATATGCTCCATGACATTCAAAACGTCGTTGAAGTCCCGGTTCTAAGACGTAAAGCATGGCACACTGAACTATCGAGTAGTCATCAGCTTTGCTCGCGGACGTTCACAACATCTGGCGTTGCTCTGCAGCAGGTTTGGCACCAGCGGTGCTTCGGGGCGTAATTCTTACGTGCAGCAATGAGGATAATCCTCAAGTTACGGACCAAGTCTGTGTAATTGCTACCATCATCTTTCAACTTTGCTTTCTCAAGGAACGCATTAAAATTCAACGGAACAACAGCACGAGCCATCTATCTACAACAAACATAGACAAGCAAAATACTATCAGGTACTAACTTCATGATAAATTTAAGTTCAATTAATCATATTACTTAAGAACTCCCACTTAGACAGACATCCCTCTAATCATCTAAGTGATCACGTGATCCAAATCAACTAAACCATAACCGATCATCACGTGAAATGGAGTAGCTTTCAATGGTGAACATCACTATGTTGATCATATGTACTATATGATTCACGCTCGACCTTTCGGTCTCAGTGTTCCGAGGCCATATCTGCATATGCTAGGCTCGTCAAGTTTAACCTGAGTATTCTGCGTGTGCAAAACTGGCTTGCACCTATTGTAGATGGACGTAGAGCTTATCACACCCGATCATCACGTGGTGTCTGGGCACGACGAACTTTGGCAATAGTGCATACTCAGGGAGAACACTTTTATCTTGAAATTTAGTGAGAGATCATCTTATAATGCTAACGTCAATCAAAGCAAGATAAGATACATAAAAGATAAACATCACATGCAATCAATATAAGTGATATGATATAGCCATCATCATCTTGTGCTTGTGATCTCCATCTCCGAAGCACCGTCGTGATCACCATCGTCACCAGCGCAACACCTTGATCTCCATCGTAGCATCGATGTTGTTACGCCATCTATTGCTTCTATGACTATTGCTACCGCTTAGTGATAAATTAAAGCAATTATAGGGCGTTTGCAATTCATACAATAAAGCGACAACCATATGGCTCCTGCCAGTTGCCAATAACTTCGGTTACAAAACATGATCATCTCAAACAATAAAATATAGCATCACGTCTTGACCATATCACATCACAACATGCCCTGCAAAAACAAGTTAGACGTCCTCTACTTTGTTGCAAATTTTACGTGGCTGCTATGGGCTGAGCAAGAACTGTTCTTACCTACACATCAAAACCACAACGATAGTTTGTCATGTTAGTGATGTTTTAACCTTCGCAAGGACCGGGCGTAGCCACACTCGGTTCAACTAAAGTTCGAGAAACAGACACCCGCTAGTCACCTGTGTGCAAAGCACGGCGGTAAAACCAGTCTCGCTTAAGCGTACGCGTAATGTCGGTCCGGGCCGCTTCATCCAACAATACCATTGAACCAAAGTATGACATGCTGGTAAGCAGTATGACTTGTATCGCCCACAAATCACTTGTGTTCTACACGGGCATATAACATCAACGCATAAAACCTAGGCTCGGATGCCACTGTTGGGGAACGTAGTAATTTCAAAAAAAATTCTATGCACACGCAAGATCATGGTGATGCATAGAAACGAGAGGGGAGAGTGTTTCCACGTACCCTTGTAGACCGAAAGCGGAAGCGTTAGCACAACGCGGTTGATGTAGTCGTACGTCTTCACGGCCCGACCGATCAAGCACCGAAACTACAGCACCTCCGAGTTCTAGCACACGTTCAGCTCGATGATGTTCCTCGGACTCTGATCCAGCAGAATGTCGGGGAAGAGTTCCGTCAGCACGATGGCGTGGTTACGATCTTGATGTTCTACCATCGCAGGGCTTCGCCTAAGCACCGCTACAATATTATCGAGGAGAACTATGTTGGAGGGGGGCACCGCACACGGCTAAGAGATCAAGAGATCAATTGTTGTTTCTATGGGGTGCCCCCTCCTCCGTATATAAATGAGTGGAGGAGTGGGCCGGCCAAGGGGGGTGGCGCGCCCTAGGGGGGAGTCCAACTCCCACCGGGAGTAGGACTCCCCTTTTTCCTATTAGGAGTAGGAGAGGGAAGGAAAAGGAAGGAGGGAGGAAGGAAGGGGCGGCCCCTCCCAATTCGGATTGGGCTTGGGGGGCTCCTTGCTCCTTTCCCTCCTTTCCACTAAGGCCCAATAAGGCCCATATACCTCCCGGGGGGTTCGATAACCTCCGGAGTCTCGGCATTGTCCAAATCTCACCAAACCTTTCCGGTGTCCAAATATAGTCGTTCAATATATCGAGCTTTATGTCTCGACCATTTCGAGACTCCTCGTCAAGTCTGTGATCACATCCGGGACTCCAAACAACCTTCGTTACATCAAAACTCATAAACTCATAATAAAACTGTCAACGAAACCTTAAGCGTGCGGACCCTACGTTTTCGAGAACTATGTAGACATGACCGAGACACATTTCCGGTCAATAACCAATAGCGGAACCTGGATGCTCATATTGGCTCCTACATATTCTATGAAGATCTTTATCGATCAAACCGCATAACAACATACATTGTTCCCTTTGTCATCGGTATGTTACTTGCCCAAGATTCGATCGTCGGTATCCAATACCTAGTTCAATCTCGTTACCGGCAAGTCTATTCACTCGTTATGTAATGCATCATCTCGTAACTAACTCATTAGCTACATTGTTTGCAAGGCTTATGTAAGTGCATCTAGTGCCCCTTAGTGATTTTGGTGTACTGAAGACTTATAGGTTAAGAAACTAATGTGTTTGTGAGTGTACACAGGTCTATAAGTCTATGAGGACTTTGATATTTACAGAGAAAGTCGACCCCTAAAATTGAAGTTCTTCGACTGAAGACTTTGATATTTTGAAGACTTTCTGAAGACTTTGAAAGTGAAGAAATTGGTGTGACCTTGAAGACTTGGTATTCATTTGAGGAACATGAAGCGTGAAGACTTTTGTTTTCGTAGTTTCGTTTTTCTCTTTCTTGAGTCATATGAAACACCGTACTGTTAAAGGGGGTCGAGGAAATACTAAGGAAAAATTTCCATGTGATGCTCAACTCAAAATCCTACACCTACCAATCCCTTCGAGTGAAGCCTTTGGAAATCTCATACAGATTCAGTCAATTTCTTGATGTGAGAGCGAAGTTCTTCCAGTCACGAGAATTTGTTCGGCCCGAGGAGTTAGGAATTCGCCAGTCGGATTGCCTACACAAGATGAGAACATGATAGCCCCGAGGAATTTGAGATTCAAATGTCCGATCGTTCTTTGTCTTCTTGCCACTGTCCCAAAATATCTTATCCACCTAACGGTCATATCATTGAAGGGCATTTATGTCTTATCATGTCGGGCTGCTCCCTATGCCATAAATAGCCGCCCCTACAACCACTAGCTGGTTGGCTGCTCGAAGAACTTGACACTTGTCATTTAAGAGCAACCCATCCTCCGAGGACTTTGAGGAAAATCATCGGTGAGGAAAAAACCCAAAACCAAACCCTACAAACCCAAAGTGATTGAGCATCATCAAGAGATTGATCCTGCGTGGATCCGGCGCTTGTTACCTTTGAAGATTGTGCTTCTTCCAGACGGTTAGGCGTCATGGTCTAGAGCATCCAAGAGGAATTGTGGATCGCCGAGTGACCAAGTCTGTGAAGGTTTGGAAGTCGCTGAAGACTTACCACGAGTGATTGGGCGAGTCATGTGACCTTAGTTCAAGGAGAATCGGTGAGGACTTGGTGTCTGAGCTGCGTGCTTTCGGCGATTGGGTGTCCGGGACTGTGTGTCCTCGAGTTTAAATACTCAGCCGCTCAACCAGACGTACAACCGAGACAGCAGTTGGAACTGGTCTACCAAATCATTGTCTTCACCAAACTAACTGGTTCTATTTCCCCAACCCTTTCATTTCCTCATTATTGTGTTGAGTGTTTGTTCATATCTGTGTTTGAAGACTTTGACTGAAGACTTTCTCAATTTCCTCAGTTCAATTTCTTCAGTCTGTTTGTCTTCTTCTTGTGCTATCCTGTGTTTACGCTTTTTGTACTCTTTGTTTGTCTTCATTTCATCATGATGACCATGACCGCATTCTGTTATGCTTACTTCTGAGTACTTATTCTGCTGCAAGTAGTTCTTCGCTAAGGAATTTCCTCACCGGCAAATTCCTCAGTGAAGAATTCATAAAAATCGCCTATTCACCCCCCCTCTAGTCGATATAACGCACTTTCAATTGGTATCAGAGCAAGGTACTCCCTTGTTCTCTGTGATTTTGGTTTAACCACCTGGAGTTTTAGTTATGTCGACCGCGGGTATGATCAAGATCTCAGCAGGGTGTCCTACCTTTGATGGGACGGACTACCCCTACTGGAAGAACAAGATGCGAATGCATCTTGAAGCAATTGACAACGATCTCTGGTATGTTGTGGAAAATGGTGTTCCCTCAGTCACACCTTCTCTGAATGCTACCGATGTGAAGAGATTCAAGCAACTCGATTCTCAAGCGAAGAATATCATATGTGGCCATCTGAGCAAAGGACAATATGGAAGAGTGAGTGCTTTGGAAACTGCCAAGCTGATCTGGGACAGGCTGTCCAAAGTAAATGAAGGAGTCTCAACTCAGCGTGACTCTTGAGTTGATGTTCTTCACAATCTCTTCAACCGCTTCAAAAGACTCGACAACGAAAATGTTCAACAAACCTCGATCGCCTCACTGACATCTCAAATGAGCTTCAAGCGCTTGGTGCCACTGACATCACTGACCATGAGGTGGTGAAGAAATTGTTGAGATCGCTTGATTCCTCATTTGATACTCTGGCACTGATGATACAAGAGCGTGCTGACTACAAGTCAATTGATCCAGTGATATCCTCGAGAGGCTAAATACTCATGAGTTCCAGCTTCTGAAAGAGATCTCTATGGTTCTAGCTATGGAAAAACACGTGCCTCAAGGCCAAGGTTGTGTCGAATCTGAGTGTGAAGACTCGGTAGTAGCCTTGGAGATCTGAAGAATTAGGCCAGGAGCTAGCACTCGCTCGTGAAGAAATTCCAGAAGTTCTCAAGGCGTGGTCGCTTTGGAAAATCCTCAAGAAGCGGTGATTCCTCATCCAAAGGACTATAAGAAGACTTTGCCACAAATGCAAGAAACCTAGTCACTACATCCAAGATTGTCCTCAGTGGGAAAAGGAATTAAAGAAGAAGAAACACAAGGATTACAGTTCTGATGACGCTAAGAAGAAGAAGAAATCGTCGAAATCTTCTTCATCAAAATCCTCGAAGCCCTCTTCTCACAAGAAAAGCAGCTCCAAAAAGGCTCGGGCATTAATTGGCACGGAAATGGACTCTGAAGCTGAATCTGAGGAACATGAGGAAGAGGAGGCTTCAGAAGAATCTGAGTCTGGTCTAGCTCTCGCTACTGCTTTCGTCAGCAAGTCCATCTTCAACTCTGAAGAAAATGACCTCACCAACAAAGCTGATGAAGATAGTGATGACTACGCTCCCACCTATTGCTTCATGGCAAAGGGTGCCAAGGTACTCAAATATACCTCCTCTGAATCTAGTGAAAATGAATCTGATGAAGATCTAAAGCCCAGTTACTCAAAACTTGCTAAGATTGCTGTAAAACAACAAAGGGCTTTTGAAAAGGTTCAAAACATGTTAGATAAGAGTGATGATATGTTAGGTGAAGAAATGGATCGCACTAAAGCCACATTGCAAATCTTGAGACTTGATCTAGGTTTGACAGCCTTCAAGGTCATCATAACACTCTCTTGTCTGATCATGAGAAACTTTCTTATGAATTTCTTCAAAGAAAGCAAGATCTTGAGAAGCTAAGAGTGAGTTATGAAGATCTTCAGAAGGAGCGTGATTCATTACTTGCTCAACAAATCAGCGCTTCTCAGGAAGAATTTGTTCCTCCATGCTTAAAGTGCATTGAACGTGAATCTGCTAATTCTTCACCTGAATGTTCAAATGCTTCAACTGGTACAAATTCTTCACCTGCCTCTCCTATCACTAATTCCTCATCTGAGGACATTGCTAGTATCAGTGACGATGCAGGGCTGAAGGAATTGTACATGACAGGCATGTACAAAAGCCTCAAAGGGCATCAGACTCTTTGTGATGTGCTTAAAAAGCAGATCCTCAACAGGAACCCTAGGAAAGAGGGTATTGCCTTTGAGAGGAAACTCAATGCTGATGGAACATATTGGAAGCCTGAGCAGTATCCCAAAACCTCATGGGTTGCTGCAAAGGGACCTCCAGTTGATCCATCTAACTTATCTGGCTTTACATGCGAATCTCCTCATTCTTCTGATGAGTCATTTGACTCCAACTATAAACTGTTCAAAAATCAGAAGGTGAAGTATTTGCTAGATATGTTGGCACTAACCTGCAGGAACGGTTCCCCTATGAAGAAAATCTGGGTTCCCAAGAAGTGCCTTGAAAGTCTTCAGTGAATGTCCTCATGACACCACCTGTGAAGAATAGGAACCCCAGATCAAACTCTTCATATGGACCAAATTCTTCATATGGATCCAAGTCCTCATACGGACCAAATTCCTCACGTGGATCAAATTCCTCAAAAGGATCAAAGTCCTCATATGATTATCATCGTGCTAACAACTCTGTTTCGCACGGTAGAGCTAAGGGCTATGAATATATGCATTATTCTTCAAACCAATATGTTCATAAGTCCTCGAAGAATTTCTCTGATTATTCATATGCTTACCCTAACCCCTCTTATGTGAAACGAAATTTATTGGCCTCTATTCCACCATTCTCATATGGTGCTCGCAGAGTGATGAACTCTTTGCCACCCCTTCAGATGTGGGTGGTGAAGAAAAAGAACTAACCTCTTCTGCAGGGTCAGGTCTCGGGCGTGCTTTAAACGTCTGAAGAATTTCTTGGGGCACGACAAAATGCTCGAAAGGACGCAGGCTAATCATGAAGAAATGAACTTTCATTTCACACGTCCTCATACTACTTATCTGTTATACTGCTTGATGAAATTCATCTGATGAACTTGATATCATATTCTTCACTGATGAAGTATATGAGATCATAAGTTGCACTAATTCATCTGCAGGATGATCAACCCAAAGCCACTGAGTGGGTTCTCGATAGTGGATGTACAAATCACATGAATTGTGACAAGAATCTATTGATGGATGCTCCCTTATCACCGTCACATCTGAAGCATATCATCTTTGCTGACAAAGGAAAAAGTCAGGTTTTAGGAGAGGAGACTTGTATATTGTTGACTTCTCTACAGGACCACAACCAGCCGTGTGTTTACTTGCAAAAGCTTCAGAAGGCTGGCTATGGCATCGGCGACTTGGTCACGCAGGCATGAGGAATTTGCACACACTTGCAAAGAAGAAGCATGTCATTGGCATTGAGAATGTGAAATTCCTCAAGGATCACTTGTGTGGAGCTTGTGAAGCTGGAAAAATGACCAAGGCCAAGCATCCAGCGAAGACTATCATGACCACTACTCGTCCCTTCGAATTGCTTCACATGGACCTCTTTGGTCCTAATCATTACTCAGCAGTCACTAATGATGCATCTCTATATGGCTTTGTTATTGTTGATGATTACTCTCGTTACACATGGGTACACATTGTTACTTACAAAAATCAAGTGCAGGAAGTCTTCAAACGATTTTCCTTGAGGGCTTCAACTAACTTTGGTGTGAAGATCAGACACATCAGGAGTGACAATGGAAATGAGTTCAAGAATTCCGGTCTTGATGCCTATCTTGATGAACTTGGTATTACTCATGAGTTATCTGCTCCCTATACTCCTCGGCAAAATGGCGTCGTGGCGCGCAAGAACAGAACTCTTGTTGAGATAGCTCACACTATGCTTGATGGATACAAAACGCCTAGTCGTTTTTGGATTGATGCAATTGATACTGCGTGCCACATCATCAACAGAGTATATCTTCACAAATTCTTCAAGAAGACTGCCTATGAACTCCTCAACGACAAGAAACCCAATGTGAGTTATTTCAAAGTCTTGATTGCTAAATGCTGGATTAGAGATCCTCATCACAATTCTAAATTTGCACCGAAAGCACATGAAGGTTTTATGCTTGGTTACGGAAAGGACTCGCACACCTACAGAGTCTTCAACATCGCTCTTCACAAGATTGTTGACACTGTAGATGTGCGGTTCGATGAAACTAATGGCTCGCAAAGAGAGCACCTACCTTCTGTGTTAGATGAACCAGCACCTGAGGAATTTGTCAAGTTCAAGGCAACTGAGGATGTCATTCCTACTGAAGAATCTGCTGAAGAATTAATTCCTGTACGCGAAGAACGTCGAGCTGATGCACCTGAAGATAATGCTGAAGACAATGGTGTTGAGGAAAGTGATCAAATTCCTCGACGACAACCAGCTCATCCTCGCGTTGCAAAAGAAGTACAAGTTGCAAGATCATCGATGACATTGAAGCGCCAGGTCCTCTCACACGCTCAAAAGCTTCACATTTATCTAACTTTTGTGGGCACTATACTTTTGTCTCTATCACAGAGCCCACTAAGGTAGATGAAGCATTTCTGGAGCCTGAGTGGATTCAGGCCATTCAAGAAGAATTACATCAGTTCGAGCTCAACAATGTCTGGGAACTGGTCAAATGTCCAGATCCTCGCAAGCATAATATCATTGGCACAAAGTGGATCTACCGCAACAAGCAAGATGAAAATGGCCTTGTGGTGAGGAATAAGGCACGACTTGTAGCTCAAGGCTACACACAGGTTGAAGGAATTGATTTCGATGAAAATTTTGCACCTATTGCTAGACTTGAGTCTATTCGCATATTACTCGCCTATGCTAACCATCACAATATCACTTTATATCAAATGGATGTGAAAAGTGCATTCCTCAATGGTAAGCTTGAGGAAGAAGTATATGTTGCTCAACCCCCAGGTTTTGAAGATCCAAAGAATCCCGACAAAGTCTTCAGACTCAACAAGGCCCTCTATGTTCTCAAACAAGCCCCACGGGCGTGGTATGATACATTGAAGGAATTCTTCGTGAAGAATGGCTTCACACCCGGTTCACTCGATCCTACTCTCTTTACTAAATCATATGATGGTGAACTGTTTGTGTGCCAAATATATGTTGATGATATTATCTTTGGCTGTATTGACCAACGTTATAGTGATGAATTTGCCTATATGATGAGTGAAGAATATGAAATGTCTATGATGGGAGAGTTGAAATTCTTCTTAGGTCTTCAAATTCGTCAACAACACAATGGCATATTCATATCTCAGGAGAAATACCTCAAAGATGTCCTGAAGAAATTCGGCATGCAAGATTGCAAAGGCGTCAAAATTCCTATGCCCACAAATGGCCATCTATGCACTGATGAAAATGGTATTGACTTCGACCACAAGGTATACCGCTCCATGATTGGTTCTCTATTGTACTTATGTGCATCTAGGCCAGATATAATGCTTAGTGTTTGCATGTGTGCCCGATTTCAAGCTACACCGAAGGAATCACACCATAAGGCTGTGGAGCATATTCTTCGATATCTAGCTCACACACCAACACTAGGATTATGGTATCCCAAGGGCTCTACTTTTGATCTCATTGGATATTCTGACTCTGATTATGCTGGTGATCGTGTGGACCACAAGTCAACATCTGGTACTTGTCATTTCCTTGGATGATCTTTGGTCTGTTGGTCCTCGAAGAAACAGAACTGCGTATCACTGTCTACTGCGGAAGCTGAATACGTTGCTGCTGGCTCGTGTTGTGCTCAATTGCTGTGGATGAAGCAAACTCTCAAGGACTACGGCATCAACGTGAAGAATGTGCCTCTCTACTGTGAAAATGAGAGTGCCATCAAGATTGCTCACAACCCAGTTCAGCACTCGAAGACAAAGCACATTCAAATTCGTCATCATTTTCTTCGTGATCATGTGTTGAAGGGCGACATCTCCATCGAGCATGTGAAGACTGAAGAACAGCTAGCCGATATCTTCACTAAGCCCTTGGATGAGAAGAGATTTAGCAAGTTGCGGTGTGAGCTAAATATCTTAGAATCTTCGAATGTCCTTTGAAAAGGACACACATCCTGACACTTATGCAAAATTGATGACTTAGATGTGCAACACATGAAGAAAAGTTTTTCTTCAATCCATGAAGAATAACACTCTAAGTGTGAAGAAATTAATGAAGAATTTGATTCTCAGAACCCTACGACAATTGTACGCGGTGTCTGAAATCATCATTCTTATACGGTGGAACACGCCACCACCAAAGTTGAAAATCTTCAATTTGAGTTTTTCCTCAGTTTTGAAATTCTTCAGTTTTTCAAATTCTTCAACTTTTCAAAATCTTCACTGTTTCCGTCGTTTTTCTTCATTAGCTATATATATATATATATATATATATATATATATATATATATATATATGGGTTTATGTCCTCCACAGCATTCACTTATGGCTATTTCTTGAAGTCGCTTTTTCTGCTAAGTGAATGTGATCGGATCCTTCCCCCTCTATGCTATACTCAATCCAATCTATTCACAAATTCTTCATGTGCGTTCTATTTGAAACTCGTTCAAAATCTTCACTGAGTCCTTGTCAGCTGAAGAAATTGCGAACGGAACTTTAAAACTGATCTTATCCAAACTTTCGGTTTTGCCGCTCAAACCGTTCCGCATCCCATGATGCATTATTTTACTCACCCACGATCGTACACGATCTCCACTACACAGTACGTGGGTGACACATGTCGTGAGAAGGAGAATGGTCAGGGGCATGTTCGTCCTAAATCTTCGGGCGAACAGTTTTTCACTGCCTCTATAAATACCCCTCTCCTCATCCTCACTTCTTTTACTCCGCTCGACCTCTCTCTCCCACTCGAGCTCCTCAAACCCTAGCGCCGCCGCTACTCCATCGTCGCCGGTGAGGAAGAGCTTCGCTGCCTCGACCTCGTCGCCGTCGTACTCGCGCCGGTTGCGGAAATCTTCACTCCGCCATCGCCGTAGCCATCTTCCTCCGCCGAGTTAGGGCGTGGAAGATCTGAACAGACGAGCTTCACATCTACAACACCCAGTTCGTCGAGTTCTTCATTTAGGGTAATTAAAAGTTACTTTTACTGCCCTCGTTGATCCAAATTTTACACTACAAAATCTTCAAAGGTGTTTTATTCTTCAAATCCTCACACACAAACACCTCACTAGTTATATGCTCTTGATTCGTTTCTCTAAGCAATCATTTTTCTTCAAGATTCCTCAATTGTGTGGATCCTCGATCTGTACAACTCGGAACCTAAGACAAAGAACGCTTAGTGAAATTCTTCAACGCTCATCCGTGAAAATCCTCAAAACTTGTTCTTTTGAAAAACCTTACGAGAACGATATGACCTCTCCAAATTCCTCGCAACTATACTCTGTTCACAGGTACTCATGTCCGCTGCTGAATCACTAGGTTCTCATCAACTTAACTCATTTGCAGCGTTCCTTGAAGAAAAGTTGCATACTTCTTCAGAGAATTCGTTTGTTCAAATTCCTCAGCTGAAGAATATGGCAGAAGGAAAGAAGCCACAGAAAGGAGGAAAGAGGCCTGAGGTCATGACCGCGTTTGAAATCCCTGAGGAAATATATGTTGATTATTGCACACCTGATGAAGCCGAGTTCGGCAAAGAAAACAAAAATCAGCGCAAGGTGCGCATTCAAAGGATTGAACGGAGATGGGTAAGGGAATGGAGGGAGTATAGATATGTAACTCCAAAGTACATGAAGAAATTCGCACTGAATCCTCCATGCCCAAGAGCCCCATTGGCACCTGGTCAAGAAGCTGACCCCACCAGCATCAAGCGTGGTGAGGACTTTCCTGAAGAATGGGCCAAGCGCCAAGCCAAGTTGGCAAGACAGGCCAACGAGGCAGTGAGGAAATTCAATGAGGACTCTGCTACTGCTGCTTCCACTGAGGCCTCTGTCAAGCCAAGAAAATCTATGGCAAAGAAGCCCGCACACAAGCCAAGTGCTTCACCAACAGTGCCCTCACGGCCAAGTTCCTCAACTGTGCCCTCGCGGCCAATTCCTCATGCTGCCCCTGCTCCTCCAAAATCCTCAGCTCCTTCAAAGTCCTCCACAGCTCCTCCAAAGTCCTCAGCAGTTCCGACAAAGTCCTCAGCACCTGTGCATCTGGCAACGTGCCAAAGGACTGCAGGCTTCTCCATTGCCTCTGGTGTTTCAGCAAGTTCCTCAGCTGCACCAAAGTCTTCATCTGGCCCAACTCTGCTGAATACTAAGGCCACAGCAGGACGAGGTCCTCGGCCTAGTCCCAAGAAGAAACAGGTCACCTTCCAAGAGCCACCTGAAGATAATGAGGCTGATGATGATGAACTTGCGGAAATCATCAGAGACCGCCAAGAAAGGGCCGCTAGAGCCAAAGGCACATCTGTGCCACTGCTGTTGGATCCGAGGAAAATCCTCGATTGCATTGATCTCTGGCACAAGGATCCAAACACTCCTATGCCTGATTTTCATCTGACCCCTGGACAAAGTCATATGCTGACCCATTTCATCACTGAAGAGAAATGGAAGTTTGAAAAAGCAAGAGAGATCAAGAAAGCTTAATACAGAAAGGAGAAGTTCCTGAAGAAAAACATTGTCAGAATGACACCTGAGGAACTTCTCAAGGTCCAAAATGAAATCCAAGCCCTCAGCAAAAAAACTTTGATGCTTATTATGCTGATTGGCAAGGAGCCAAAGTCAGATTCGTCAACCTGACGAAGAAATTCACCAATGTTGCAGCCCCAACGCAACATGAAATTCCTCAAGCTGGAGCCTCGGCCCAACGGACTGAAGAACATGCCAGCACTGCTGATGAAGTTCAGGATGCTGAAGAAAATGCTAGTTCCAGGGCTGATGATCCCATTCCAGCCGCTGAAGAAATTGCCAGGGCATCCACTAGTGGTGCGCCTGAAGAATCTGAACAAGACAGGCAATCAGATCGATTGCGCTGAGGAAAATCAACCAGATTCCTCAGCTCCTCCTGCGCCAACACCAACTCCAATTCTTCCATCTGCTTCTGATGTGAAGAAGACCAAGGCTGCAGAACGAGCTGCAGTGAAGAAACGGAAAGCATCAGCTGCGTCAAATTCTTCGGCTGCGAAGAAAATGAAGCCAATGACCAGCTCCTTTGAAAATCCTATTGATGTTGTTCCAATTTCCTCGATTCCATCAAAGGACCTTGTTCCTTTTGATGAAGATTATGAGATCCCAAGCGGATCTGATGAAGAAAATTATTCTGCTGCTTCGTCAGAGCAGATTGATGAAGAAATTGACGTGGAAGCAATCCCTTCAACCCCTATCATTTCCTCGCCTATGCCTCAGTTCACAGCTGAAGAGGCCGGTGTTGAGGAAATTGAAGAAGATGTGGATATTGGAAGCACAACGCCAGTGATGAATGATGAATTTTGGGAAAGTCAGGATCCAAATTCTCCACTCTTCACCCCAATCCAACAGATACCTCAGTCCCCTGCTCCAACAGTTCAAATGGGCTCTGAAGAAACTCATCCCACTTCATCTGTCCATGAAGAAATTCCAGCCACTAGCGCTGATGAACCTGCAGCTGCTGATCCTCAGACTGCACCTGTTGAGGAACAAGAAATTCCTCAGCCTGAAGAACCTGAGATTGCGATTCCAGAGGTCGTGATGCAACTCACTGACACTCCACTGCCAAAGCCAAAGGATCCCTTCTCAACAAAGCAAAAGTTCAAGGCTGAAGACTTCTTCAGCGAGCACGTATTCTTCACTGATTACAATCCATATGATTCTGCTCGCATAAGGAAGAGGCGTTTCTGGACTGCCAGCCAAGCCAATTTCTATTCCTCAGTGCTCTTCAACAAAGACAAAGTCTTCGATCATGCACATATTCCTCATGTGGACATGGAGTCTCTGCCAGGCTTCGAGCCAGTCCTCAGTGTTCTTCACGACGCAGGACTTCTGAATTTCTGCACTGATATCTGTGACTGGAATGAAGAACTCATTCTTCAATTCTATGCAACGCTGCACATCACCGGAGACTCGTGGGTATTAGACTGGATGTCTGAAAATACTCACTACAAGGCACCAGCAACTGAATTGCTTCGTGCTCTACCACTCAGTCCTCCACTTGACGGTGCTCGTTGTATCTACAACGAACCTGAACTTTCAAATCACTATATGCAAGTGCTGATGAAGCCTTTGAAGCCAAGGCAGGCCCCAAGAACCAAATTCCTCGTCAAGGAATTATTGTATGTGCCTCGGACTGTCTATCGGATTCTGACGAAGACAATGAGTCCTATCAAAGTCCACGACTCAAATGATGAAGAAGTCGTTGGCATCATGAAGAATATGCTTTTCAATATCATTCATGGCGTTCCCGTCAACTTCCATGATTTCTTCATGAGGACTCTGGCAAACATTGCTATGTCACCATTTGAGCTAAAGCCTTATGCGCCTTGGATAATGAGATTCATCAGGACAAGGTCTTCACTCAATTACAAGGCTGATACACTGAACCACTGTAGCTACTTGCCCCGATTGAAGTCCTCAAACGGACATTTACCTCAGCTGATGACAAGGGCAAGGCTACTGCTGTAATCGATGAAGGCATTCGTCCATTGGATGGACTGTTTCGCAAAGCAGCATCCTACTCCACCAATGATGACTCTGCCACACATGATTCTTTCGCAAATACCTCAGTCAAGCAAAGTCCTCAAGCCACAGCACCCAGGGTGATGACTGATCATGAGTTACTCCTCAGTCTTCATCAGAAGGTTGATCGCAATCATAAATTGTTCAAGCGTCAGTTTGGTTCAATTCTTCACAACATGGCCGCTACACACAATGCAGTGAAGAAAAACCACTACTACCTCCATGAAACCTTCAAACACACCTGGGCTGTTCTTTCAAATGTCTACAGTGCGGAAGAACTGACAACAATGGGACTCAAGGAAGAATTTGACTGGTCTGCACCTCCTCCGAAGAAATACAAGAAGGTCAAAGTTCCTTCCTTAGTGGCCAGCTCCTATTCTTCATCGCGCGACACTGATGAAAATGAAGACTTGGACGACACCGCGGCAGGCCCTACTACAACAACCGACCCCAACAACGCTGGCGCTCCTTCCTCAACTTGAAATTCTTCGTATGTTAGTCCTTAGTTTCGATCCTTTTGGTCATTCGATGACAAAGGGGAGAAATTTGAGTTAGTCTTCAAGCGGGTCTATTATATGGGCAATTTATTTTGTTAAGTTACAACTCTCGTTCTTCTGAAACTTTTATTGGATCGAGTTGTAATCTTAAACCCGATGGTGCTTTGATACTTTTGATGCACTGTGCTCTGGCACTATGCTCTGATACTTTTGATGCACTGAGCTCTGATTCTCTTGAGCTCTGATACTCTTGATGCGTTATTTTGCATGCCTGTTCCTCATTAATATTATTGCACGCATGCTGAATTTCATCAAGCACCATATTTCATCATGCATTTCAAATTCTTCATATTATATGTCAAATGCGTGTATGAATTACAAGATATAGGGGGAGATCTCCATGATTCAACTCTTCAAATGTGCATTGCCTCAAAAGCAAATTCCTCACTATGCACATCTTCAGGGGGAGTTCTTCTATATCTTGCAATCAAATTCCTCAATATCAGTATTTACACTTCATATGTTTATCCCCGTTGAAAACTTAACCTATATTGTCATCAATCACCAAAAAGGGGGAGATTGTAAGTGCATCTAGTGCCCCTTAGTGATTTTGGTGTATTGAAGACTTATAGGTTAAGAAACTAATGTGTTTGTGAGTGTACACAGGTCTATAAGTCTATGAGGAGTTTGATATTTACAGAGAAAGTCGACACCTAAAAATGAAGTTCTTCGATCAAGACTTTGATATTTTGAAGACTTTCTGAAGACTTTGAAAGTGAAGAAATTGGTGTGACCTTGAAGACTTGGTATTCATTTGAGGAACATGAAGCGTGAAGACTTTTGTTTTCGTAGTTTCGCTTTTCTCTTTCTTGAGTCATAGGAAATACCGTCTTTGTTAAAGGGGTCGAGGAAATACTAAGGAAAAATTTCCATGTGATGCTCAACTCAAAATCCTACACCTACCAATCCCTTGAGTGAAGCCTTTGAAATCTCATACAGTTCAGTCAATTTCTTCATGGATGAGACGAAGTTCTTCCGTCACGAGGAATTTGTTCTGACCGAGGAGTTAGGAATTCGCCATCTGGATTGCCTACACAAAGAGGAACATGATAGCCCCGAGGAATTTGAGATTCAAATTTCCGACCGTTCTTTGTGCTTGCTACCACCTGTCCCAAAATATCTTATCCACCTAACGGTCATATCATTGAAGGGTATTTATGTCTTATCATGTCGGGCTGATCCCTAGGCTATAAATAGCCGCCCCCTACAACCACTAGCTGGTTGGATGCTCCGAGAGAACTTGAGACTTGTCATTTAAGAGCAACCCATCCTCTGAGGACTTTGAGCAAAAATCATCGAGTGAGGAGAAAAACCCAAAAACCAAACCCCTACAAACCCAAAGTGATTGAGCATCACTGAAGAGATTGATCCTGCGTGGATCCGACGCTTGTTACCTTTGAAGACTGTGCTTCTTCCAGACGGTTAGGCGTCATGGTCTAGAGCATCCAAGAGGAATTGTGGATCGCCGAGTGACCAAGTCTATGAAGGTTTGGAAGTCGCCTGAAGACTTACCACGAGTGATTGGACGAGGTCTGTGTGACCTTAGTTCAAGGAGAATACGGTGAGGACTTGGTGTCCTGAGCTGCGTGCTCAGCGACTGGGTGTCCGGGACTGTGTGTCCTCGAGTTTAAATACTCAGCCGCTCCAACCAGACGTACAACTGAGACAGCAGTTGGAACTGGTCTACCAAATCATTGTCTTCACCAACCTAACTGGTTCTATTTCCTCAACCCTTTCATTTCCTCATTATTGTGTTGAGTGTTTGTTCATATCTTTGTTTGAAGACTTTGACTGAAGACTTTCTCAATTTCCTCAGTTCAATTTCTTCAGTCTATTTGTCTTCTTCTTGTGCTATCTTGTGTTTACGCTTTCTGTACTCTTTGTTTGTCTTCATTTCATCATGATGACCATGCCCGCATTTTGTTATGCTTACTTCTGAGTACTTATTCTGCTGCAAGTAGTTCTTCGCTAAGGAATTTCCTCACCGGCAAATTCCTCAGTGAAGAATTCATAAAAATCGCCTATTCACCCCCCCCCCTCTAGTCGATATAACGCACTTTCAGCTTATAGTGATGTGCATTACCGAGAGGGCCCAGAGATACCTCTCCGACAATCGGAGTGACAAATCCTAATCTCAAAATATGTTGTGACGTTTGGTAGCACACAAAGTGTTCCTACGGTAAGCGGGAGTTACATAATCTCATAGTCATAGGAACATGTATAAGTCATGAAGAAAGCAATAGCCACATATTAAACGATCAAGTGCTAAGCTAACGGAATGGGTCAAGTCAATCACATCATTCTCCTAATGATGTGATCCCGTTAATCAAATGACAACCTCATGTCTATGGCTAGGAAACTTAACCATCTTTGATTCACGAGCTAGTCAAGTAGAAGCATACTAGTGACACTATGTTTTTCTATGTATTCACACATGTATTATGTTTCCGGTTAATACAATTCTCGCATGAATAACAAATATTTATCATGAAATAAGGAAATAAATAATAACTTTATTATTGCCTCTAGGGCATATTTCCTTCAATCATAAGTGGGATGCTTGTCCAAGAAAGGGCAGCACCCAAGCACCGGTCCACCCACATATCAGATTATCAAAGTAACGAACGCGAATCATATGAGCGTGATGAAAGCTAGCTTGACGATAATTCCCATGTGCCCTCGGGAGCGCTTTTCTCATTATAAGAAATTGTCCAGGCTTGTCCTTTGCTACAAAAAAGATTTGGCCACCTTGCTGCACTTTATTTACTTTTATTGCTTGTTACCCGTTACAAATTATCCAATCACAAAACTATCTGTTACCTATAATTTCAGTGCTTGCAGAGAATACCTTACTGAAAACCGCTTGTCATTTCCTTCTGCTCCTCGTTGGGTTCGACACTCTTACTTATCGAAAGGACTACGATAGATCCCCTATACTTGTGGGTCATCAACCTGCCCAGCAAGGCTAACCTCCTCCTCCTCCTTGTGCCTAATAGTACTGAAACCGCACCTCATGTACTCGGTTTTATTTCTACTACGTCTAATTCCTAGGTTTGTCTCCATAGCTCTAACTTCCTATTGACCCCCGAGGTGTTCACCCTGTCATTATTGAGTGAGGAGCGGAGATGCAGTGGAGGAGGCCCGGCTGTTGGAAACCACATACGTGCATGCTGCAACGCGTGACGCATGATGCTGCAAGCTGAATGAGGGGCACATCCACCCTCTCACGTTATATCTAATCAAGACACTATATAACGACAAATACTATTTTGCACACGCTTCCTTCCACTCATTTTCCACATATAAATCGTTCGCTTTTTTTTTCTTAGAACACTATTATCATTTTTTATTTCCACATCCCCTCGCGTCACTATCTACTTAGGACTTAATGGGTTGACATGGACGGTGCACCATGAAGCTCTCATATCTTTAGCTTTCAAGACTTAATGGAGATAACAACGATGATTATTGTTCTACTCATGCTTCCTCCACACATTTTCAACACATGTCATAAATTGACAGGTCATACAGGAGTGAGTATTTCCAGCAAGACTATGGATTGTGTCACCCTGTTTGTATGGGTGTGAAGGCTTGCAAGTCGTTAAACCCCATCCTTAATTAATTCAGTTGTCATGAGACATAATTTTTTTGAAGCAATGGAATCTTGCAAAGCATGAAGCCACAAATGAGACATCTGAAATATGTAGTGAATAGAAGCGTTCAGTGTGCCTTACAAGTTAATAAGCACATCTTGCCTTCTTTTACATAGAAATATTATTACTTACATGATGCCCAACGTTCCAGCAAGCACAAACATCCTGAATTAAACTCAGAACATCCTCACATGGACCTTCTTCTCTTACGGCTCATGCATCTAATAAAATGTGAAGCTCTACATACATGCATATCTATAGATAAGCCACTTTTTGAACCCTTTTAGTGAATTAATGTCATATATCTAGTCAACCTTTTTTTGCGGGGAATTGCTTGATCAGCCTTGCTTTACCTGGGCATGCAACTATAATTTTGTATAGAGAAAGAATAATACTCTCCACATTATATCTGCAAGCAAAGAGGTTTTTTAACATGCTCCCTATCACTAGTAGAAAACCTAGCTTTCATCCGGAGCACTAGTCCTGGTCAGGTTTGGGCCCGGGACTAATGTGAACATTATTTCCGGTTCCAACGGCGAGGAGCGAACGGGGGCACGGCCAGGATTAGTCCCGGTCCAAATGGGACCTCTAGTCCCGGTTGGTGATACCAACCGGGACTAAAGGGGTTGCGGCAGGCTTGGGGCCTTGCGAGCCCCTTTAGTCCCAGTTGGTATCACCAACCAGGACTAAATATAGACCTTTAGTCCCGGTTGGTATCACCAACCGGGACTAAAGATATTCCTATATAAAGCTGCTTTATCCAGCCCGAGTCCAAGCTTTCTCTCCTCTCTGTTTCCTTCCCCAAGCCCGAGTTCACCCTCCATTTTTGCCAAGATTTGTCAAGATTGGAGGGACCCCATCTATCCAAGGGTTCTAAAAGGTTAGCAACTTCATCCTATCATCTCTCATTGCTAGTTTAGCTCGTTTCATGCTCTATAAGTATAGTGATTTGTGGGTTTTATTTTGGGAGTAATCATGTGGGTTGCATATGTCTAGGTGTGTGGTTTACTTAGTTCCTTCCCGTCCCCGTCCTCACCACCGTCGATCACCCGCGCCGTCCCATCGCTGACACCACTTTGGTGAGCCTCTTGTTCTTATCATTTTTGTAAAGAAATAAAAATAAAATATTATTTGTATGATTTGGATAGTTACTTGTATAATTTTCTTACTTGTATGATTGTTTGTTATATATAGTGCCATCGTTTTGATATCCGTCCCCGTCGGCCCTCGTCTCGTTTATGATTCGGATGTGGTATATTATCTTTTATAACTTTGTGTTTCATTTCGTGTTTATGACAATTACGCCCATCAAGTTGACATAGATATTTTTATCTAGGAGGTATGAGAACCGGAAATTGCAACACCCTCTTGTCGAGAAGTTAAATTTAGTTGAAAAATAAAATGATTATTTGAAAGAAAATTTGAAAAGAAATGAATAAAAGAAGACGAAACTGGAGTTGTATGTTGGCGATGTCGTCGATGATCACAAGATCCAGATGGATGCAATGCACTTGAAGATTAGAAAGATTAGAAAACATGCCATTAATAAAGAGGCTTGGTATCATTATGTTGTTGGATAAATTATTTCCCAAGTTGCGATTTTGATCGCATTTGTTGTTGCATTTAAATGCTTTAGCTAGATAGTTGTATGTTGTTTTATGAGAAGTATGTATGAACTTGTATTAATTTGGTCACTTCGATGTTGTGTAATGAAGATGAGCTGGCAATGGATGTCCGATGACCGACCTTCTCCCCAGTTCATTAATGGTGTGAATAATTTTCTGCGTGTGGCTGAGGTAAACAAGCGGAATGGTTTTATGTGTTGTCCATGTGGTGTTTGTACGAATGATAATGATTACTCTACCTAAAAAATCCTTCACAGCCACCTGCTTCAGTCCGGTTTCATGTTCGGCTATAACTGTTGGACCAAGCACGGAGAAAGAGGGGTTATAATAGAAGACAATGAAGATGAAGAGGATGATGACAACTATCCTAGGTTCCCTGAATACAATGATACTACAATGGGGGAAATAGAAGAAGAGGCGTCAGATGAGCCCGCTGATGATCTTGGTCGGGCCATTGCTGATGCAAAGAGAAACTGCGAAAGCGAAAAGGAGAGGTTGAAGTTGGGGCGCATGTTAGAGGATCACAAAAGAAATGTTGTATCCAAATTGCGAAGATGACAGGAAAAAAGCTGGGTACCACACTGGAATTGCTGCAATGGAAGGCAGAGAATGATGTATCTGACAAATGATTTGAAAAGTTGCTGAAAATGATAAAGAAGATGCTTCCAAAGGATAACGAATTTCCCGAGAGTACGTACGAAGCAAAGAAGGTTATCTTCCCTCCAGGATTAGAGGTGCAGAAGATACATGCATGTCCTAATGACTGCATCCTCTACCGCGGTGAGTAGTACGAGAATTTGAATGCATCCCCGGTATATGTCCATGCTGCAAGCTGAATGAGGTGCGCATCCACCCGGGAAAGTCTAGTATAGGATCTGCTCTTAGGTGAGATCAATGAGATCAATATTTTTGATGATACAAAAAATTCCGAAATAATTTAGAGACACACATCCATGTTTGATGTACAATCTCAAAAAAATTCTGCTCTTAATTCAAACAACACTTAGAGAAACAAAAAAGACAAAATCAGATGTGAATAGTGCCAAACGCTATTCACCAGCTGACACTATTCGCAGTTCTAGACCGAGTTTTGAGCTGAGTTTCTTTTTGAACTTGTAGATATACATCATAGGTATGTTGTGAAATAATTTCAGAATTTTTTGAATTGTTTAAATATGAATTTTTTTGGTTGATCCCATGATCTCATGTAAAGGGCAGATTCTATTCTAGTCTCCACCCTCTTACGTTATATCTACTCAACACACTAGACGACGACAAATACTATTTTGCACACGCTTCCTTCCACTCATTTTCCACATATAAATAGTTCGTTTCTTTGCTTACAACACTATTATCATTTACTATTTATTTCCACATCCTCTCATGTCACTATCTACTCAGACTTAATGAATTGACATGGATGGTGCACCATCAAGCTCTCATATCTTTAGTTGTTCAAGACTTAATGGAGATAACAACGATGATTAGCGTTCTACACACGCTTCCTCACACATTTTCGACACATATCATAAATTGACAAGTGATATAGGAGTGAGTATTTCCAGTGGTACTATGGATTTCTTCACCCTGTTTGTATGGCTGTGAAGGCTTGCAAGTAATTAAACCCCAACCTTAATTAATTCAATTGCCATGAGAGATGGATTTTTTATAGTTTAGCTATACTAGCAGAAGTGCCCGTGCGTTGCAGCAGAAAAAAAAACAATCATATGATGCTTCAAGATTTCATAGGTCCAAGTCTTTTATTTCATACATTTATGGTTTCTAATTCAAGCATCACTGACTTATGGCATGTTCAGCAACATTCTAGCACTGGCTCCACTCTCATGACTCTAGCACATCCTCATGCCGCCGTCCCGAGGTCATCCTCGCTTCAATTTGAAGTCGAAAGCATGTCCAGTTGTACATGGGAAAAGGAAATATCCTCATTAGGGACCCCCTATCCGAGATCTGTCGAATTGAATCCCGACAATTGTCGTCATGTCTATGGTGTTCTTGTTTTCATGCTACGTCTACCTTGGGTTGCGGTAACATGGATGTGGCTGCTCCTTCCCTCCCTCCTCCTCCCACCGTACCCTCCTCCCTCTGCTCCAGCCGCCCCTTCCTCCCTCCTCCGCCTGCAGCCCTCCTCCCACCGCCCCTCCCTCCTCCTCCTCCGGCCGACCCCTCTCCCTCCTCCTCCGGCCGCCCCCTCCCCCTCCTCTCTCCTCCCTCCCTCCCTTGTCTCTATTCTTGCAAACTGTAGGTAATTTAAATGTAGTTTTAAGAATGTAGACATCATAGAATGTAGGTTTTTAATAGAATATTTTTTTGACTATTTTAGGTGTTTTGAATAAAATAGAAGTAAGAAAATTTAGGGTAGAACTATGGTAGTAGAATTTTTAGCAAGTGTTTAATAGAAATAGTTTATTTAGTAAGTGATTAATATAACTAGTTTATTTATATTAAGTGCTTAATAGAACTAGTTTATTTAGTAAGTGCTTAATAGAACTAGTTTATTTATAGTAAGTGCTTAATAGAACTAGTTTATTTTGTAAGTGATTAATATAACTAGTTTATTTATATTAAGTGCTTAATAGAACTAGTTTATTTAGTAAGTGCTTAATAGAACTAGTTTATTTATAGTAAGTGCTTAATAGAACTAGTTTATTTAGTAAGTAGTTAATAAAACTAGTTTATTTTGTAAGTAGTTAATAAAACTAGTTTATTTAGTGTTAGGATTATATATAAGATATTTTGAAATGTTTTTGTTCATATTTTCAACCATTGAAATGCAATGACCATCGATAAGTGGCCTATGTTTTGCCGGAGTGTTAATTAATTTCCGTTCCGGCAAATTTCAGGCGCTCGATATGTCCTTTTTTAGCAAAGGTCATGCCTGATTTTTTGGGTTTTGCCGTCGAGTTATAATCTTTGAATTTTGAACACAGGAGATGTCTGATGATGATGGGATCCTGGAGTGCGGCCGGGTACTGCTACGATGACCAGGGTTTGTGCGACAGGTTTCCTCACCTGCAAAATGATAGGTTTTTCACCGTGAAGCTGGAAGAGACCTTTGATGTTTGTACGGTACGCAACGACAAATATTTCATCGTAATTAATATCATCACTTGTGCTTCTTTTGTTCAACGTGTAATTTATGGATTTTTTTTAATTTGATTAGTACATCCCATGCCATGCTAGACCATATGTATTGGAGAAGCTTGGTTTTGGTTTAGATGATGTTGAGAATGTGGGGACGAGGTGGGCTCACTTAAGAACTAATCATGGTTATGAGTTTCTGGTAAGCTGTACAATGTGGTCGATCGCTCCCATTTCAGTTGCTCTAATTGGGAAGCTCTCTGCAAGGCATATGGATTTGATGAGGGAATGCGAATAAGATTTGATATTCGTCTCGAAGATTATGATGATGATGATAATATCGACATCTGGGTGGATGTGGATATGCCTCCAGTTTTTCCTAGATGTGAGTTTGTCAAACTAATTTGTTAAGTTCAATAATTTATGTTGTTAATTTAAAAATATTTGGTGTTCGTCGGTACTAAACTTATTTATTTATAATTGTCAGCTTATTTCTTATCTTCAAGAAATACTCGGAAGGTAGTAGACAACACATACTACAGCTATGACTCCAAGCTTTAATTGTGAGGAGAAAGATTATCTTGTCTTATTCATAGAAGATGTTGAGGCCTTCAAAACCAGTCACTCTATCAGCCCAAATTATACTAGATACGTGCAACTAGTCCATAAATTGCTTGATGGTAACTTCATTGCCAAAAACTTGGTAATATTTTGTTAATGATGGTAACTTCATTGCATACATTATTCTGAAGTAAACTACAATGCTAACTATATATGTTACTATTACGTTTTTGAACAGAGGCTCCCGAAGCAGGTTGTGCCTGACATGCTATTTACCGAAGGTGATATGCATATGGTTAGCTTACAACCAACTCCTTCGAAGGCTTACCATACTGCATACTCGATTTATTCAAATGATGAAAGGCTCAAAATCAAAGAATTGAGCAAAATGATGAATGCGCACACGCAAATAATTGTAGACAAAATGAATGTGCGCAAGCCACAAGTTGGAGATAGGTTTATGTCCATTCTCCATTATGGTGAAGGACCGGTTTATCTGTTTTATGGTATTTTAGCTAGGAGTGAGGAGTAGGTCCTAAGTACTAAGAACAATTTGTTAGTGTTGTTTATATATGACTATGATGATGATGAGAAGCTTTTATTATGTGCTACAATGTCTTAGACTTGATGGTGATGCTGAGTAGGAGTAGTGATTATGAGTAGTATGATGATGAGGAGGAGTTGTTATTATAACTAGTGACCAAGTTGTTATATGATGTCTCATGGACGAAAATGATGATGATGAGGAGTTATATGACAATGGTATATTATGATGATAAGTTATTAATGATATTATGATGATGATGATGATGATGATGACGATGATGATGATGATAAGTTATTATGTCATTGGGTGAAAGAACCGCTGATTAGTTTCAAATGGATGGATCCAAAGTGACCATTGGTTACTTTCGATCCATGCACTTGAAACTAATCAAAGGTTCTTTCACCTAGTGATTTAATAACTCATTATAATGTAAAAACAATCTCTAAATTGCTACTGTATGAAAAATTGTATAAAGGTGTATGAATACGACCTAAAATTCAAAAGAAATAGAATACGGAACAATAGTAGTAGCGGTTGTTTTGGAAAGCGCTACTAGTAATTAGCAGTAGCGGTTGTTTTGGAAAGTGCTACTACTAAGTAGATATAGCAGTAGATATAGCAGTAGCGAGTGCCAGTAGGCGCTACTGCTAAGCTTTAGCTGTAGCGCCAAATCAGTAGCGCGCTTACCCGCGCTACTGATAGGCCAAAAATCAGCGCTACTGCTAGGCTTTTCCCTAGTAGTGTAGGGGTGGATGAGGTGGTGCGACACCTTGTTATGAATCTAGAGTTTTTACTACTGGTTCATATAGAAAAAAATCATCATACAAGGGGAGTCATGTGGGAACTCCTGCTTGACAAGTTGCCTTCGAGGTTCCAGTTGTGAAAAGAAGAGGGCCTGACAATAGTATGTGTGATGACCCCGAAGACGCAGATAATATGACCTTTCGATGTATTGCTCCCAGATTCGTGTGGAGTTGCTGGGAGAGAAGTTACACTTGAACTTGGTGCCACTGGGTAGAGATGACCTTTGTGCTTGGTTCAGGTGGTTGCGGGAGTTCTTGCTGCTTAATTCTGGGCTTTATGTAAGATGCGTAACTATATGGCTTCTGAACAAAATTTTCACGGACTATCCCTTCAGTTACTATTTGCGACGCCCATCTATTTTGCAGTGAATGGATGCCTTTTTTGAGAGAAAGGACACACGAGGGGATCAAGAGGACCATTCTACTATGCTATTCAAAACACAAATTGGCAAGTTGAAGCCTAAGGCGAAATCGCAGCAAGAGCCAGGCGGCATAAGCTAGATGTTGTTTGGAGCTCGCTAGGTGTCCTTCTTTCTCTTTTTCGTCTGGTTTTGTAATTTCAATAGATGTAGTTCTCCCGCTCGTGACCGCCTTGCCTTCAAGGGGCACATGAAAATCTACAGCTCTTCACCTGGCAGTGATAATGTTTATGACTTTGTTCCTTACATGGTACTTCTGTATTGGGTTAGAGTAAGTAGTAGTGTGACCGTTCCCTAGCTATAAGATTGTCACAATGAAAATCGTTCCCTAGCTATAAGATTGTCACAATGAAATTAAGAGTTCGTAGAAATCAACAATCATTGCAATGCTAACTAATGTACTCCATATTTTTTAAGTGTCCTTTTAAAAACTTGTTGGAGTACTTATATCAAGTGGGATTCGTCCTCAGACGCCCCCTGACGCGACATATATGGTTTTTCTAAATAGTGTGATGTTTATTGTCTCCGACCGAGTAGTCTGTGTATGAGGGATGATGACGGTCCAAGAACATGGATGGTGGCCTGAGGGGGCCGGATCGGGCAGTCTGCCCTGGCGATGTTGACCACATGCGATGAGTTTGGGGTTCAAAGTAACATGGTGATGATCCCCGGTTGACATGCTACATCGACATTGGCTCCGCCGCATACATGCATCTTCTTTGATTCACAAAGCCCTTAGGTTGGATGGCAACAGCTGATGGTGATTACAGTTGCAAAACTTTATACGTGTTTCATTTTAATTTCAATTTTGAGAGTATTTCTACAAATGTTTTTGGTCCTTTCTATGATGTTTTCCATTGTTTACACGAGCATGTGCTGCACGGAGACATTTGTTTAATGGAGGCATGGTAATTCGAACAAGCAGAGATGCGTTGAAATCCTATTGCTCTACTTGTTTGGATGATTTTCACTTTTTCAATTGAAACACTGGTGTTTTTCTTTCCTAGCGGAGATGCGTTTTGTGCCTTATTTTGGCACAAGAGCGGCCCATTACAGGTTACATAGTCTTGCCGAGTAGAGCCCATTTCGGCAGCACAAAGAGGACAAAAAAAAGTCCAGCACGCAGCGGTACACAGCCGTCGCCGCCAGCCCTCCTCGTCCCATCTCGTCAAGGGTTCCCGGCGGCCACCACTTCTGCCGGCTGGTCAGGAGATGGCGTCGCCTCTGACGGAGATCCCTGACCACCTCCTGGCCGAGATCTTCCTCCGCCTGCCCGACTCGGAAGACCTCGTCCGCACCTCCGTCGCCTGCGTCTCCTTCTACCGAGTCGCCACCGACGACTCCTTCCTCCGTAGATTCCGCCGCCTCCACGCACCATCAGTACTCGGATTCCTCCAGGCCGGTGGCATGTTCCGTCCCACCATGCCGCCTCACCCCTCCGCGCCCGCCGCCCGCGTGCTCGCCCGCGCCGCCGACTTCTACTTCTCCTTCATCCCCTCCCGTTGCCACTGGACCGTGCAGGACATTCGCGATGGCCGCGTCCTCCTCGCCCGCGACCTCCGGCAAGAAGAGTGGGCCCTTGCACCGGTCTTCAGAGATCTCGCGGTGTGCGACCCCTTGCACCGGCGGTACGTCCTGCTCCCCCCGGTAACTCACGATCTAGCCGCTTCACTTGAGCACCCTTTCCCCATGGTACGCCCGGCCCGGTGCAAGCCCTTCCTCGTTCCCCTCGGCGAGGAGGAGGCAGCAGCAGGAGAGACAGCATTCAGGGTGATCTTGGTGGCACATTGCATAACTAGTCTGGCTGCGTTCGTCTTCTCTTCGAGCACGGGACAATGGCAAGCCGCTGCATCCAAGCGTTGGAGTGATTTGGGCCTTGGAGAGCGCGACATGGCAGAGATGTCACGGGTCCACCCTTTCATTCTCAGCCGCCATTATGCTTATGGATGCTTCTACTGGGACTGGGTGGAGTTCGGGAGGAAAAAGATGCTCTTACTTGACACCAGGAAGATGGAGTTCTCCATTGCTAACCTCCCGCGCAGAAAATGGAGCAAGGTTGGTATAGCCATTGTGGAGGCAGGCGAAGGCAGGCTTGGGATCTTTGGTTTCCATGGTGAAACTTCATCCAATCTTAGCTATATGGTTGCACGTGACAAAGGCGAGAGTCCCGGCCAGTGGCAGTCGGAGAAAACAATTTCACTAGATTCTGGGTACAAATATTTTATCAGAGATGCAACACAGAGGTACTTGCTCTTGACAAAGATAGAAGCCTCATCTCTAGAGAATCCGCTTGTTGGATATTTCTCAATGGATGTCAAGACATTGCAGCTTCAGAGGGTTTATGACGTACCGCAGTATCTTAAGTATGAAACACACTCATATATCAACTTCCCACCATCATTATTGTCTTCAAAGAGAATATAAAATGGTAAAGTTTCTATTGCTTCCAAGTTATCTCCTTCCCTTCATAATTATCACATGACTTGTCTCTTGCTTCATGATCATTATGGCAATTGGTAATTCTTATTTTATTTAGTAGAGTTTAATTTCTTGGGCTCATGGGAAAACTAAGAAAGCTAAGGAACATAATGGTGTTTCTTGTCTTTTTTTGTTTTGATTGCCTTTTTAAGACAATGGGGTTAGTAAGAGGAATGATCCTGTACACTGAGTAGCTTATGCATGAGTTCAGATGGAATCACTAAAAGTACCAGGTCATTATAATTATTTTCGAGTAGTAGTTTTGATGATCAAGATAAAGTAGAACTGTAGAAGGAATGCAACTTTATATCCAGTTTACCGTGGATTATTTCAGCTCGAGAAAATTCATTCCAGTCAAGGACAGCTCACTTTGCACACTTTTTCTTTTGATAGATGTAGGGAGGCAGAAAAGTTCTCTTTTAGTCATCTTCAGATGTATAATTTTATCGTGCAGTGTTGTTTTGAGATAAACCTGCGTAGCTAGAATGGTCACAAATAAGATCTCGAGTCACTGCTCTAAATAAGAAGAGCTTGTTCTCACAGGCAACTGAGATTTTAACCCATGATGTTGTTTTATCTGAAATAATACTGGTTGAGATGATTGACTGAAATTTAGAGTTTTCAGGTGATTGTATTGATTCTCGCTACCAGCACCTCAGTTTCTTTCTTTTCTTTAGGTAGAAGTTTGTTATAATGCTAGAGTGTGCGTAGGCAGTAAATGAACTCCTGCAAAATAGAGGTACCAGTTTTACACGAGTTTTTCAGGACTGATTCCTTTAGGGGTTCACGTGCCTCTGTCTGGCCATGTATCCCAAACTTACAATGGTGCCCATACTGAAGTGAGTGTCTGTCTGCAGTCACACGTTTTAAGTTCAGTGTCTGGCCATCAATATTATGTGTCTGGCCATCAATATTATGCTATTCTGTGATACTACCTAAGTACCTAAAACTTTGTTCCTTTAAGCTCGTTAAACTATTGATTTAGTATTCACCAATTGTCAACAAAATCTTCAGTATGTCTGAGTTGTATTTTGGTCTTGTTTGTCCAGGTTCTGTGGAGTCGTCACCAGATCAGCTCTCCGAGTTCAAAGCGACCGCGGTTTCGATAGCATGGAGTCCTTGCAGATGTGATTATCTTGCTGACAATCTCCAGAATTCCTCCTGGCAGTGGTCACGTCTTGTTTTTATGTTACTTGTAGGCGTGGAGTAAACCTATTTGCAGTGATGTTAGTGGGAGATGGATGTGGCTGCTCCCTGCCAAATAAGTGAATCTGACAATGATATTAACAGTGCAACTGGTAGTTCGTGTTTACACGATCTAGTAGTGGCCATTTTTCTTGTTCTTGCCGAAAAACTAATCAAGTGAATTTACTCGTGATTCATTGTCTTGTCTGTTCCAGTTGCCGTTTGATGATAATAGATAAGCAAGACAAATGATCATGCAAAGTAGCTTATGCATCATCTATTTTCCAGTTGCCGTTTGATGATAATAGATAAGCAAGACAAATGATCACTAGACAACATCAATTATTGTCAGGTTGTTGTTTTAATTTGGAGAACATATGGATACAATTTACCTATGGATTGTTCCACCACTGGAAAATTCATTAAAGTCAAGCACGACTCTTGTCTGTTTTTCTTTTGATAGTTATAAAGTATGAGAAACTGGAATAGTTTTGGTTTGGTCATCTCCACATCTACAAATTTAACTCTTGTTTTTGTTTCTAAATAAATCTGCACAACTAGTACGTTCGCAGATAAGTGCCTGATTCACTGCTCTGAACAGCAAGAGCAGCTAGTGCTTGCAAGTTGTTTGATTTAAATCATCTTTTGTCTGAACCTTTGCCTCATCGGTTCAGATTCGGCGGAGCCTTAATCAGATCGGCACTATTAATTCAGAGTGATCTAGTCATGGTGATGTCAATAGGATGGAGATCTCGCAGATGTGATTGCCTTGCGCCTACAAGTTGACAAATGACAATCTACGGAGCTCATGCTCTTTGCGTCAAGAATAAAATAAAATCTACAGAGCTTCACTTGGCGGTGGTTATGTCTGTGTCGTTCTCGTCAGTGTAGTCGATGTGGCTGTTCCTTGACCATGAATTTGACAATGAAATTAAGTTCTGAAGATATATTTCCAAGTCACATTTTTTTCTTAACTTTGAGAGTTGCTATAATATCTGACAAGTGACAAAAAGTTTCGCAACGGAACTCATGGCCAACCCCAAGACAAGCAATACTGACTATATGTTTCATGCTTGAACTGATGACCAGCCCAAGTGCGCACGTGCAGAGAACATGTTGGATAAACATAATTGAAACATGACAACATACTAGAGCTGTCAAAAAAAGCTAGCTTAAGAGTAGACAATGCTTGGGGCCTGCAAGACTTGTTTCCACGGAGGCACAGAAAGAAATGGTATGAAGCCATTGCCAGTTCCAGAGCAGCGGTATTATTGGTGTGCTCATCTTCTCCTCTTTTTGTTTAGCTGTTGGCTTGAAGTAAATTAGTTTGATGCAAGCTCACAGTTTCTTTCTAGTCGAATAAATCCTTTCCTTTTCCTTTGAATAGCAAACTGAAAAACAAAGTTTTTGTACAAGAGAAAGCTATGCTTAGGAAGCGTATGGTTTGCACGTTCTGCTGACAGTCACCAATTTATGTACTCCTAAAGCGAGATCTAGAGGGTGGGCGGCGAGAATCGGTGTGGATGGCGACGGTTAGTGGCGGGGAAATTTCACTGAGTGGCGGTTAGATTCCCGCCGAGGCATGTTAGGTTTTAGGCTAGCAGCTAGAGGTGATGTATATTTGCATCATTTGTAGCAAAATTTTAGGCATGAAAAATAATTTGGGCACCATACGCCTATAGGGCATTTGTTGGAGATGAGTGATCCAAATTATAAGAATATATTGTAGACAATGATGAACAAGGAAGAAAGTTGGCACCAGTTGTTAGATATGCCCTCCTTTTCAGTTTATAGGTACTGTGCGTACCACAAATCGTCAGCTTTACCAATGTAACCATTAGAACATATAACATTTGAAGTTTCTCATTCTATATTTTTAACATATATTTTATATTACGGTTGTCGAATTATCTATACAGAATGAAATTACACTACTGAGTATAAAAAAGGGGTGGCTTTCAAACATACACGTCTAAGAGTTTCTTTTTTTGCGGGTAACACGTCTAAGAGTTGCTCCCATTGTCAAACCGAACGCGTACACAGGTGTAGAGGAGGCTCAGTAGAAATCCTAAACGAAGCTCAATAATGTTAATTTTCTATAGAATAAAATAAAGAATGCAGGTCAAGGTTGAACCAGTTTTTTTTTTTTGTATTTCTTTTCGGCTAAGCTGGTGGTCTATGTTGGGCCTGACAAATTGGGGGCTTGGCCGGTAATAGCGAGCCCATGAAGGAAAATCAGTCACCGAGGTCTATGTTGAATCGCTTTCCAACACCCACACGATCGATCGGACACACCGACGGCTCCTCCCATCTCCTCGAGGGTTTCCTAATCCTACGCTCAAAAAAACAAAAACAAAATCTCGTCGAGGGTTTCCCGGCGGCTGCCTGCTCCTGGCCGGCGTTCAATCCACGATCCTCCCACGACTCCCGGCGACCAGCGAGAAGAAAATGGCGACTTCTATAACGGACATCCCGGACCAGCTCCTGACCGAGATCTTCCTCCGGCTGCCCACCCCAGAAGACCTTGTCCGCGCCTCCGCCGCCTGCGCCACCTTCTGTTGAATCTTCACCGACAGCTCCTTCCTCTGCTGCTTCCGCTGCCTCCACGCACCACCACTTCTCGGATTCCTCGACCTCGACGGCTTTCACCCAGCCATGCCCTCCACTCCACCTGCTCGCCGCTTGCCGCCGCCGCCGATTTCACCTTCTCCTTTCTCCCCTCCCACCGTCGCTGGACCGTGCAGGACATCCGCGACGGCTGCGTCCTCCTCGCCCGCAACATCGGGACACATGGGCAGACCCCCGTCTTCAGAGATCTCGTGGTGTGCGACTCCTTGCACCGGCGCTACGTCCTGCTCCCCCTACTACCTCACGACCTAGCCGCTTCACTTGAGCACCCGCTAAGCAAGGCCTGCTGGAAGCGCTTCCTCGTTCCTCTCGGCGAGGACGAGGTAGCGACTGGAGAGACAACATTCAGAGTCATCTTGATGGCACATTGCAAAACCAGTTTGGCGGCCTTCTACTTCTCCTCGAGCACGAGCCAATGGCAAGCCGCTGCACCCAAGGATTTGAATGATTTGGCCCTTGGCAAGGGCTATATTCACAGGCGCCATTATGCTTATGGTTGTTTCTACAGGGACTGGGTGACTTTTGGGATGAAAAAGTTGCTCTTGCTTAACACCAGGAAGATGAAGTTCCCCACTGCCGACCTCCTGCCAGGAGAATGAACCTATGAAGGTATAGCCATCGTGGAGGCAGGGGAAGGCAGGCTTGGGATCTTTGGTTTCCACTGTGAAACTCCATCCAATCTCAGCTATACCATTGCACGGAACAAAGGCGAGACTCCCAGTCAGTGGCAGATGGAGAAGACAATCTCACTAGATTCTAGATACAAATATTTTATCAAAGATGCAACACAGAGGTACTTGTTCTTAACGAGGAGAGAAGCCTCATCTATATATAATGAACTTGTTGGATATTTCTCAATCGATGTCAAGACATTGCAGTTTCAGAGGGTTTATCATAAACAACACTATTTTATGAATGAGGCATATTCATATATCAACTTCCCACCATCATTGTTGTCTTTAAGGAGAATATGAAGTGGTAAAGTTTCTATTGCCTCCAAGTTATCTGCTTCTCTTCATAATTATCCCATGACATGTCTATTGCTTCATGTTGATTATCGCAATTGGTAATTCTTGTTTGATTTAGTACTGTTTAATTTCCTGTGCTCATTGGGAAAACTAAGAAAGCTCGGGAACATAATTGTATTTCTTGTCTTGTTTGTTTCGATTGCCATTTTAAGAGAATGTGGTTAGTAAGAGGAATGATCTTGTACACTATGAGTAGCTTATGCTTGAGTCCTGATGGAATCATTAAAAAAACCAGGTCATTATTATATTATTTTCGAGTACTAGGTCTGATGGTCAAGATAAATGTAGATGGAATAAAACTTTATATCCAGTTTTACCTTGGATTGTTTCACACAGAGAAAATTCGTTCAAGTCAAAAGATTGCTCATTTTGTACAGTTCTTCTTTTGATAGATGTAAGGAAGCGAGAAGTTCTTTTGTAGACATCTTCAGATGTATAATTTTATCTTGCGTTGCTGTTTCGAGATAAACCCGCGTAAGATCGAAAGTAGTGCTTATCAGCACGGGCAACTGTAATTTTTCTTTATTGCAGCCGATCTCTCCATCACTCTTATATCCTCAGTATCATGCTTGTGCTCTGAATCTCCAAGAAAACAATATTGTTTGAGATGATTGACTGAAACATAAGAAGTTTTCAGGTGGTTGCATTTTTTGTTGCTCTACCAACACTCCTAGAGTGTGCCTAGGCAGTAAATGAACTCTTGCAAAACCAATTCTATATGAGATTTTTAGATCTAAATTCATTTATGTTCTTGTGCCTCTGTCCAGAAGTGTATTCCAACTTGTATTGATGCTATTCTGCCTAGGCTCACTGAACCAAGTGTTTGCAGTCACATTTTTCAGATTCAGCCAAGATCAATATTATGCTATTCTGCCCCGTCCTGTGATACTACCTACCTAATATAAGTCCCAAAAAATTGTTCCTTTAAAGTCGTACAACTCTTGAAATAATGCACAAATTGAGTAAAAAATCTTCTTGTGTTGTCTGAGTTTTTTTTGTCTCCTTTGTCCATATTCAGGGGAGTTGTTATCATATCAGCTTTATGTGTTTGAAGCGACTTTTGGATTTTGATAGCGTGGACTCTCTTTGCAGATTTGAACAACTACCTTGCCGACAAGTTGGTGCGTGACAACCGACCGAATTTCATCTGGCTGTAGTCATGTCAATCTATATTGTTATTGTTTCCGTGCTACGTGTAGCTAGATTTAGTTAACATCGTGTAACATGAATGTGCTCCTCCGGGACTAAGAATGTGACAAATGGAATTAACAGTTTCAATCAATCGGCAACTATGTTATTAGATGTAGCTGAAGTATATTTCCATGTCAAGTTTTTTCTTAGTTATTAGAGTTATTTTCTCGTTGAGGGAGAATACAGTACACCAGGTACTTGTTCTTGTTTCATGGTACTTGTAGCTTCAATTAAAGTAGCTTCAGTCAATCAACAACTGTGGTAAAGCTAGCCAGCTGAAGTATATTTCCATGTGACGTTTTTTCTCAACTACTCCCTCCATGCCAATATATAAGACGTTTTTGCAGTTCAAATAGTATTTATTAGTGTTATGATCTCATTGAGGACGAATACAATACACGCTGATTGCAACGACTAAAAGTTTTCGCGTTCTATCAAAAATGAATGAGTGCCCCTATTTTTCCTTTATGAGTTCGAAGCTAGAGCTTTATTAGTAGTAGGAAACAAGTTCGTGCATAGCGCCCATGACATCATCAGCAATAATCATTGGCACATCGAACTCCCGTTTTACCACATCAGAGTACAGATTTAATGCCAAATTTAGTTAAGTCTTGTTTCTCTGTTGACTGTCTGCAGACAGATAATTCATAACGACGCAAGTCGGCTGTGAACAAGTTTTCTGCAATTAACTCCACCAGGCAATTGAAATTCTGTTATATCACAGTCAGTCCCCACCACTCTGAGATCTTCATATCATGGTTATCCTAACCTGCAAGCAAGTCATACTATTTTGAGATTATTGAATGAAACTTAAGAGTTTTCAGGTGACTGTGTATTAGCAATTTTATAAGATGAATGGGAGGGGACAGGCAGTTTTGTTTTTCATTCCTTTCTGTTCATCAATTTGTACCAGGATGGAATTAAGTTTTTCAAGACTCGTTTCTTTATGTTGATGTGCCTGGCTATGTATTCCAACCTTTTATTTTAAATTCCGATGCTAGGCACACTGGGGCGAGTGTCTGCAGTCACATGTTTTGAGTTCAGTTTAGATGAATATTACCAATGTGATAATGCTATTATGTATCACTAGTAGAAAAAGGGCCTTTAGTCCCGGTTCATAAGGGCCTTAAGTCCCGGTTTTGGAACCGAGACTAAAGGGTCGTTACTAAAGCCTCCCCTTTAGTCCCGGTTCTTACACGAACCGGGACTAAAGGCCGTCCACGTGGCCGCTGCCTGGAGGTCCACCTTTAGTCCCGGTTGGTAACACCAACCGGTACTAAAGGAAATTTTATGTTTCTTTTTTGAAAAAAAAAATAATTTTTTTTTTGAATTTTTTTCTTGATTTTTAAAATTTTGAATTATTTTAACCTCTAATCTCTAATCTCCCCTCCCTCATCGCTGCTCAATTTAACCTCTAATCTCTAATCACCCGTCATCATTCCAAATCATCTAACTTTCCGGACGGTCATCCATCCTCTCACTACTCCAGCCTGAGCTCGCTTAACTTCCGGGTTCTATTCTCCCTCGTTTCCAAGTCTGCACTTGTTGTTTTCCTGACAATAGTAAGATGTCAATCCTATTAACCTTCGGGAATTTAGCTTAAGCATGAAGTCACACATTTCACTGTTTGAGTTTGAAACTATTGTTCTAACAGACAATAATTATTTAGTAACACTAATATGTCTTGAATAAGTAGTTTGACCACAGCTTGACCACAGTTTGACCAGATCTGACCAAAATTCAAAAAAACTGAAATAATTATTTAGTAACACTAATATTTATTGAATAAGTAGTTTGACCATTGTTTGACCACAGTTTGTCCATGGTTTGACCAGATTTGACCAAAATTCAAAAAAACTGAAATACTTATTTAGTAACACTAATATTCTTGAATAATTATTTAGTGTCACTAATACTTCTTGAATAAGTAGTTTGACCATAGTTTGACCAGATTTAACAAAAATTTAAAAAAAATAAAAAAACTGAAATTTGAGCATAACTTTTTTTTCCTTTTAGAATTTGAGGATTCTAAAAATTTGCAAACAGGCCATAGGCCGTCAAGATTGGATGCGGATTTTCGTGCTGAACATTTTAATATATTATACGTTTTTTCTGACATAGTATGCAAAAGTTATAGCCGTTTTACATTTTCCCTATACTTTTTGCAAAGGACAAAGCTAAAATCTTGCCGACTGGTGGTTTGCAACAGGCGCGTACGACCTAATGGCCCTTCGATCCCCACGTAGGACGCACGCAGCCGCTCGATAATTTCTTTCACTGTCACACACGAGAAAAAGAAAGCTCCCCGCGAGCGACTGGAACGCCCGCCGCCGCCCCTCCAGCGAGCGCCGCCGCCGGCTGCCACCTCCCTCCGACCCGTACAGCCCCCAATCGAGTCACTCAATCTTTCATCTCCATCCACGCGAGGTTCTGCTCCGTCCGCGCCATGGCTGCCATGGCTGAGCTAAGCCAGCTCCGGCTGTGAGAGGAAGAGAAACGGGAGAGGGAGAAGTCCAGGCGCCCACCACCGCCGGCTGCATCGACTTCAGGCTGGATCCGCTGCCCACCATCGCCACATGTGCCTCGACCTCGGGCTGGATCCACCGCACATCATCACCGCCGGTGCCTGCCGCTCGGGCGGCAGAGGGAGCCGTCGTGTCGCTGCTCGCCTCACGCGTCTGAGGGTGCGGCTGCAGCAGCAGCAGTTTTGGCCTCTGAAGAAATTGCAGCAGCTTGCGTGTGACGGAGTGACTGCACTTTTGGCCTCTGAATAAATTGCAGATTTGACCTCTGAAGCAACTGCACTTTGCTTCCAAGTAGAATACCAAATGAGCAGCGGCAGTAACAGCTAGAACGTGTGTACAAATGCATCGTTTCAATCCAGAATTTTTTTTTAGCGTTCTTTTCTCTGAAGAAAGTGTATGAGGCCAAGGTCTACTATTAGTTTTCAGAAAATTCAGACTTTCATTGTTCCATTCTCTCTTTGTGAAATGCAGCTTGGGTAAATTAAGAGGTAAATTTAGTTTCAACAGATAAATCTGAGGGACAATAGATGCAGTTCGTGTCAAGTAGATGTCCTATTATATTTATGAAAATGCTAAAATCCGAACCCAGATAACTTCTATGTAAATAGTATGATAATTTAGGCATCACGAAGCTGATAATTTGCATACAAACACCGAGGGGTAATTTTAACCCAGGGAATAAGTTGTTGAAAAACACCCCGGATAACTTATTTGTAAATTGCATGGTAATATACACATCGAAGACCTCATAATTTAGGTACAAACAACACGAAAACTTTGACACGTGAAAAAAAGTTGTCAAAAACATACCACCAATAACTTTTCGTGTAAATAGCATGATAATATAGGCTCCTGGACATGATAACTTAGGTTCAAACATCACGATAACTTTGCCCCGTAAAAAAAAAGTTGTTGAAAATATAGTACCGATAACTTCTTTGTAAATAGCATGATAATTTAGGCACCACAAAGCTGATAAGTTGCATATAAACATCGAGGGGTAATTTTACCGGGGAATAAGTTGTTGAAAAACACCCCTGGTAACTTTTTTGTAAATCGCATGGTAATATATACATCGCATACCTAATAATTTAGGTACAAATACCACGATAACTTTGACACGTGAATTTTTGTTGTTGTTGAAAATATACTCTCTTTATAAATAACATGGTAATATACACTCCGGACTTGATAACTTATATACAAACACCACGATAACTTTGACCCGTGAAAAAAAATTGTTGAAAACATACTTCGGTAACATCTGTGTAAATAACATGGTAATATATGCCCCCGGACCTGATAACTTAGATACAAACACCACGATAACTTTGACTCGGTAAAAAGATGTTAAAAACATACCACCGATAACTTTTTGTGTAATAAGCATGATAATATAGGCTCCCGAACCTAATAAGTTAGGTACAAACACCATAATAACTTTGACCCGTGAAAAAAAGTTGTTGAAAACATACCACTAATATCTTCTCATGTAAATAACATGATAATATACACTCTCAGACCGGATAACTTAGATACAAACACCACGATAACTTTGACTCGCGTAAAAAAGTTGTTTGAAAACATACTCCGGTAACATCAGTATAAATAACATGGTAATATAGGCTCTCGGACCTAATAATTTAGGTACAAACACCTCGATAACTTTGACACATGAACAAAAATTGATGAAAACAAAGTTTGGTAGGATCTGTGTAAATAACACGGTAATATACGCATAGCAGAGCTGATAACTTATTTAGCCCAGGCATGATAACTTTTGACCCAAAAAAAATATTTGAACCATGCCAAAAAAACATGGTCTCGCCGTGGCGGATTTTTTTTTGTGAAGACAGATTTTGGATCGAACCAGCGGTCTGAGCTACAAAACATTTTAAAGTTTCAAAATAAAAAGAATCTATGATGACATTAGCTTTTCCGCACTATTTATGCCCGGAATCAGGGGAGAAAGCTGAAACAAGTCACTTTTATGGCCGGAATTTGCCTTTATAAACATTGTGGTAACTTATGTACCATATACGTGATAACTTGCATACCCAGGCGTGGTAACATTTTTCCTCGGAAAAAAAAGTTGTCGAAACATATCAACATGGGATCTAGTTTCGAAGGTCTCGTCGCGCCAAATTTTTTATGTGAAAACAATTTTTCGATCGGACCGACAGTTTGAGCTACAAAACATTTTGAAAATTCAAAATATGAGAGAATCTAGAGTGATGTCATCAATTTCGTCTTACATGCATGCATGTAATTAGGCATTGTATTAAGAGTCATGACATGTGCATGAAGAGAGAGAAAAACTAGTAATCATGAAGAAAAGTGGCTGCATGCACTCACGACTCGCATGCATGCACGCACTAGTTAGGTCGTCCTGATTTGTTGTTTAAAATCCGAACGACTGCGCGTTAGTACAGTCCTTTTGCAAAACATGTCTAAATTTAAGTTTTAAAATTTTCCTAACTAGTAGATGTAGTAACATGACTGCATCTCGAAGGATTTTAATTTTTGAAGTTTTTATCATTTCCTTTTGCTTTTTAGAAAACTGAAAAGGCGATCCACGCAGGGGGGAGGGGGGGGGGTTGAGTTTTGAAAATGGGACCTTTAGTACCGGTTCGTGGCACTAACCGGTACTAGTGCCTCAAACCCCATTAGTACCGTTGGTGGCTCGAACCGGGACTAAAGGTCTAACCTTTAGTGCCGGTTGGTGCCACGAACCGGTACTAATGGGCATCGCACCCTTTAGTCCCGGTTCGTGACACCAACCGGGACTAAAGGTCCCATTTGAACCAGGACTAATGCATGTACGGTGCCCTAGCCGCTTGAACCGGGACTAATGCTCACATTAGTCCCGGTTCGTAACGCAACCGGGACTATTGCTCCGATTCAGCTGTGACGAAAGCCCTGTTTTCTACTAGTGTATCTTCCTCTACCTAGGTACATATAATTTGTTCCCTTTTGCTCGTAAACTCTTGAATGTGTGTGAAATGATTTTTTTTTTTTTTGCGGTCAATCTCCAACACCCTTAGGCCCTCATATCATGCTTGTTCTCCTTACCCCAAAGCAAATCATGTTGGTTGAGATGATTGACTCGTTACTTAAGGAGTTTTCATGCGATTGTGTATTAGCAATCCTGTAAGATTAATTGGAGAGGGCACCTAGTTTTGATTGCAGCATTTCAATGCCCAGACTCATCTGCACCTGGTCAGAAAAAACACAAAAAATTTAAAAAAATCACTTTTTTTGCGTGGTAGAAAATTTATTGCATGAGGTCCGCTCCAATTTTCAGATAATTTAGACATTTGAGCGGGTCTCAGCAAAAAAAACAAATCGGGTCAGAACAGTGCGTGAACAGTAAACATTTTTACAGACCCCGAATTTGTCTTGTTTGTCGAGAACTGCTCAGATGTCCAAATAATTTGAAAATTGGACCGGACCTCACACATCAAATTCTACCATACAATAAGAATTGGATTTTTTTTGAATTTTTCTTGTATTTGTTTTGATTTTTTTTCTTGCAGCTGAGCCTAGGCCCAGAAGTGGATGATCGCCTAGTTTTGTTTTTCTTTCCTTTTTGTGATTCGTTTTTGTACTTGGATGGCTGACAGCAGCTAGTGCGTTGGTTCTTGCTACCAATTAAACCCCCAAGTTTCTCTCCATGTTTTGCAGTCAGAAGTTTGTTGCACTGGTAGTAGATGATTTCGTGCTGTCCTGTAACATGGAGGTACCACTTCAAGTTCTTCACGACTCATTTCTTTATGTTGACTGGCCTGAGTGCAAACTACAATTCTAAACACACTAAAGCGAATGTTTGCGGTCACATGTTTTGAATTCGGTTGAAATCAGTACTCCCTATTTCTCAGTTTACAGGGCGTGCGCGTACCCCTAGGTCGTCAATTTAACCAACCTAATACAAGTCATATATTATAAAAAATATACCAATATAAACTTCGGATGTTCTATCTTCAAAAGGTATAATTTTTATGTTATATGGTTTATATTAAGGTGATAAGATTGGTAACCTAGGTATACGCTTAGGACTTGTAAGCTGAAACGGAGGAAGTAATCAAGATTACCAATATGACAAGGCTATTAATTACTGAAACTTAAGGAGTTATTAGGTGATTGTGCATTAGAAATTTTGTAAAGATGAATTTGAGGGGGCACCCAATTTTGTGTTCTTTCTTTTTTTGTGCATTATTTATGTACTATTAGGATGGCAGTCGGCAGCTAGTATGTTGGTTCTCACTAGCAATACCTCGAGTTCCTTTGTTCTTTTGAGTTAGAAGTTTGTTTTACTGCTAGGTGCATATATACTAGGTAGTATAAGGACTCCTGCAACACAAATGTACCAATTCTGTATTCCTTTCTCATTTCTTTATGGTGTCTTGCCTTTGTCAGGCTATGTATCCAACTTGTATTGCAAATTCAAATCTAAGCACACTAAAGCGGGTGTTCGCAGTCACATATTTTCAAATTCGGCTGGGACCAATATTACCAATGTGACAACGCTATTCTGCAATATTTCTTTCTCTGGTGTCTAAACTTATATCTTTTTTTTTTTTGCGGGTGATCTAAACTTATATCTTGTATGTTCAGGTTTGATGGAGCCGTACGCCATTAGGTCAGCATTCTTAATTCAAAGCGACTATGGTTTCAACAGCTTGGAGTTCTCACATACATGATCACTTTGCCTACAGAACAACATGACTACATTGCCTCGCCTGCTGGTGGCCATGTCAATGTTTCGGTTATTAGGTCTAACATCAATGTGGATGTTCCTGCCTAAGAATGTGGCTTTGATATTAGGAGTTCAAGTCAATTTTTTTTTCTTAATTTGTTAGTTAGAGTTGCTAAAATAAGTACAATCTGACTTGTGGCAAAACGATCACAGCGGAACTGATATCCAACGTAAGGACAATATAAGCATGCAGGTGGAGGGACTCGGTTCTTTGTTGCTGTTGCTATACGGTGAAGGGTAGGCGTAGCAAAAAAATGTCTGTAGAGCTGTAGAAAGAGGAGAGTGGAAGTCCTAAATGGTGCTCACAGTGGTTTGTGACTTCAATAGTGCTTACATTTCTCCCACACTGCATTAAGAAGAAGAGAGTTGGTCTAGTTAACAGGGGAACTAGACCCAAAAACCATACATTTCACGGTTAATTAAGAAAAACCGGCGAAGACCACACACATCTGACAAGCACTCAAGGAACATCGTCTGAGCGGGTTAGAGGGTGCCTAGACACAAGACAGTCGATAACACAACATACCCAACCAAGTCAACCTCTCCAACCTCAAAACACGCCAGCAACCTGATGTGCAATTGTGCCTAACCTTCTGAAAAATGTGATCAAACATTAACCTCCACCAAGGCACGAATTGCATAGATTGATGTTGGTGTAAGCGGTTTCTTGTACATTCGCAGATTAGACTTCATCTTTTCTTGCATATCCCCCTCGGTGACTTTCTTAGATGTCACACCCTTCGGTAGCTCCCTATAAGTATCCGCCAGCCTATATTTACCGTTCTTGGCAGCCGGAATATTGCAGTTTTTATTCTTCTTACACAAAAGTCCACTGCGCCTCCCAGAACAAGTAAATGCCCCTTTAATCTACACACGAATCGGTGCTTTGAGAAAGGACCGCAACGTTGTGCATCAGAAACTGCTTAGGAACTCATCCAGGAAAGTGGTTGATGCTGGACCTTGAGGCACGCCAATGTCACCAAGTAGCTCAACGGACCCAGGAGACATTATGTTGGTAGTGCACACTGACACAAGCATCACTTAGAGGAGATCAAGGGCTCCACAACCAAGCCAATGGGCAAGGCCACCTCAATGCGCTCCATGCCATCGCTAGCTATGACTATCTCATCAACCTTAGCCTGCCCCTCCTCGCCTTGAATCACCATCTCAGGCAGAACTACATCCGAAGCAGGAAGAAAATCTGCAGAAAGCACCACAGTAGCCAGTAACTTAGACGAGTAACTAGCCACACTAGCCTCACAGACATCCTTACCATCGTCAACAACGAGAGGCGCCGGTTCCTCATGCTCGCACCAGGGAGGGGGCAAACCCACCATCGCCAAGGAAGAGAAAGGTCCTGCACCACCCCCTTAGTTCCTCCCTCTCGCACCTCAAGAGAACGATTGATGGCCAACAAAGAAACAACTCTGCCACCGATAACCTCCATCCACTCCAAGAGGCCCGAGACCTGAACCGTCCAACCCTAGAGAGCGACCACCATGTCGCGGAGGGGTTGAATGACCTCCTCCATACGTGCGGCAGAGTTTGATCAAAATGCACACTTAAGCGCGCATTAAATGCATTATGAGCCAAGTGTTTTGTTATCGCCTAGAGCCTAGGCATGCTTAAGCGCACCTTTTTTAAACCATGCACATAACTACTTCGGCCTCCTTTGGTTTGGAGGAGTTTCGTTGGAATTTCGTAGGAAGGATTTCTATACGGAAAAATTCCTTTAGAGCCCTTTGATTTGTAGGAATAAAATCTCATTCTTGTCGAGGAATTCCTTCATATCCTCCACATTTCATATAAAAATAAACATTCGTATAGACTCAACGAAAAAATCATATGATGTGAACCAAAGGACATCTCCTTTCATAATCCTATTCAGAGGATTTGAGATACATGTCATTTTCATTTCTTCATGTCTCTGATGAAACAATTGCGGAGATATTGTGCCCAAGTCCTACAAGCGTCGTTGCCACAGAAGCTTTGGAAGCTGCAACTTCCACCTTATTTCTAACTCCCTCCTTGGTTGTGCCCAATCAGCCACAATTGAGACTAGATGAGAGTGGGAGAACTTTATTTCTAAACATGAATATGCAGCCGCCAAGGAACAAACTATCTACACCTCGTGCATGCACAGCCCCCTACCACTCCACCTCATAGCGCCAAAGTGACTACCACAGGCGAAGGGGACCCATGCATCTTGCTAGCAGAATGGACTTCGCTTGGAGGAGTGAGGGAGAGACAAAAAGTAGCTCCATGGTTTAAATAATTGGGACCCGCCAAAACTATGCAAAATGAGTTGGAATGTCAAATACATATCGATTCACTTGGGAGAAGTGTCATGTAGTGCTGAATTTCAAGAGGAATATCTTTTCTCAAATGAAATCATGTTTTCATACACTAGTAGAAAACAGGGCTAACGTTCGGGCCTAGCCAGCCCATTAGTCCCGGTTCTTCAAGAACCGGGACCCATGGGGGTATTAGACCCGGTTTGTGAGCCCAGGGGGCCGGCCAGGGCCTCGTGGGCATTGGTCCCGGTTCGTGTGGAACCATTTCTCCCGGTTCAAGCCACGAACCGGGACCAATGGTCCTCGCTCCTGGCCCACAACCATTGGTCCCGGTTCGTGGCTTGAACCGGGACAGAAGGGGTGGCTTTAGTCCTGGTTCATGCCACGAACCGGGACAAATAACTTGCCTATATATACCCACCGCCGCGGCAGAGCACTCCAGAGTGCTCTGTTTTGTCAAGCCGGCGAGGGGAGGGCATTTGGGTGCTCTAGTTCACCTCCTATGCACATGAGGTGTTCGATGAAATGCCCGAGCCACACTAGTTAAGCTTTCTTCTCTCGAAACTCGACCTTCGAGCTCCATTTTCAACGAGATTTGTCTAGATTTAGCGGCCCGTCACGCCCCGTCCCCGCCCCGTCTTCACCGCCGTCGATCGCCCGCGCCGATCTCGTCGCCGGCACCACCGTGGTGAGCTTCTTGTTCTTATCTTCTTTCTGAAAGAAAAAAAATCTGACTTCAGATAGATACTTGTCTAATTTTCCTACTTTTATTATTCCTTGTTATTATATAGTGCGATGGTTTTGGTATCCGCCCCCGTCGGCCCTCGTCCTGTATATGATTCAGATGTGGTATATATTATCTTTTCATAACTATTTGGTTCATTTATTGTTTATGACAAATATGCCGACCAATGTGACATAGATTTTATTTATCTAGGAGGTTGTTGAATCGGAAATTCCAACCGACCCTATTGTCGAGAGGTTAAATTTAGTTGAAGAAGAAAACAATTGCTTGAAGGAAAAAATAAGAAAATTTGAGGAGGAGAAGATGATATTGGAGTTGCATGTTGCGGATGTCGTCGATGATCACAAGATCAAGATGGATGCAATGCGGTTGAAGATTAAAAAGATTAGAAAATATGCCATTCGTACCAAGGCTTGGTATCATTATGCAGTTGGATCAGTTTTTACCTTGGTTGCGGTTATGATCGCATTTGTTTTTGCATTGAAATGTTTTACATAATTTCAATGTATGGTTTAATTAGATGCTCTGGAGAGCTATATGTTTTTCAATGAGAACTATGTATGTACTTTGGTTTTAATGCTCTGGAGAACTATGTATGTACTTTGGTTTCAGAGTTCATTTCAAATGCTTTTCAACTTCATGGTCTTATAGCTCAAAATAATCAGTAAATGCATGAAAAATAACAAATGTAGTCAGAAAGGGTTGTAAATTGATGATGTGGCTTTGAATGGTGCATTTTGAACACAGAAAAACAAGGGTGTTCAAATAAGTTCAAAAAATGAAATCTCTTTGTAACAGACGAGTTTTCGTATGAAACCCTGATACTTCAAAAGAGATTGTCCGTTTTGTACACGAAGTGCATCCAGTTTTTGCCGTAACCCTCTCTACTTTCTCGCACATGCTATGTCGGTGAAATGATGAGACAATGCCAACTTGGAACATTTTCCGAGTTCATTTCAAATGCTTTTCAATTTCATGGTCGTATAGCTCAAAATAATCAGTAAATGCATGAAAAATAACAAATGAAGTCAGAAAGGGTTGTAAATTGATGATATGGCTTTGAATGGTGCATTTTAAACACAGAAAAACAAGGGAGTTCAAATAAGTTCAAAAAAATGAAATCCCTTTGTAACAGACGAGTTTTCGTATGAAACCCTGATACTTCGAAAGAGATTGTCCGTTTTGTACACGAAGTGCATTCAGTTTTTGCCGTAAGCCTCTCTACTTTCTCGCACATGCTATGTGGGTGAAATGATGATACCATGCCAACTTGGAACCTTTTCAGAGTTCATTTCAAGTGTTTTTCAATTTCATGGTCTTATAGCTCAAAATAATCAGTAAATGCATGAAAAATAACAAATAAAGTCAGAAAGGGTTGTAAATTAATGATGTGGCTTTGAATAGTGCATTTTGAACACAGAGAAACAAGGGGGTTCAAATAAGTTCAAAAAAATGAAATCCCTTTGTAACAGACGAGTTTCCGTATGAAACCCTGATACTTCGAAAGAGATTGTCCATTTTGTACACGAAGTGCATCCAGTTTTTGTCGTAACCCTCTCTACTTTCTCGCACCTGCTATGTGGGTGAAATGATGATACCATGCCAACTTGGAACCTTTTCAGAGTTCATTTCAAATGCTTTTCAATTTCATGGTCTTATAGCTCAAAATAATCAGTAAATGCATGAAAAATAACAAGTGAAGTGAGAAACAAAATAAAATAAAACAAATAAGTAATTTGAAACAAAATAATATAAACTTTAATAAAATAGATAAGTAGAAAAAAAATTAAAAACATAAATAAAATTTATTAAACTAAAATTATCAAAGTATTTTCGATTCAAAACATTATAAGCAACCTCTAGTATTATTGAAACTAAAATTATATAAAATTGATGCAACTAAAATTGTCAAAGTATTTTCTGTTCAAAATCATTAAAAGCAAAAAGAAATTTCATAAAGAACTTTTTTTGTTAGAAACTTTAATAGCAAAAAGAATTATCATAAAATAAAATTAATAAGTAATTATAAACAAAATAAAATAAAATAAATAAGTATTTTTTGTAAGTAGAAACGAAAAAAAAGCAAAAAAGAAAACAAAAAGCCTGGGAGAAAATAAAAAATTTGCCACCAACTGGGCCACCACGGCCTGAATACGACTAGAAACCTATCCATGTTCGAGGATTCAGGCCCGCAGAAGGCCCAGAAGGCCCATCAGGTATAGCAGTTACAATTAGGCCCGTAAGCCTGGAATGGAGAGGAGCTCGAGAGGGGTGCGGCAGTAGGGCTTATAAACCACTACGCGCCCCTCTCAATGACAGTGGACCCTTTCATTGCATGTATTTTTAATTATTCTCACTATATTATGCAGATTGAAGATCGCCGAATTAAAGAAAAGACAAATCAGTGATATTGGGTTCATTAACACAAATCTCATAAATGCATATATGGTTAAATTTCAGGCCAAAGATACCGAGGCCAAGATGCTACAATCGTTTATATTAAATCAAAACAAAGCTATAATACTCTTCCCTTACGAATTCGAGTGAGTGTTACTGTCTTGTGCATATTCAGTTTCCCTTATTAGTCGAAGTTATAGTAATGTAATTGATGAGTTATGCATGCGTGCGCAGGTTCCACTATATTCTTCTAAAGATTAAGCTTGAGCAGGGACTAGTAACCGTCTTAGACTCGAGACGAAAAGATCCCAAGAAATATGCGGACATGACTGAAATTCTAGAGAAGTAAGTTAAATCGATCATTATCGCACCATATTGACAACTTAAATTTGTTCATTTCCTGATATCAAGTAATTGTTTTCTTTGTCTGGCAGGGTTTGGAATAAATTCACCTCAAAAATTTCGGGACTGCCGAAGAAGCTGCAATTTAGACACCCGAAAGTAAGTAGTATAGTAGCATATATGTTCCACACAACTCCTAGTGATTCAAGCGCTAGTTTTATCAATACCATTTAACATGCTTGCTAATTATCTGTTTTATTGACCTCTATTTCTTATAAAGTGGTTGTGGCAGGAAGAAGGGACTAATTACTGTGGATACTACATTTGCGAGTCCATCCGCCACACGACCTGTGAGCGGGGCTATTCCGACAAACAATATGAAGTGCGTAAATAATTATATTCACAATTTTATTTTATTAGCATCATTTGTGTTTAGTTTCATTTATTCATATATATGTATTGACCCCCTTCTTTAAATTAGATATTTCGGATGCGGGATGAACTCCTACCACCAGATCGTATGCGAGGAATTCAAGAGGAATTGGCGGCATTCTTTCTTGACCATTGGATCGCTAAAGATGGAGAATACCATGTGGACCCTGATGCATTCAATTTTAATTAGGAGATTATATTGTAAAAGATACTTATATTGTATATATGTAGCCAGTAGCGTCGGATATATATACGAAAACTTGTTGTTCGACCAATCTCTCAGAGAAGGAGAGGTGGTCGATATCACTTCTCTTTGTATGCATATGTTCATGACGATCTTCTGTTTCCTTCATTTGCTTAACTAGCTAGCTTGTCTAGTCCTCTCTATACGTATAGTACGTAGTGTAGGGGCTGAATGACCTCCTCCATACATGCGGCAGAGTTGGATCAAAACACAAACTTAAGCACACATTAAGTGCATTAAGAGGTAAGCATTTTGTTGTCGCCTAGAGCCTAGGCGTGCTTAAGCGCACTTTTTTAAACTATGCACATAATTGCTTCATGTCTCTCCTGCTCTCATGAAACTATTGCAAAGATACTGTGCCCAAAACCAACAAGCGTCATTGCCACAGAAGCTTTGGAAGCTGCAACTTCCACCTTATTTGTAACTCGCTCCTTCATTGTTCCGAGTCGGCTACAATCGAGACTGGATGAGAGCTGCAACTTCCACCTTATTCATGTAGTGCTGAATTTCAAAAGGAATATCTTTTCTCAACTGAAATCATGTTTACAGAAACCTTGTTTTTTGTATAAACTTTCTACCGAGGTACATATTTGTTTTCTCGAAAAGAAGAAAACCTTGACTTACCTAGGTACATAGTCTGCACCGGAGATACTTGAAGTATACTAGTAGTGTACAAAATTGCAGCCTTTGAATACAGCACATAGTGTAGAAATGGTGAAGAGAAGACGCGTCAAAAAGGCTCCTAGAGCTGTAGGGGAGGCCACTAGAAATCCAAAATGCAGCTCATTAATTTTATGTTTGAGAATGAAACACAGCTGAAGTTTGAACTTTTATTGGGCATTTATTTTTGAGTACGCTGGTAGTCTATGGCAGGCCTGAAACTGGGCTCGTTACTACGCACCGTCCAAGGCCCATTCAGCTGCCCACTCGACTCACGCTCCGGCCGACGGCTCCTCTCTTTCCCATCTTGCCCAGGGTTTTCCTTGCCGGCGGCTGACTGCTCCGGCCGCCCTCCCTCGCCACCTTCGAGTTCGAGGGTTCCCCACCCCGCGCCAATGGCAACCAGCAGCAAGAATATGCCGTCGCCTCTCACGGAGATCCCCGCCCACCTCTTGGCGGAGATCTTCCTCCGCCTGCCTTCCCCGGAAGACCTCACCCGCGCCACCTGTGTCTCCTTCCGCCGACTCGTCACCGACGCCTCCTTCCTCCACAGATTCCGCCGCCTCCACGCACCACGACTCCTCGGATTCCTCATCTACGGCAGGTTCCCCCCCGCTCTGCCGCCGCACCCATCCGCGCCCGCAGCCCGCCCGCTCGCCGCCGACTTCTAATTCTCCTTCATCGACTCCTACTGCCACTGGACCGTCAAGGCTCCCGCGACGGCCACGACCTCCGACAACATGAGCAGCCCCAGTTTTTCAAAGATCTCGCAGTTTGCGACCCCTTGAACCGCCGGTACGTCCTGCTCCCCACTAGTAGAAAAAGGGCCTATTGTCCCGGTTGGTGAACCGGGACTAAAGGGTCGGTACTAATGCCTCCCCCCTTTAGTCCCGGTTCAATCCAGAACCGGGACTAAAGGCCGCGGCCACGTGGAGCTCCACCTTTATGAATTTTTTTTGAATTTTTTTTAAATTTTTTTGAATAATTTTTTATTTTCAAATTTCTGAATTATTTTAACCTCTAATCTCTAATCAGCACCCCTCATCACTGCTCAATTTATCCTCTAATCTCTAATCACCCCTCATCATTCCAAATCATCTAACTTCCTGAACGGTCACCCATCCTCCCACTCCCCCAGCCTGACCACGCTTAACTTTCGGGTTCTATTCTCCCTCGTTTCCAAGTCTGCACTTGTTGTTTTCCTGACAATAGTAAGATGTCAATCCTGTTAACCTCAGGAATTTTGCTTGAGCATGAAGTGACACATTTCACTGTTTGAGTTCGAAACTATTGTTTTAAAAAACAATAATTATTTAGAAAACAATAGTTATTTTGAATAATTAGTTTGACCATTGTTTGACCATTGTTTGACCACAGTTTGACCAAATTTGACCAAAATTCAAAATAACTGAAATAATTATTTAGTAACACTAATATTCTAGAATAATTAGTTTGACCATTCTTTGACCACAGTTTGAAATTTTTTCGATTTTTTCCACTCTAGATCTTAAAAGCCCCGTAACTTTTTTTCTGTTAGGTTTTTGAGGATTTTGAAAATGTTTAACGGGTTAAATTTGGATTTAACTTTTTGACTAGATGATTTTTCATATAAAAAACTTTTTCATTCGAATTAGTATGCAAAAGTTATACCCATTTTTACAAATTCCAGAGAGATTTTGCTAATAAAGTCGAAATTCACATTTGCAAATTTTCCCAACAACTAGACCACATATCACATGGGAAACTTATTTTCTTTTATTTTTTTGACATTTCCATCATTTTCTTTTATTTCTTTTAAAACTGAAAAGGCGATCCAGGGGGGTAGAGTTTGAAAATGGGACCTTTAGTACCGGTTCGTGGCACGAACCGGGACTAAAGGTCTCAACCCCATTAGCACCGGTTCGTGTCTCAAACCGGGATTAAAGGTCTAGTCTTTAGTCCTGGTTTGAGGCACGAATCGGGACTAAAGGGCATCGCACCCTTTAGTCCCGGTTTGAGGCACAAACCGGGACTAAAGGGCACAGGTGAACCGGGACTAATGCCTTAGCCGCACGAACCGGGACCAATGCTCACATTAGTCCCGGTTCGTGATTGAACCGGGACTAATGTGAATATTGGCCCGGAACCATAGCCTTGTTCTCTACTAGTGCCCTCCGGTACCTGACGACCTAGCCGCTTCGCTTGAGCACTCGTTCCCCATGGTAAGCGATGGCCGGTGCAAGGCTTTCCTCGTTCCCCTCGGCGAGGAGGAGGTAGCGGCGGGAGAGACAACATTCAGAGTCATCTTGGTGGCACATTGCAAAACTAGTGTTGCTGTCTTCGTCTTCTCTTCGAGCACCAGTCAGTGGCAAGCCGCTGCATCTAAGGGTTGGAGCCATTTGGCCCTTGGCAAGAATGACATGGCCGGCATGTTATGGTGTGACGCCCGGATATTCAAGCTACAGTAAACCTATGCTAATGATGCCACGTCACCTCCATTACTGTTGCTAATCTCCCGTTAGTTCGAAACTAGTTTGAATTCAAATTCAAAATCAAGCAAACAATAAAAAAATTCAAATGTTAAAACTAAAATGTTTGGAGTGAGCCAAATAATGCATAGGTAATTATGATGGAGAAACCCAACATCTTAGAGGTGTTAGAATGTTCTAACATAAATAAACACTAGACGGAACAATTAATTAAATGCCCTTTTCAATTAATAAAATATTAGGCTAATTTATTTAGATGCCCAGAGTTACGTGGCAGTAGTATATTTGTTTAGGCTGATATAGGAACCAGTTAGGTATTTATTTCAAATTAAAATAAAAACTTAAACAAAAGAAAAATGAAAACAAAAAAAACCGTGGCCAACCAGGCCACGACCCAGCCGGCCGGCCCATCGGCCCATCTGTGCCCCCTGGCCTATATGGCCTGCCGTGCCCAAACCCTAGCCGGACCGACACCCGCAACCCCCACTCGCACCCACTCCCTCCCCCTCGTCCCACTCCTCCCTCGTCCTTCCCCGATCTAGATCGGGGCAACCCCCGATCCCATCGCCCCATCGGCGCCTCACGCCGGACCTCCCCTCGCAGCCTTTCCTCCCTTCGTTCCCTCCTGCTTCGCCCATCGTCGCCACTGCTGCCCTCACCGACGACCTGCTCGCCTCCCTATCCGGCCTCGACCGGTGCCCGCCTCCGCCACCACCATCGCCGACCGTCGTCGCGTCTCTGCCGTGGCTCCCGCTGGAGCCGCGCCCCAGCGAGCACGCCCGCGCCCGAGGGCTGCCGTCGCCGCCACACAGCTTCTCCACCTCCCCGCCAAGCGCCTCCCCGTCCTCGAACTCCTCCCCAACGATGCTCCAACGCCAACGCCGTTCGCCGCCGCTACCACCTCGCCCCGCGGTGGCGTTCCCCCTGCATCGGGCTTCCCCTTCAACGCGGGTGAGCAACCCCGGTCGTCCTCCTCTCTCCCCGAAGCAGCCACCGCATCCGCGCCTCACCCCGCCGTGGCCACGCCCTGGCTGCGCTCGTGCCGCGCCGGCCACGCTAGACGCGCGCGCCTGCGCATCGCCTCCCTCCCCGGCATGCTCACCGCGCCCTGTCACTCCACCGCAGCCAGCCACTACCTCCCCTCGCGCGTGTCGCTTGCCTGTGGCGGCGCCCGCCACCATGATCGTTCCTCCGCCGCCTTCCTTGGCACGGCCTGGCGCGCGTGGCGTCTTGCTACAGCGCCAGCGCCCTCGGGTTCGCCAGCACCCCACCGACAGGCGCCCGTCGCCATTGCAACCGCTTCGGCGCCGCGCCACACCGCATGCCCATGCTCGCTAAGGCCATTGGCCCTATGACAAGCAGGCCCCACCCCAGAACGAAAATTAAAAAAAGGCTTAAAAAAAGTAAATAATTAATTAATTAAAATAACTAAAATATTAATTAATTAATTAAAGAATTAATTAACTTAATTAATCCTGATTAGTTAACCTAATTAATTGTAGTTAATAAACCTAATCATTTTAGTTAGACTAACTAAACCTGATTAGTTAGTGTTGAACAATGACAACCGGGTCCCACCATCAGATTGACCCGTCAACCCACATCATTGCGACATCGACATGACATCATCTTGATGTCATAATTCCATTTTCAATTAAATTAAATAATTAATTAAATTCTAGAAATTAATAAAAAATTTAGAAAATCATATCTTTTAATCCGTAACTCAGATTAAATTATTTTCAACATAAAAGTTGCTCAGAACGAGAGACAATTCCGGTTACGCAACCCATTCGTCCGCCACACCCCCCTAACCTTTCGTTTCATAACTTTCCCCTCGGCTCCTCTGCCCAAACGCTAAACACCGAATACTTTCCGGATGCTTCCCTTCACGGTATCACCTCATACCGCGTTAGGGCACCCCTAACACCGTTACTTGTCTTGTCTTGCATCGTTATGCATATGTTTGCATTGTACTCATTGTTTCTCCCCCTCTTCTTCCGCTGAACACCGACCGGCCGCTGCTACCCAAGACGACTACGGAGTTGACGACCCTCTCTCTTGCCGAGCAACCAGGCAAGCCCCCTCCCCTTGATCACGGATATCGCCTATTCTTCTCTATCTGCTTGCATGAGAGTAGTGTAGCATGTTCTTGATTTCCGTTATTCCTATCCCGATGCATAGCCTGTCCTTGCTACTCTTTGTTGTTACCTTTACCGCAATCCTACATGCCTAGTATAGGATGCTAGTTTTCCATCGATGGCCCTACATTCTTGTCCGTCTGCTGTGCTATATTATCGAGCCGTGATCACTCGGGAGGTGATCACGGGAATATACTATATACTTTATACATGATACATGTGGTGATTAAAGTCGGGTCGGCTCGAGGAGTACCCGCGAGTGATTAACGGATTGGGGGCTGAAAGGATCTTTGTCCCAACGGCCCTCTGGATGGATCTTTGTGGCGGAGCGACAGGACAGGTTGAGACTACCTGGGTGAGAGGTGGGTCTGGCCCTGTCGGCGTTCGCGGTAATTTCAAATAACACGCTTAACGAGATCTTGGTATTTGATCTGAGTCTGGCTACTGGCCTATACGCACTAACCAACTACGTGGGAAAGATATGGGCACTCGGCGTCGTGGTATCAGCCGAATCCTTCGTGACGTCAGCGACTGAGCGGCGCGCGCCAGATTGGACCGCGTAACGTGACTTCCTTTGTAATGGAGGTTGCTAGGTCTGCTTCCGGCCGCGTTCGCAACGTGCAGGTGTGCTAAGGGCGATGGGCCCAAACCCCTGGGCGCTTAGGTTTAGACCGGCGTGCTGAACGCTTTGTTGGCCTAGGTCGGGCTGCGACGTGTTGATCTTCCGCGGCCGGGCATGACCCAGGAAAGTGTGTCCGGCCAAATGGGATCAAGCGTGTTGGGTTATGTGGTGCACCCTGCAGGAAGTTAATCTATTGAATAGCCGTGATCTTGATAACAGGGGCGACTTGGAGTTGTACCTTGACCTTATGACAACTAGAACCGGATACTTAATAAAACACACCCTTCCAAGTGTCAGATGCAACCCGGTGGTCGCTCTCTCTCAGAGTTGCGAGAGGGGATCGCCGGGTAGGATTATTGCTATGCGATGCTACTTGGAGGACTTCAGTCTACTCTCTTCTACATGTTGCAAGACGGAGGCTGCCAGAAGCGTAGTCTTCGACAGGATTAGCTATCCCCCTCTTATTCTGGCATTCTGCAGTTCAGTCCACTGATATGGCCCTTTACACATATATCCATGCATATGTAGCGTAGCTCCTTGCTTGCGAGTACTTTGGATGAGTACTCACGGTAGCCTTGTTCCTCCTTTTCCCCCTTTCTTTACCCGATTGCTGCAACCAGACGATGGAGCCCAAGAGCCAGACGCCACCGTCGATGAAGACTACTACCCCGGAGGTGCCTACTACTACGTGCAGCCCGCTGACGACGACCTGGAGTAGTTTAGGAGGATCCCAGGCAGGAGGCCTGCGCCTCTTTCGATCTGTATCCCAGTTTGTGCTAGCCTTCCTAAGGCAACCTTGTTTAACTTATGTCTGTACTCAGATATTGTTGCTTCAGCTGACTCGTCTATGATCGAGCACTTGTATTCGAGCCCTCGAGGCCCCTGGCTTGTATTATGATGCTTGTATGACTTATTTATGTTTTAGAGTTGTGTTGTGATATCTTCCCGTGAGTCCCTGATCTTGATCGTACACATTTGCGTGCATGATTAGTGTACGATTGAATCGGGTGCGTCACAAGTTGGTATCAGAGCCGACTGCCTGTAGGAATCCCCCTTCCATACTCCTTGGCCAAAGTCGAGTCTAGTCATTGCAAAACTTTTACTAACATGGCTGTGTGCCTTACGGGCCCACGTCGCCATTGGGTGGTATTAGGATCTTTTACTCCTCGATCTTTACTCTGGGACTCTGAGCTCTCTTCTATTCGGGTTAAATGATTTTGCTAAAAACAAAACTAACTTTAGGTTCTCGAAAGTACTTTCACCCGGAGAGGCCCTTCAGTCCAGATGGTCACCGACTGCACCAGAAGATTTCGAAGATATTCTTTGATATTCTCTCGAGGCTTTGTGCCCATCACTTTTGCTATTCCCGACCACCGGTAAATCCTTATGGATAACTACTTACACTTGCCATTCATACGATCATCCCCCATTGATCTTGTTATTACAAGATGCCCCGAAACACTCGTCGTTGTTTCGATAATCCTTTGAGCTTACGGCCTTGCTGTTCTTTGTCACCTGAATACCCCTATGGATAATTCTCGCACTTATCGAGTATCCGCTCATACCCCAGTTGTTCATGTGTTTCACAATGGTCTTCGAAATACTATTCGATCCTCCAAAAATCCTTTAGTAGCTTATTGCTCTGCCATACTTGTCTACTTGCATGATGGATGCTTTCCATATGTCTGGCAATATTCGTTAGTATCCTTAGGCATCGTCATTTTGATCCTTTTGATTCAACATGAGTGCGAATACATGCAATCATCAGTTGATCCTTTTAAATTATCTTTTCGGCTCAGACATCATTTTAAACATGAGCTGGTTCTCAACCAATCCAAATGCCGTCGATAGTACCCCTAAGGCTATTCAACTTATCCACCCCTAATCAGAACATAGCTTCTGTTCCCTTGATTTGAAAATCATAATTCCTTTGCATTTGAGCTCTGGATTAGTCAGTTGTTTCTATAATCCAATGCCCTTGCATTGTTACTTCCTCTGATTGTGTGCCGATGCTCACATCAGCTCTGTTATGGACCGACAGATCCTTTAATGGATTTTATCCGACATTGTCCTTCATATTCAATAACCTTGTGAGCCTTCCCTCAGATACATAATGCCTTTGGTAAATTGTATCCTCTGCTTTCTCAACCATGCTCAGCTTTCGAGCTGCTTGTGGTATATATTTCCACGATACCCTGATGGGTTGAACCTATGCCTTCCTTAATATGTGTGAACTCGAAAGTTTCACGAGTCATACACTTCTGGTATATTGCCAGATAAAATTTCAACACTACAACTTCCTCGAAGGTGAGAAGTGAATGCAAGGTTATGCATTGGAGAAGTGGGAGTCGACCTTGAACTTTGTGTTCATGCCCATGGACACGATGTCTATCTTATCATTAAAGCTTCTCTTAAATTAATTATTCCTTTGGTATAAGTTCACCTTATATCTGGGATCTGGCCTTTTGCAATCATGGTTCCGACCATGTTCTCCTTTAAATACCATTTCTCGTGCGAGTTTAAGCACTTGTCTTCTGCAGAGCAATGCCCCAGTCCAACCTCTATTTTGATCTGTCATCGAGTATTACCCCCCTGGTATCTCTAGATTATCATGGAACTGCATAACTTCTTATGAGTTCTTCATCAAGTGCTACATTCTCATTGATTCCAATTTTTTACGGGCTCCGAGTTATTTAACACTCAAATACACCGATAACTGACTCGATTCCGCATCGCGATTAAGCAACTCTTGGTAACCTTCATTACTTATGAGTTTGAACTCAATCACGTCATTCCTAGCATGTTTGGCTATATCCTTGTCGTGCCGATTTTAACTGTGCTACCTGGTCCTCTTCCCAGAGCATAATTTTTTGACGATAAGCTAAGCTTACGTCGATCTTCCTCATCATATCATTTCTCTTTGGACAACAAGCTTGATTTCGAGTTTGTGTCATACCCTTGGTTCCAATAACCTTTCGCCTCATCATTCCTTTGACTCGATGTCGTCGCCGATCGATTACAGCGTCATGAAATCTCGCGACAAATGTGTCGTGAACATCATCAACATTCTGATGCTCTTCCAAGATATCTATCGAATTCTTGATGAGAAATACCACCCTTTGCTCTCGATGATTTGTGTTATCATCGACCACTTTATCGCCTTTCGTTCAACATAAACTTGTTCGTGTTCTTTGTTATACCTTGAGTTCCTTGCTATCCAGCAATTGTTCTTCTTTACCGTGGAGTATTACCATCTTTTGTGTCAAGGATGTCGTGATAATTTCACCACCTCTTAAGAATTCTTGGTATAGTGATACTTCTCACCCTCACCATTCTGTCTTGGTACCCGTGTTCTTTCTAACCGGAATACCGACCATTGAACTATGTCGTGCGAATTCAAAACTTCTAGCAACCCTATTGCTTTGAAGTTAATGGTCGAGTTTCAGTCTAATACTTTGTTCATTAAGTCACCATTCTAACATTGATCGTGCAACCCAGCCCATATTCCGGGGGTAACTTTCAACCAATGTTTAAGTGCGTATGTTTTTTTTCTCGAGCATACATCATTATACCATTTGATCTGACAAATGTTATCTCCTTGTTCACATCGTTGCGGGAATCCATCTTGTTGGAACTCTCGATGAAGTGTCGCTGAGACCATCAGCCACCTCCCCATCCTCTCCTTGGTTTAATGATGAACTCTTGTTTTGGACCCTCTCCTATAGTTCATTTCTCGAGAATCTTACATTGTCATCTCGTCAATTTGTTTTGCACCTTTTCTTCTCTGGCATCCTAAGTCAGAGGTATCCTGACACCAATCGGATCTGAACCTCGGTCAGATATGATGGTTGGGACATATTTCCAAGAGTTATAACATTGGTCTTTATATGACTTGGTAAGGTGATGTCATGCCTAGCACACCCGACCGGAGGACCTATTGTTATAATTTCCTTATTAGCAAGGTTATCCATTCTTCCATGAGGAAATTGTAAGACTTACTCTACAAGTTGTTCCTGATGGATCCTTCCTGTTTCCAAGGTCTGATCTTCACCTGATGACCATGTCAATGCTATTTCGAAGCATGTCTATGGTACTCCGATTTTCAACAAGGACATTTGAAGCCAATGCTAAATGTTTCCTGCTAAATTATCCAAACACCACTGTATGGGTAATGTCATGAAATTTATCTCCCCTACCTAAAGAGTTTTCTACAATATATCCTGTCATGGATAACATGCTCTGCTTGTCCTTGGGAAGGATATACCCTTGAAATATGTGTTTAAACACATTTTCCTTTCCATTGTTCTGTTTAATCTGATAATCTTATTTTCCTTTCCATTGGTTGGTTTAACCTTTCTTGAGGTCTATATAATCTAAGCAGTATTATTCTCCTGCTTATGTAAACACCTCGGTGTACAACTCTGTCAGTAAGACCCTGTTACTATTGTTGATGACATTCCGGTAACCACCGAAGGACGAGAACTTTGCCTATTGGTCCGCCTCGTTGCAACGAGCAGGAAAATGGTTCTCTTCGTCCCTCGCCCTTGGTACCAACGTTGTTGCCAACATAATTGACAGGCTATCCTCTGACTTGCCTTGCTATCATGACCGTGCAAAATAATTAGCGCCTTCCTGCTGTTAACCCACATGGTGGGCCCATAACCCACAGTTCCACAGGATCGAAACCTGACTCTCCTGTACTACCTTGGTTCTGGAATCTTCTTTGCACTTGGCTTCCTATGCATTCGCGAGCCACCTTCCTTGTGATATGTTCTGGTATTGGATGCAATACTTATTCTCGATGCTCTAAGCCCCTTTCACACTCTATTTCAGACATCGAAACTACCCGGTTGAAGCTTCTTATTGCACCTCCTTACCTTACTCTCGATGATTTTCTTGAGTTTCAACTCGAGAGATGCCTCTATGCCACGTTCACAGGTACCTATCTCATGTTGAGCTCCGTCCTTCCCGAGTCTTTCCCCCTTACTCCACCCCTTAAATCTCGGGACGAGATTTCTTGTAGTGGAGGAGAATTGTGACGCCCGGATATTCAAGCTACAGTAAACCTATGCTAATGATGCCACGTCACCTCGATTACTGTTGCTAATCTCCCGTTAGTTCGAAACCAGTTCGAATTCAAATTCAAAATCAAGCAAACAATAAAAAAATTCAAATGTTAAAACTAAAATGTTCGGAGTGAGCCAAATAATGCATAGGTAATTATGATGGAGAAACCCAACATCTTAGAGGTGTTAGAATGTCCTAACATAAATAAACACTAGCCGGAACAATTAATTAAATGCCCTTTTCAATTAATAAAATATTAGGCTAATTTATTTAGATGCCCAGAGTTACGTGGAGTGGTATATTTGTTTAGGCTGATATAGGAACGAGTTAGGTATTTATTTCAAATTGAAATAAAAACTTAAACAAAAGAAAAATGAAAACAAAAAAAAATCGTGGCCAACCGGGCCGCGACCCAGCCGGCCGGCCCATCGGCCCAGCTGTGCCCCCTGGCCTATATGGCCTGCCGTGCCCAAACCCTAGCCCGACCGACACCCGCAACCCCCACTCGCACCCACTCCCTCCTCCTCGTCCCACTCCTCCCTCGTCCTTCCCCGATCTAGATCGGGGCAACCCCCGGTCCCATCGCCCCATCGGCGCCTCACGCCCGGACCTCCCCCTCGCAGCCTTTCCTCCCTTCGTTCCCTCCTGCTTCGCCCATCGTCGCCCCTGCTGCCCTCACCAACGACCTGCTCGCTTCCCTATCCGGCCTCGACCGATGCCCGCCTCCGCCACCACTGTCGCGCCGGCGTAGTCGCGTCCGCCGTGGCTCCCCTCGGGAGCCGCGGCCCCGGCGAGCACGCCCGCGCCCGAGGGCTGCCGTCGCCGCCACGCAGCATCTCCACCTCCCCGCCAAGCGCCTCCCCATCCTCGACCTCCTCCCCAACGATGCTCCGACGCCAATGCCGTTCGCCGTCGCTACCACCTCGCCCCGCGGTCGCGTTCCCCCTGCATCGGGCCTCCCCTTCAACGCGGGTGAGCAACCCCGGTCGTCCTCCTCTCTCCCCGAAGCAGCCACCGCATCCCGCGCCTCACCCCGCCGTGGCCACGCGGCGACGCCCGACGCGCGTGCCTGCGCATCGCCTCCCTCCCCGGCGCGCTCACTGCGCCCTGTCACTCCACCGCAGCCAGCCACTACCTCCCCTCGCGCCGTCGCTTGCCCCGTGGCCGGCGCCACCGCAGTCGTTCCTCCGCCGCCTTCCTTGGCACGGCAGCGCGTTGGCGTGCGTCTTGCGCGCCAGCGCCCTCGGGTTCTTGCCGCACCCACCTGCACACACCGTCGCCCGTTGCAACCGCTTCAAGCCGCCCTTACCCTGCGCCCATGCCCGCTAAGGCCATTGGCCCTATGACAAGCAGGCCCCACCCCAGAACGAAAATAAAAAAAGGCTTTAAAAAAAGTAAATAAATAAATAATTAAAATAATTAAAATATTAATTAATTAATTAATTAACTTAATTAATCCTGATTAGTTAACCTAATTAATTGTAGTTAATAAACCTAATCATTTTAGTTAGACTAACTAAACCTGATTAGTTAGTGTTAGACAATGACAATCGGGTCCCACCATCAGATTGACCAAGTCAACCCCTGTTGACTGCTGACGTCAGCATGACATCATGCTGATGTCATAATTCCATTTTCGAATTAAATTAAATAATTAATTAAATTCTAGAAATTAATAAAATATTTAGAAAATCATATCTTTTAATCCGTAACTCGGATTAAATTATTTTCAACATGAAAGTTGCTCGAGCAGCGAGGCGATTCGATTCACGCAACCCGTTCGTCCGCCACACCCGTAACCTTCGAACTCGCAACTTTCCCCCGGCTCCTCTGCCCGAAACGCTAAACACCGAATACTTTCCGGATGCTTCCTTCACGGTATCACCTCATACCGCGTTAGGGCACCCTAACACCGTTACTTGTCTTGTCTTGCATCGTTATGCATCTGTTTGCATTGTATTCATTGTTTCTCCCCCTCTTCTTCCGCTGACACGAAACCGGCGCCGCTGCTACCCGACGACTACGGAGTTGATGACCCTCTCTCTTGCCGAGCAACCAGGCAAGCCCCCTTGATCACCAGATATCGCCTATTCTTCTCTATCTGCTTGCATTAGAGTAGTGTAGCATGTTCTTGCTTTCGTTATTCCTATCCCGATGCATAGCCTGTCCTTGCTACTCTTTGTTGTTACCTTTACCCGCAATCCTACATGCCTAGTATCGATGCTAGTTTTCCATCGGTGGCCCTACATTCTTGTCCGTCTGCATGCTATACTATCGGGCCGTGATCACTCGGGAGGTGATCACGGGTATATACTATATACTTTATACATGATACATGTGGTGATTAAAGTCGGGTCGGCTCGAGGAGTACCCGCGAGTAATTCACGGATTGGGGGCTGAAAGGACCTTTGTCCCGACGGCCCTCTGGATGGATCTTTGTGGCGGAGCGACAGGGCAGGTTGAGACTACCTGGGTGAGAGGTGTTGGAAATATGCCCTAGAGGCAATAATAAAAGCATTATTATTATATTTCCTTGTTCATGATAATTGTCTTTATTCATGCTATAACAGTATTATCCGGAAATCGTAATACACGTGTGAATACATAGACTACAATCGTCCTAGTAAGCCTCTAGTAGACTAGCTCGTTGGTCAGCAGATAGTCATGGTTTCTGACTATGGACATCGATGTCATTGACAACGGGATCACGTCATTAGGAGAATGGCGTGATGGACAAGACAATCCTAAGCATAGCACAAAGATCGTATAGTTCATTTTTGCTGGAGCTTTTCCAATGTCAAGTATCTCTTCCTTAGACCGTGAGATCGTGTAACTCCCGGATACCGTAGGAATGCTTTGGGTGTACCAAGCGTCACAACGTATCGGGTGACTATAAAGGTGCATTACAGGTATCTCGAAAGTGTCATTGGGTTGACACGGATCGAGGCGAGGATTTGTCACTCCGTATGACGGAGAGGTATCACCGGGCCCACTCGGTAATGCATCATCATAATGAGCTCAAAGTGATCAAGTGTCCGGTCACGGGATCATGCATTACGGTATGAGTAAAGTGACTTGCGATAACGAGACTAAGCGAGGTATTGGGATACCGACGATCGAGTCTCGGGCAAGTAACATACCGTCGACAAAGGGAATAGCATACGGGGTTGCTTGAACCCTAGACATCGTGGTTCATCCGATGACAACATTGAGGCGTGTGGGAACCAACATGGGTATCCAGATCCGCTGTTGGTTATTGACCGGAGCGTCTCGGTCATGTCTACATGTCTCCCGAACCCGTAGGGTCTACACATAAGGTTCATTGGCGCTAGGGTTAATAGGAAGACTTGTATGTGATTACGAATGTTGTTGAGTCCGGATGAGATCCCGGACGTCACGAGGAGTTCGGAATGGTCGGGAGGTAAAGATTTATATATGGGAAGTCATCAAGCGGACACGGAAAAGTTTGGTCATATCGGTTTTATGGAGGTCCACGGAAGGGTTCCGGAGGACCACGGGAGGAACCACCCTTTTGGGGGCCACTTGGGCTGCGTGGGGCAGCCAGCCCCTCATGGGCTGGGCGCACCCCTCCCTTGGCCCATGCGCCTAGGGTTGAGGGGAAAACCCTAAGGCGCCCCTTGCTTGGGGGCAAGCCCTCCCTTGGCGCCCCCTCTAGATGGATCTAGAGGGGCCGCCCTCCTCCTTTCCCCTATAAATAGAGGGGTAGAGGGAGGCTGCACACACCATTGAAGGCGCAGCCCTCCCTCCCAACACCTCTCCTCCTCCGCATCACGCTTGGCGAAGCCCTGCGGAGTCTGATCCCTCCATCGCATCACGCCGTCGTGCTGCCATTGGAGTGATCTTCCTCAACCTCTCCTTCCTCCTTGCTGGATCAAGGCGAAGGAGGCGTCGTAAATCCGTCACGTGTGTTGAGCGCGGAGGTGCTGTCCTTTCAGCACTTGGTCATCGGTGATCGGAATCACGTTGGGAGCGTCTTCATCATCACCACTCCCTCGAGCGCTTCCGTGCTCGATCTACAAGTGGTATGTAGATGCAAACTCTCTCTAGTAACTCGTTGCTTAGATGAACTCATAGATAGATCTTGGTGAAACCGTGAAAAATTTTAATTTTCTGCAGCGTTCCCCAACAGTGGCATCATGAGCTAGGTCTATCGTAGTTCTCTTTGCACGAGTAGAACACAATTTGGTTGTGGGCGTGGATCTTGTCAATTTACTTGCCGCTACTAGTCTTATCTTGCTTCCGCGGTATTGTGGGATGAAGCGGCCGGACCAACCTTACGTGCGCTTCGTGAGACCGGTTCCACCGACTAACATGCACTAGTTGCATAAGGTGGCTGGCGGGTGTCTGTCTCTCCTACTTTAGTTGGGCGGATTCGATGAAAAGGGTCCTTATGAAGGGTAAATAGAAGTTGACAAGATCACGTTGTGGTTATTCGTAGGTAAGAAAGCGTTCTTGCTAGAACCCAATTGCAGCCACGTAAAAGATGCAACAACAATTAGAGGGCGTCTAACTTGTTTTTGCAGCAATTGACATGTGATGTGATATGGCCAAGTTGTGATGAATGATGAATGACATATTGTGATGTATGAGATCATGTTCTTGTAATAGGAATCACGACTTGCATGTCGATGAGTATGACAACCGGCAGGAGCCATAGGAGTTGTCTTTATTTTTGTATGACCTGCGTGTCATTGAAGAGCGCCATGTAACTTACTTTACTTTATTGCTAAGCGCGTTAGCCATAGAAGTAGAAGTAGTCGTTGGCGTGACAACTTCATGGAGGCACAATGATGGAGATCATGATGATGGAGATCATGGTGTCATGCGGTGACAAGATGATCATGGAGCCCGAAGATGGAGATCAATGGAGCTTTATGATATTGGCCATATCATGTCACTACTATATAATTGCATGTGATGTTTATTATAATTATACATCTTGTTTACTTAGAACGACGGTAGTAAATAAGATGATCCTTACAACAATTTCAAGAAGTGTTCTCCCTAACTGTGCACCGTTGCTAAAGTTAAGTCGCTTCTAAGCACCACGTGATGATCGGGTGTGATGGATTCTTACATTCACATACAGCGGGTGTAAGACAGATTTACACATAAAACACTTAGGGTTAAACTTGACGAGCCTAGCATGTACAGACATGGCCTCGGAACACGGAGACCGAAAGGTCGAACACGAGTCGTATAGAAGATACGATCAACATGAGAATGTTCACCGACGATGACTAGTCCGTCTCACGTGATGATCGGACACGGCCTAGTCGACTCGGATCGTGTAACACTTAGATGACTAGAGGATGTCTAATCTGGTGGGAGTTCATTGAAATAATTTGATTAGATGAACTTAATTATCATGAACTTAGTCTAAAACTTTTGAATGATATGTCTTGCAGATCAAATGGCCAGCGCTCATGTCAACATGAACTTCAGCGCTTCCTAGAAAACCAAGCTGAAAGATGATGGCAGCAACTATACGGACTGGGTCCGAACACGAGATCATCCTCATAGCTGCCAAGAAGGCATATGTCCTAGAAGCACCGTTAGGTGACCCACCTGCTCTCCCAGCCTTTGCAAGACGATTTGAGCGTTTGGCAGGCATGTCTTGATGATTACTCCCTCGTTCGATGCGGCATGCTTTACAGCTTAGAACCGGGGCTCCAAAAGCGTTTTGAGCATCACGGAGCATATGAGATGTTAGAGGAGCTGAAACTTGTTTTCCAGGCTCACTCCGGGTCGAGAGATATGACATCTCCGACAAGTTCTATAGTTGTAAGATGGAGGAAAATAGTTACATCGGTGAGCACATTCTCAAGATGTCAGGTTGCTGTGAGAATGACCCAGCTGAATATTAACCTCCACGATGAGGCGGTCATTGACAGAATCCTCGATCGCTCCCACCAAGCTACAAGAGCTTTGTGATGAACTACAACATGCAGGGGATGGTAAAGACCATTCTGAAGTGTTCTCTATCTGAAGTCAGCCGAGGTTGAAATCAAGAAAGAACATCAAGTGTTGATGGTCAATAAGACCACTAAGTTCAAGAAGGGCAAGGGTAAAAGAACTTCAAGAAGGGCGACAAGGAGGTTGCCGCGCCGGTAAGCAAGTTGCGGGAAGAAGTCAAAGAATGGACCCAAGCCCGAGGCTGAGTGCTTTTATTGCAAGGGAAGGGTCCTTTGGAAGCGGAACTGCCCCAAATACTTAGCGGACAAGAAGGCCGGCAACACCAAAGGTATATTTGATATACATGTAATTGATGTGTACCTTACCATTACTCATAGTAACTCCTGGGTATTTGATACGGTGCCGTTGCTCATATTTGTAACTCACAGCAGGAGCTGCGGAATAAGCGGAGGCTGGCGAAGGGCGAGGTGACGATGCGGCGTCGGGAATGGTTCCAGAGTCGATGTGATCGCCGTCGACGCTACCTCTTCATTTACCTCTGGGATTAGTTATAAACCTTAATAATTGTTATTTGGTGCCAAGTTTGAGCATGAATATTGTATCTGGATCTCGTTTAATGCGGGATGGCTACTCATTTAAATCCGAGAATAATGGTTGTTCTATTTATATGAGAGATATGTTTTATGGTCATGCTCCGATGGTCAATGGTTTATTCTTAATGGATCTCGAGCGTAGTGTTACACATATTCATAGCGTGAATACCAAAAGATGTAAAGTTGATAACGATAGTCCCGCATACTTGTGGCACTGCCGCCTTGGTCACATTGGTGTAAAGTGCATGAAGAAGCTCCATGCCGATGGACTTTTGGAGTCTCTTGATTATGAATCATTTGACACATGCGAACCATGCCTCATGGGCAAGATGACCAAGACCCCGTTCTCTGGAACAATGGAGCGAGCAACCAACTTGTTGGAAATCATACATACCGATGTATGCGGTCCAATGGCGTTGAGGCTCATGGAGGATATCGTTATGTTCTCACTCTCACAGATGACTTGAGTAGATATGGGTATGTCTACTTGATGAAACACAAGTCTGAGACCTTTGAAAAATTCAAGGAATTTCAGAATGAAGTAGAGAATCAACGTGACCGAAAGATAAAATTCTTACGATCAGATCGTGGAGGAGAATATTTAAGTCACAATTTGGTACACACTTAAGAAAATGTGGAATCGTTTCACAACTCACGCCGCTGGAACACCTCAGCGTAATGGTGTGTCGAGCGTCGTGTCGCACTCTATTGGATATGGTGCGATCTATGATGTCTCTTACCGATTTACGCTATCATTTTGGGGATCGCCTAGAGATAGCTACATTCACTTTAAATAGGGCACCGTCTAAGTCCGTTGAGGCGACACCGTATGAATTATGGTTTGGGAAGAAACCTAAGCTGTCGTTTCTAAAAGTTTGGGGATGCGATGCTTATGTCAAGAAACTTCAACCTGAAAAGCTCGAACCCAAGTCGGAAAATCGTCTTCATAGGATACCCTAAGGAAACCGTAGGGTATACCTTCTACTTAAGATCCGAGGGCAAGATCTTTGTTGCCAAGAACGGATCCTTTCTAGAAAAAGTTTCTCTCGAAAGAAGTAAGTGGGAGGAAAGTAGAACTTCGATGAAGTACTACCTCTTGAACAGGATAATAGTGCAGCTCAGAAAATGTTCTGTGATGCCTACACCAACCAAGAGGAAATTAATGATGATGATCAAGGTACTTCAGATCAAGTTGCTGCTGAACCCAGAGGTCCACAAGGACACGTTCCGCACCGAGTGAGTGCACGGCAACCCTGTCACGGAAATCATGTTGTTGAACAACGGTGAACCTTGAACTATGAAGAAGCGATGGCGGGCCCAGATTCCAACAAATGGCTAGAAGCCATGAAATCCGAGATAGAATCCATGTATGAAAACAAAGTGTGGACTTTGGTGACTTGCCCGATGATCGGCGAGCAATAGAAAACAAATGGATCTTTAAGAAGAAGGCGGACGCGGATGGTAATGTCACCATCTATAAAGCTCGACTTGTCGCTAAGGGTTATCGGCAAGTTCAAGGGATTGACTACGATGAGACTTTCTCTCCGTGGCGAAGCTTAAGTCCGTCCGAATCATGTTAGCAATTGCCGCATACTATGATTATGAGATATGGCAGATGGGCGTCAAAACAGCGTTCCTTAATGGATATCTTAAGGAAGAGCTGTATATGATGCAGCCGGAGGGTTTTGTCGATCCTAAGAATCTTGACAAAGTATGCAAGCTCCAGCGATCCATTTATGGGCTGGTGCAAGCATCTCGGAGTTGGAACATTCGCTTTGATGAAATGATCAAAGCGTTTGGGTTTATCTTGAGACTTATGGAGAAGCCTGCGTTTACAAGAAAGTGAGTGGGAGCTCTGTAGCATTTCTCATATTATATGTAGATGACATACTTTTGATGGGAAATGATATAGAATTCTTGGACAACATTAAGGCCTACTTGAATAAGTGTTTTTCAATGAAGGACCTTGGAGAAGCTGCTTATATATTAGGCATCAAGATCTATAGAGATAGATCGAGGCGCCTCATAGGTCTTTCACAAAGCACATACCTTGATAAGATTTTGAAGAAGTTCAAAATGGATCAGTCAAGAAGGGTTCTTGCCTGTTTTGCAAGGTGTGAGATTGAGCTCAGCTCAATGCCCGACCACGGCAAAAGATAAAGAAGAGATGAGTGTCATCCCTATGCCTCAGCCATAGGATCTATTATGTATGCCATGCTGTGTACCAGACCTGATGTAAACCTTGCCGTAAGTTTGGTAGGAAGGTACCAAAGTAATCCCGCAAGGAACACCGGACAGCGGTCAAGAATATCCTGAAGTACCGAAAGGACAAAGGACATGTTTCTTGTTTATGGAGGTGACGAAGAGCTCGTCGTAAAGGGTTACGTCGGCGCTAAGCCGACACAGATCTGGATGACTCTAAGTCACAAACCGGATCGTGTATATGTTGAATGGTGGAGCGATGGCTGGTGCAGCTGCAAGCGAAAGCGTCGTGGCGGGATCTACATGTGAAGCGGAGTACATGGCAGCCTCGGAGGCAGCGCATGAAGCAATTTGGGTGAAGGAGTTCATCACCGACCTAGGAGTCATACCCAATGCGTCGGGGCCGATCAAACTCTTCTGTGACAACACCGGAGCTATTGCCCTTGCCAAGGAGCCCAGGTTTCACAAGAAGACCAGGCACATCAAGCGTCGCTTCAACTCCATCCGTGAAAATGTTCAGAATGGAGACATAGAAATTTGTAAAGTGCATACGGATCTGAATGTCGCAGATCCGTTGACTAAACCTCTTCCATGGGCAAAACATGATCAACACCGTAACTCTATGGGTGTTCGATTCATCACAATGTAAACTAGATTATTGACTCTAGTGCAAGTGGGAGACTGTTGGAAATATGCCCTAGAGGCAATAATAAAAGCATTATTATTATATTTCCTTGTTCATGATAATTGTCTTTATTCATGCTATAAGCTGTATTATCCGGAAATCGTAATACACGTGTGAATACATAGACTACAATCGTCCTAGTAAGCCTCTAGTAGACTAGCTCGTTGGTCAACAGATAGTCATGGTTTCTGACTATGGACATCGATGTCATTGACAACGGGATCACGTCATTAGGAGAATGACGTGATGGACAAGACCCAATCCTAAGCATAGCACAAAGATCGTATAGTTCGTTTTTGCTGGAGCTTTTCCAATGTCAAGTATCTCTTCCTTAGACCGTGAGATCGTGTAACTCCGGATACCGTAGGAATGCTTTGGGTGTACCAAGCGTCACAACGAATCGGGTGACTATAAAGGTGCATTACGGTATCTCGAAAGTGTCTGTTGGGTTGACACGGATCGAGACGGATTTGTCACTCCGTATGACGGAGAGGTATCACTTGGGCCCACTCGGTAATGCATCATCATAATGAGCTCAAAGTGATCAAGTGTCCGGTCACGGGATCATGCATTCTGATGCGAGTAAAGTGACTTGCGTAACGAGACTAAGCGAGGTATTGGGATACCGACGATCGAGTCTCGGGCAAGTAACATACCGTCGACAAAGGGAATAGCATACGGGTTGCTTGAACCCTAGACATCGTGGTTCATCCGATGACAACATCGAGGCGTGTAGGAACCAACATGGGTATCCAGATCCGCTGTTGGTTATTGACCGAGAGCGTCTCGGTCATGTCTACATGTCTCCCGAACCCGTAGGGTCTACACATAAGGTTCGGTGGCGCTAGGGTTAATAGGAAGACTTGTATGTGATTACGGATGTTGTTGAGTCCGGATGAGATCCCGGACGTCACGAGGAGTTCGGAATGGTCGGAGGTAAAGATTTATATATGGGAAGTCATCAAGCGGACATCGGAAAAGTTTGGTCATATCGGTTTTATGGAGGGTCCACCGGAAGGGTTCCGGAGGACCACGGGAGGGCCACCCTTTTGGGGGCCACTTGGGCTGCGTGGGGCAGCCAGCCCCTCATGGGCTGGGCGCACCCCTCCCTTGGCCCATGCGCCTAGGGTTGAGGGGAAACCCTAAGGGGCGCCTTGCTTGGGGGCAAGCCCCCCCCCTTGCCCGCCCCCCCTCTAGATGGATCTAGAGGGGCCGCCCTCCTCCTTTCCCCTATAAATAGAGGGGTAGGGGAGGCTGCACACACCATTGAAGGCGCAGCCCTCCCTCCCAACACCTCTCCTCCTCCGCATCACGCTTGGCGAAGCCTGCCGAGTCTGAGTCCTCCATCTGCATCACGCCGTCGTGCTGCCATTGGAGTGATCTTCCTCAACCTCTCCTTCCTCCTTGCTGGATCAAGGCGAAGGAGACGCGTAAATCCGTCGTGTGTTGAACGCGGAGGTGCTGTCCTTTCAGCACTTGGTCATCAGTGATCGGAATCACGTTGGGAACGTCTTCATCATCACCACTCCCTCGAACGCTTCCGTGCTCGATCTACAAGTGGTATGTAGATGCAAACTCTCTCTAGTAACTCGTTGCTTAGATGAACTCATAGATAGATCTTGGTGAAACCGTAGAAAAATTTTAATTTTCTGCAACGTTCCCCAACAAGAGGTGGGCCTGGCCCTGTCGGCGTTCGCGGTAACTTCAAATAACAGGCTTAACGAGATCTTGGTATTTGATCTGAGTCTGGCTACTGGCCTATACGCACTAACCAACTACGTGGGAAAGATATGGGAACTCGGCGTCGTGGTATCAGCTGAAGCCTTCGTGATGTCAGCGACTGAGCGGCGCACGCCAGATTGGACCGCGTAACGTGACTTCCTTTGTAATGGAGGTTGCTAGGTCTGCTTCCGGCCGCGTTAGCAACGTGCAGGTGTGCTAAGGGCGATGGGCCCAGACCCCTGGGCGCTTAGGTTTAGACCGGCGTGCTGACCGCTCTGTTGGCCTAGGTCGGGCTGCGACGTGTTGATCTTCCGCGGCCGGGCATGACCCAGGAAAGTGTTTCCGGCCAAATGGGATCAAGCGTGTTGGGTTATGTGGTGCACCCCTGCAGGGAAGTTAATCTATTCGAATAGTCGTGATCTTCGGTAACATGACGACTTGGAGTTGTACCTTGACCTTATGACAACTAGAACCGGATACTTAATAAAACACACCCTTCCAAGTGCCAGATAGAACCCGGTGGTCGCTCTCTCTCAGGGTTGCGAGGAGGGGATCGCCGGGTAGGATTATTGCTATGCGATGCTACTTGGAGGACTTTAGTCTACTCTCTTCTACATGTTGCAAGACGGAGGCTGCCAGAAGCGTAGTCTTCGACAGGATTAGCTATCCCCCTCTTATTCTGGCATTCTGCAGTTCAGTCCACTGATATGGCCCTTTACACATATATCCATGCATATCTAGCGTAGCTCCTTGCTTGCGAGTACTTTGGATGAGTACTCACGGTTTCCTTGTTCCCCATTTTTCCCCCTTTCTTTACCCGATTGCTGCAACCAGACGATGGAGCCCAGGAGCCAGACGCCACCGTCGATGAAGACTACTACCCCGGAGGTGCCTACTACTACGTGCAGCCTGCTGACGACGACCTGGAGTAGTTTAGGAGGATCCCAGGCAGGAGGCCTGCGCCTCTTTCGATCTGTATCCTAGTTTGTGCTAGCCTTCCTAAGGCAACCTTGTTTAACTTATGTCTGTACTCAGATATTGTTGCTTCCGCTGACTCGTCTATGATCGAGCACTTGTATTCGAGCCCTCGAGGCCCCTGGCTTGTATTATGATGCTTGTATGACTTATTTATGTTTTAGAGTTGTGTTGTGATATCTTCCCGTGAGTCCCTGATCTTGATCGTACACATTTGCGTGCATGATTAGTGTACGATTGAATCGGGGGCGTCACACATGGGTCCACCCTTTTATTCTTAGACGCCATTATGCTTACGACTGCTTCTACTGGGACTGGGTGGAATTCGGGAGGAAAAAGTTACTCTTGCTTGACGCCAGGAAGATGGAGTTCTCCATTGCTTACCTCCCGCCCGAAAAATGGAACAAGGAAGGTTTAGCCATTGTGGAGGCAGGGGAAGGCAGGCTTGGGATTTTTGGTTTCCATGGTGAAACTACATCCAATCTGATCTATACTGTTGCATGAAACAAAGGCGAGAGTCCTAGCCAGTGGCAGGCCGAGAAGACAATCTTACTAGACTCTGTGTACAAATATCGTATCAGAGATGCAACACAGAGGTACTTGCTCTTGACAAGGATAGACGCCTCATCATCTCTAAATGATCGATTTACTGGATATTTCTCAATGGATGTCAAGACGTTCAGATTCAAAGGGTTTATGAGAAACATAATTATCGTTTGCATGGGACATACCCATATATAAACTTTCCACCATCATTTCTGTCTTCAAGGAGAATATGAAGTGATAAAGTTTTTATTGCTTCCAACTTATCTCCTTCCTTTTATAATCATCACATGACTTGTCTATTGCTTCATGTTCATTATGGCAATTGGTAATTCTTGTTTGATTTAGTAATGTTTAATTTCTTTCTTTCATGGGAAAACTAAGAAAACTCTGGAACATAATTGTGATTCTTGTCATGTTTGTCTTGGTCGCCTTTTAAATAGAATGGGGTTAGTAAGAGAAGTGATCTTGTACGCTATGAATACCTTATGCATGAGTCCTGATGGAATCACTAAAAACACCAGGTCATTATTATTATTATTTTCGAGTAGTAGTTATGATGGTCAAGATAAATGTAGAAGGAAAGGAATACAACTTTATATCCAGTTTTACCTTGGATTCTTTCACCTTGAGAAAATTCGTTCAAGTCAAAGACTCATTTTGTACACTTTTTTTTTTATTTTGATAGATGTAAGGAGGCAGAAAAGTTCTCTTGTAGTCATCTTTAGATGTATAGTTTTAGCTTGTGATGCTGTTTTGAGATAACTTGTGCTCACAGGCAACTGAGATGTATCCCACGATGTTGTTTTATCTGAATCAACCTCATGAGATCGAAGTGAGTGCTTATCAGCATGGGCAACTGAAATTGCTCCTTAGTACAGTCAGTGTCTCCACCACTCTTAGATCCTCAGTATCATGGTTGCGCTCTGAATCTTAAGGCAAATCATATTGATTTAGATGACTGTATGAAACTTAGAGTTTCAGGTGATTGTATTGTTTCTCCTCGTTACCAACACCACAAATTTCTTTCTTTTCCTTAGTAGTTTGTTATACTGATAGAGTGTGCCTCTGTCCGGCCGTGTATCCCAGCTTGTAATGATGCTAAGTACACTGAAGTGAGTGTCTGCCTGTAGTCACATGTTTCAAATTTAGTTAAGATCAATATTATGCTATTCTGCACCTTCCTGTGATACTACTTGCCTAAGTACCTCAAAACTTGTTTCCTTTTAAGCTTGTAAAACTCTTGAATTACTATGCACAAATTGGGTGGAAAATCTTGTGTTTTGTCTAAGGTTTTTGTCTTGTTTGTCCAGATTTGTTGGAGTCGTCATCAGATCAGCTTTCTGAGTTCAAAGCGACAAGCGTGGGGTTGTGACAGATGTGAACACCTACCTTTCAGACAAGATGGCACATGACAATGAATTTCACCTGGCAATAGTGATGTCTATGTTGATCTTGTTTTCATGTTACTTCTTGCTTCAGTTACTGTGACATTTCATATGGCTGTTCCCGGCCTAAGAATGTGACGGTGAAATGACCAGTTTCAATCAACAGACAACTGTGGGTAAAGCTAACTGTGCTAGATATGACAGTGGACCCTTTTAAGTGATGTCGGACAAAAAGAAAAACACTAGCGCAGCATGTAGTTGGACTCGGTTGTTTGTTATTGCTCTTCTCCACTGGGATGAGGGCAGCGCTAAGCTGAGAGGTCCATCCATCCATAAACAGGGGGATCTGAATTGGACTGACCTACAGACCTCTGATTGATGCAGTTTCTTCTCTCATTACTGGTGGATACCTCAAGCACACAATAGATAGACTTGATGTAGATGAACGCAATGCCTTCCATTTTGCAAGCAAACGGTAGCCATGAAACAAAAGTAAAAGGAAAAAAGTATGAGGATCGTGTATTAGCAATTATTATGTGTACACCCTTTTTTTCTAGTTATTTCTTCTTTTTGACTCAGTTTTGTACTAGGATGGTAGACGACACCCAATTATGAGTCATGAGTGTGTTGGGTTTTTTTTTTTTGATCGGTCACCGGGGGGGGAGAGCTTCCCCACCTGAATATATTACCACTCAAAAGAGGTGTCGAGAATTACAGCAGCAGTTCGGTTACAGCATCAGCTTTAGGGGATTGCTGAAGGGAGGAAGTTAAGCCATTGCCTAGCAAAGATATTGTCTTCTTTCTTTTTGAACCGGAAAACCCAGAGGGAGAAATCTGCTACAATATTTCTTATCGTAGTTCTGTGGGAGTGATCCTCGTTTCTGAACACGAGAGCGTTTCTCGAGTCCCATAGTTTCCATGAAACAGTCAGAGCCACTGATGGCCAGATGTTGGGGTTGAGGCCCAGAATCGTTGGGTGTTGGTGTAGAGCAGCAAGGGAGGTTGGAGCCGGCAGACCCAAGGAGGACCAAACCTGTGTCGCATAAGAACAGTTCGAGATGAGGTGGAGAGCATCCTCATTCGGGTCTTGACAACGAGGGCATGCTGCTGATTGGGCAATGTGCTTGTGAAACATGTTGGCTTTCGTGTTTAGCCGATCGCGGAGGAGAAGCCATGCGAAGATCTTGACCTTGATCGGAACCTTGGAAGCCCTGACAAAGTCATGGTGAGGGTCGGAGGAGTCTTCAGCAACAATGGAGGAGTAGGCGTTCTTGGCAGAGAACCGTAGTCCATGGGTGAGGGACCGTTCGTCGGATCGGTCCACCTGCTGGAAATCCTGCAACATCAACAGCACACAATCCAACTCGCGAGCAGCAGCATTAGACCTAGTTTCTTTCCCTTTTTTTTTTCAGTTCAAGTTTGTTTGTTATACTGCCAGGTGCCTTGGTAGTATATGGACTCCTGGAACGTGAACGTACCATCTATGCGTTTCTCAAGTTTTTCACGACTCTGTTTCCTTATGTTGACGTGCCTCTGCATCTGTCTAGCTATGTATTCCAACCTGTGTGACTCCAGTATTACCAATGAGATGCTACACGAGCGCCTATAATTTGTTATAGCTCACAGGATCTCGAATATGTGTACAAGTTGGACCCAAGTTCCTTCTCTGGTGTCTAAACTTCTCTCTTTTTGTTTATCCAGATTTAGCGGAGTCGTCACCAGATCAGCTTTCAGAGTTTAAAGTGGTCGCTGTTTCGATAGTCACAGATGTGATCACCTTACTGACAAGTCTATGTCATTGTTGAACGTGACGTGATGATCTACAGAATTTCACTTGGCAGCGGTGAGAAGTCTATGGCGTTCTTGTTTTCATGCTACAGGTCACATCCTTCTTCTGAACATTTTTTAGATGAAATGCAGCAGCTCTGCTCTCATTGATGAAGGGAACAAAAGTTGGAAAAGCAAATACTTAATGCCTTGGACTCCGGCAAGGCAAATGTTGCATCATTCCTCCAAAGACCGATTTACACCGATCGTGTTTGCAGGCCTATGCAGACATACCAAAACTTGTGTCTGCACAAAGCAGAGCGTGTGAAAGCACTTTCCCTGAATGCCCAACCAGTAGAAAAAAATATGCAATCACTAATTACAATGCACGTTGATTGCAACCACTAAAGCCTTTTAGCATTCTACTACTGAAAATGAATGGAAGCTCAATGTCAGGAGCAGGTCCACAAAAGATGTTGGGAGATGTCAGCTTCAACCAATCTGGTAACCTCATACAGTCATACCATACCATGCTATGTGGCCCGTGATTCCTAGCAAACAAATCAGATACTTTGGTGAACGATGCTACAAACGACAACAAAGGAACAAATTCAGTGACCATCATTCCAAAAAGCTCGTAATATACCGATCGTGTTACAAATAATATATAGCTATGCGTTGGACAATATTACACATCGTAAGTACGAAGCATATCAATCCGGTATTCCATCGTTTCACGTTATTACATCCATATACACTCAACAACTCGTAAATCCATATATTGTAGACAACTTATAAATACACTGTTCGTGACTGCATGGAGACATAGCATTTTGCAGTGCCCATGGTTTATCAGAGTATGAGCGCAGCACCACTTCACTCACAATCACGCAAGACTCAACAAACCAAAGTAGACAAAACCCAACGAAAAGGCTACATAGTAGGAGAGCCTGTAGATTTAGCAAGAGTCTGATGGCTTCGACTTCGACTTCAGCTCCCGTCCTCAACCAAAGGGCACGCGGTTGACAGTTAGCAACTGAATCAGGAAAATACCAGGAACCTTAACGGCTAATAGTTGCAGCAACTTTTATTGAACACTAAAAATGGAAAACAAAGGCATCAAAAGAATCTAACTACATACCTTCTGCATGGACCTTTTTAACTACAGAATCTAATTGTTTTCTTTGGAATGTGCTCAATCTTCTGCCAGTTTGGATCATCAGTCGTTACACAAGATTGTGTGAACTCGTCACTGCAGTAATTGACTGTAATCTCCTCAAGAGACTCGGGCAGTTTTGGAAGCGACCGCATGTTCTTGCATGACTCTATCCCCAGCGTCTTGAGTGATGTGAGTTGCTCCATATTGCCTGGTAAGGCATTCAAGCCGCAGTCCTGAACGATAAACCACTCAAGAGACTTGGGCAGTGTTGGAAGCAACCGCATGTTCTCGCATGCCCATATAATTAGTTGCTTGAGCGCTGTGAGGTGCTCCATATTGCCTGCTAAGGCATCCCAGTTGCAGTTAGAAAGAAATAGCGACTGAAGATGAATGAAAGCCCCAAGGTCAGGAGCAGGTCCCAGTTGGATCCATCCGCTGAATGTAAGATATTTCAGGTTCTTTGGGCTGCAGTTATGCTTACCCGTCATCCAACTCGATAACCTTGTTCCGTGATAATTCCGGATTTCTAGTCTTTCAAGATACTTTGATGGGCAAAGACCCTCAAGTACCCCTGCTTGAATTTCTGGACTGCAGCTATCGTCATCCCAGCACAGTACCAATTCTGTCAGTTTTTCCTTGCCAGCAAGATTGACTTCAAGAGATTCCTCCTTGCTCTCAATATTCTCAAGACCATGGATTGCCAGCTTGCCTTGAAGCTTGTTTAGGTGTTTCAGCTGATGTGGCTCATACCCTCGTTCCCTCCTTATTCTGAAGAATGGTAGCGTTTGGAGCAATATCAACCTGCCAGCGTTTGCAAATTCCAGATCTGCCTTGCTGATTAAATGGCGCAAGTTGACTAGGTTCATCATATCTTCACCACTAGAAGGCACCAAACTACCACAAAAACCAAAATCTGCCACCTGCATGTGGTAAAGCTGGGTAAAGGTGCCCGGTAAAGTAAGCTTGACAAGTGCATACACCCAGCAAGCAAAATGGCGCAGATGCTTCAAATCACCGATAGAATCTGGGAATGAGAATGTGTGATTATAAGGCAGGACAGATAATTTCAGTACCCGCAATTTCGTCAGCCTTGTGAACATAGCAAACATAATCTCGAAGGCTTTGTGCTTGTGTAATTTAACATTTATCATGCCATCAATGATGAGAGTGCGCAAATTTTGCAACCCATATATCTTCTCAGTAAGCATCTCTATATTACAAGTACCAACAAAAAGATAGCGGACTCCGGGAGGAACTTCTCCTATGAAGTCTTTCTCTATCCTGAAGCAATCTCTTCCGGCAACCTCCTCTGCTAAATCGCAAAGCAGATCATGAATTGTAAAGTAATCAACCACAGATCCAGTTTCATATACCTTTTTCTTCCCTCCGAATTGCAGAAATGAGGATGACAATAATTCATCAAAGTAATACCGAGCAACATCTTCCATTTCCTCTTCAGGATTACTAGCCTTTATAAACCCTTCTACCACCCACAAATTAACTAACTCATTACGTCTCAACTTATGTCGCCTGGGAAAAATACTGCAGTAAGCGAAGCATCGCCTGACCTGCTCATCAAGATACTGGTAGCTCCACCATAGAGCTCCCATCGTGTCATTCAAAAGGTCCCGATCTTTCTCACTCCTCCAAAACTCAACAGTCTGTGTCTCACGGAGCCGTGAACCCACTGTTCTGGCTGCTAGAGGCGATTTCTTCAGCTTTTTTGCAATGTCCTCCCCAATCATTACAAGTATTCTTCGATCTTGGTCACATACCCTTGCATCTCGGAATGCATAATGCATGAACATTTCAAGAAACACTTCGTCACCCAGGTCAGATATTGGAATACATCTCTCTTTTACAGCACCCAGGGTTACTAGTGCGGCTTGATGTGACCATCTGTGCTAAAACTACAGTTACTTGTCTAAAAAATATTCAAGTTGCTCCTGTGCATGAGAAGTTGACTGTAACAGTACCAAAGGGGAAAGAAGCTGGTATTTTAGGGGCTTTTCCATGTGCTATACAGATTGGTTCGCTGATATTCAAGGTTCCTCCACAGCTGGAAGAAGTTAGACCAAATTTTAGAACTCCGCCGAGAAAAAGTCTTGATCTGATCGGCGGGAAGAAGCGAGCAAGTTCAGGGCTCGAGCTGCTACGTGACACATCGTGATAAGCATACATAGTGCATGGCGTTTTTTTATTGGTCAAGTACTACTTACGTGAGGAATTCAAGTCTAGATAGAGTCCAAGGTAATCAGCGGTGCGAATAATTAATTAGTTAAATCCTTGATTAGTTTTGTTAGGAGAGTCCTAGTCTGCTACGTTTACATAGCGCGTGTCTCAAGTCTTTGTGTTACCTATAAAAGGGCGGCTGCGGCCGTTGTGAGAGAGTTAGTTTTGATTGGATAATAAAATACCAGAAAAGCCTCATGTCGAGGGCACCAAAGTTTTTCTGTTCCTCGCTGATCTGTGATAGCGCGTTGCCGTCTTGGAAGAGTTGATCTGCATCGTCTCTTCTGCGAGTCCTCAACCCTAGTTCTTGCATCTTGCTTGGTCTTTGGGTGTCTACATCTTTTCTACATCTACTGCTGATTTCATTGAGTATCGTGAAAGATCGGACCGACTACACACACAAATTGGCGTTTCGCTACTTTGTGCATCATCAAGTGGTATTCAGAGCTAAGGTTGTTCACGGTATTGTCTTGATCAAGATGTCGACCTCGGTCAACAAGGAAGACGAGGTTGCTGCTGATTCTCAGGAAATTGTACGTCCAGTGTACGCGGATGATATTCCTCAAAATATTCGGGATGGTTTTGACCACACATGCAACTATATCAAGCAATGTCATGATGCGCTCGGCAAAAGGATAGATGTCCTGATCACCCGGTTCGATGGTTTGGCAGACATCATCAATATGCCGGCAACGAATTCTGCACCACCACAGACTGCTGCGGCTGCTCCACTGCATTATGCACCACCGGCTCGCGAAGGACATGCCGGCGTGCATGATCGCCGTTTGGCGGCACCTCATGTTGGAGATGATGGTCTTGATGACGGCGTTGACCAGGCAGCGGGGTATGCTCCACGACCACGACACTATGAGCCTCGTCCTGAAACTTCTGTTCGTGGTGGAGTGCATGACCGAGTTGGTCAAGCTGTGCGTGTGCCTTTGGATGATGGAATTGGGCGCATAAAAATTTCAATCCCTTCGTTCTCCGGCAAGTGCGAACCAGAAGGCTATTTGGAGTGGGAGATGCGTGTTGATCAAATTTTTGATGCCCATCATTATAGCGAGGAGAAGAAAGTTCAACTTGCTGGAATTGAGTTCACGATTCTGCGCTAATTTGGTGGAATCAAATTTGTCGTTCAAGACATCGACCGACGACTTGGCGAGTATGAAGGAATTCATGAGGCGACGTTTTGTTCCTGAGCACTATAAAGAGATATGTACAACAAGTTGCAGCGGCTCTCTCAGGGTAATATGAGTGTTGATGAATATTACAAGGAGATGGAATTGCTTATGATCGTGCAGGGACAACGGAGGATCCGGAGGCGACTATGGCACGTTTCTTTAATGGTCTAAATATTGAGGTGCAGGATCGTGTTGAGATGGTGGTCTATTACAACATACAAGATCTTGTGCACCAAGCTGTCTTGGCGGAACAGCAGATTATCGACGCCGTAAGTAAGCACAGTTCCTAGTACCACTTTGAACACATGGCGGCCTTTCGCAACATAAGAGTGAGGATGTCGGTTCTAGCTCTAGGACAGCGACATCTAATCGCCCTCAAGCTTCCGTGCAAAAGGATGCTTTAAAATCAGGATTGCCGAGAGCTGATTCTAGTGCGCAGTCAGCCACACGTACTAGTAATATAGAGTGTTTCAAGTGCGGAGGAAGGGGGCATATGAGACGTGAATGTCCTAATGAGAAAAGAGTGTTGCTCACAAGAGATGGCTATGCATCCGCTAGTGATGAAGAGGCAGTTTCTGACACTTCTAGTGCAAAATCTGAAGATGTTGAAAATGTGGTTGCGAGTTTTGAAGCTGCTGAATCATATCCGTCTTTGATGGTGCAACGGGTGCAAGAAGATCGCATTGAGGATAAGGGGCAGCGATGGAATATTTTTCAAACTCAGTGCAAAATCAACAACACTAAATGTAAGTTGATCATAGATGGAGGAAGCTACACTAACGCGGTTAGCAAGGACTTGGTGGATGTTTTAGCTTTGCCTACCTGGAAGCACCCACAACCCCACTGTGTTGAATGGGTATATCAGTCGGGGAAATTGAAAGTTACACACAAGGTGCGCGTCAATTTTTCAGTTGGAAATTATACCGACACAGTTATCTGTGATGTTCTGCCCATGAATGCATGTCACTTGTTATTGGGGAGGCCATGGCAATATGATCATCGCGCTATACATGAGGGAAGGTCTAACACTTATTCTTTTGGGACTCGGAAGGCGATGTGTGTTGCAGCCGATGTTGGCAGTGCTATCAAGAGCGATGTCTGCAAGGTCCTAAAATATCTTGAAGCCGAGGACGGCTTCATTTCAAGAGGGGAGGATGATGTGACCATCTGTGCTAAAACTACAGTTACTTGTCTAAAAATATTCAAGTTGCTCCTGTGCATGAGAAGTTGACTGTAACAGTACCAAAGGGGAAAGAAGCTGGTATTTTAGGGGCTTTTCCATGTGCTATACAGATTGGTTCGCTGATATTCAAGGTTCCTCCACAGCTGAAGAAGTTAGACCAAATTTTAGTACTCCGCCAGAAAAAGTCTTGATCTGATCGGCCGGGAAGAAACGAGCAAGTTCAGGGCTCAGAGCTGCTACGTGACACATCGTGATAAGCATACATAGTGCATGGCGTTTTTTTTTATTGGTCAAGTACTACTTACGTGAGGAATTCAAGTCTAGATAGAGTCCAAGGTAATCAACGGTGCCGAATAATTAATTAGTTAAATCCTTGATTAGTTTTGTTAGGAGAGTCCTAGTCTGCTACGTTTACATAGCGCGTGTCTCAAGTCTTTGTGTTGCCTATAAAAAGGGCTGGCTGTGGCCGTTGTGAGAGAGTTAGTTTTGATTGGATAATAAAATACCAGAAAAGCCTCATGTCGAGGGGCACCAAAGTTTTTCTGTTCCTACGCTGATCTGTGATAGCGCGTTGCCGTGCGGAAGAGTTGATCTGCATCGTCTCTTACGCGAGTCCTCAACCCTAGTTCTTGCATCTTGCTTGGTCTTTGGGTGTCTACATCTTTTCTACATCTACTGCTGATTTCATTGAGTATCGTGAAAGATCGGACCGACTACACACACAAATTGGCGTTTCGCTACTTTGTGCATCATCACGGCTTCAGTTCGACTTGTCACCAAGATTCTGCTTCCTTCCTTTCCAACATTCAGAGGAGAAATTAAATTTTGTAGTTCTTCACGGTCTCCCGAATTCCTACTGTTATACCAGACATCATCCAGTACCAGTAAAATCTGTTTCCCAAGCAGTTCATCCTCTGTTGAAGTTATCGCATGCTTTCCCTGTAGCTCCCTCAAACATCTCCCTAAAAATGGAATCCAAATCAAATTTCTGAGAAACATGAACCCATATGACAATATCGAAATGGCCCTCCTTTTTCTCTTCCCTACAGGTTTTCTCATGATCATAAACACATTGTGCAAGTGTTGATTTCCCTGACCCAACCATGCCATGAATGCCAATTACAGAATAGCATGTATCACTGATAGTATTTGCTTGACTATGGTCTTCCTTCTCATGAAGCATTGTGATGATCTTGTCACGATCCTGATCTCGACCAATTACTCCTATCGGAGGGGCTGCAGTAGTGACTGCACAGTGTGAATTGGTAGCAACAGCTCGCCGCCAATCATCATTACGTCCACCTGGCAAGTTCAGTTGTTTGAGAACTTCACATGCATCATTTATAGCACTTTCTATCTTCTCCAGGCTCTTCTTCAATTCCACTTTTGACATACCACTCTCCTGCAAAAACCAAATACCACTTGTTAGCACACGAATGCAGTAACTCAAAATTAGAGGCATGTATCATGCCTCATGACAGGGGGCGACAGGCGCGACTCCGCGGGGCGCGGTGCGGCGATCGCCGGGCCTCTGCCCTCGGGGTCTGCGGCTCGCCCGCGGGTTGGCGGACGGTTCTGGGCGCTAGCCGGATCCGATGACGACGAGGCGGACGGGGACGGGGATGATCCGGCGGAGTCTCCGCCAACACCGACTCCTTCTGATCTATTTTGTGATTTTTTCAATTCGGGTTATGACGAGGACGAGGTTGCCTCAACGGTGGATAGGATTCTGCCGGTGGACGATCCGGCGGGGGTTGGGCTGCACGCGGGTGAGAGGAAGGAGATGGTGCGTCGCGTCGTACACCGGAGAACGGCGGCGACGGCTGTCAGGCCATGGAAGGGACCTCTCCCTAAGGTTAGCCTTCCAAACCTCACTCTTTTTGATTTGATTAGGCCTGATTCATGGATTAAGGTTCAGAGGAAGAAGAGATCGACCGAGTTCTGCTAGTGAGTCCCGGTGGCCGGCGGCGGCCGTGGCGCCGTTGCCGGCGGGGCTGCCGATCGGGATCTCTCAGATGCGGGAGTTTCATTTGAACGCACTCCTGGGCCGCGAGCAGGGAGCGCCAGGGGGTGGGCCGGTTCTGAGTGAGCCGGGCCCGTGCGGGATTGGGCCTGTGTTAACTGGGTATGAGGCCCAGCCTAACCAGGCGCGCACGTCGATTTCCTCTACACCCCCATACACGATCGGTGTTCTTCCTGGGTGTCTTCGTTTGAAACGATCTAGGGTTTTTGGTGGTGCGAGCCGGCCGAAGTTTTCTGACCGTGGTGCGGGGCAGCCTAGGCGCATCCCCCCCTCTCCATGGCATGGCCGGTCGTGGTGTGCCCCCTGGCAAGACTGGCGTCCCGGGCGGTGCTGGCCGCGGAGGGCAAGTGCCGCCAGTGGGGGGTGGCAGCGGTGGTGGTCCCCAGCTGGGAACGGGCCGTGGCGGTACTGGACTGATGTCCGGGTCTGGCCGTGGTGGTGTTGCCCCGCTCCTGGGTGCAGGGACCGGCCGGGCGGCACCGGAGGCCGGCGGCCCTAGACCGCTTCAAGCGGGCGGCGCGCTGGGGCCAAGCGCGGTGGGCCGCGGGTCACTGCCTGCAGGCTTTCGGCCTCCGACGCCAGTGGCCTCTCCGCAGACGGCTGTGGGACGGCGTGGTCCTCGACCACCGGTGCCGAGCCCCTGCGGCTGCTGCTGGGCCGGGGCACTCCGGCTCCGAGACCGCCTCCTCCTGCATCGGGTGTCCAGCTACGTCCGGTGATGGTGCAACCCGAGGCCAGACCGCCGCATTTTGTGGCCAGACAGTCGCAGAATTCGGCGGCGCCGGTGTTGAAGCAGGCACAGCTGCTGCATGCCTCGGCCAGTGAGGGAGATTCGTCGGTGCCTCGTGGTCAGTAGGGTGACGATGGGCATAACGATTATGGTGATGGACAGCACCGGGGATCCTCGTCCACGGGTGGTGGTCGGGGGTATGCTTGGCAAAGTGATGGGTCAGTTGAGAGGCCATTATTGGGTCCTTCAGGCGGCTTCGTTGAGGGGCCTTCTGATCCGAGTCTTCGGCAACGAGGAGGTTTCCGAGGCCATCGTGGTGGTCGGGGCGGCGGGGGTGCCGTCCACGTCCTCCGCCACCACCTGTTGTTGTCGACCAGATGGCAGTTTACGGAACTGCCGAGGAGCCTGTACTGACCGGTCACGCAATGGAGGTGGTGACGGCTCTTGCTATGGTTCAGGTTCCTGAGAACGAGGTTATGACCGATGTGTCTGCGGAGTTGACAGATATGGTTGAGGCTAATAGGGCGTCCAAGTGGGCGCGCAGGAAGGAAAAGCTGCTTTGTTATCGTTGCGGCGACAAGGGCCACTTCATTGCGGAGTGTGTGTGGCTCTGTTATGTAATACCTGCGGTAAACTGGCACATGACTCTGGGGAGTGTCCGTTACTGCGAGATCAGACACCATCACTCATGATGTATGGAGTTTACTATGCTGAGCTAACTTTTTTCGAATCTCCGAATGAGCGAGAGGTGTCTGATGAGTCCACGATTATGACCACAGGGATTGTCAAGGTGACCAGAGGGGAGGTGTCTGAGACACAGATCGTGTAGAGGCTCCGAGAGTTGGCCCCTGGGGATTTCCAGTGGGACCTTGTTAGTCTCGCTGATAAGATGTTCAGAGTTGAGTTTCCTTCCGTGGAGGATCTGTAGAGGTTGTTGAGTTTTGGAACGTGTAAGGTGCCAGGAACAAATGGCATCCTTGAGTTTCAGGAGTGGAAGCTTATTGAGCCTCAGGGCGTGCCGCTTACTCAGGCGTGGTTGCGATTTTCCGGGGCTCCCTCTAAGCCGCTGCAGGATGCTCGGGTTGTGGCCAGCATGGGCATTTTAGTAGGGAAGCCTGAGCGTATGGACATGGATCTCACCAGAGCTCACGGGATTGCTCGGGTTCTGGTTAGTATTTTGAACATTGAGTATGTGCCGGAAGTGGTTAAGTGGGCTTATCGAGGCAGGATTTTTAATCTGGTTATTGAGTTTGAGGATGAGAGCCTTCTGGTTGTGCTGGCTCATGAGTCTGACGTGGATATGCACGAGGGTGATGGCAGCGCGGGAGCACAGGAGCCGCCGGTTGAGGACTCTGGACTATAGTTGTCCAAGGGGCCGGGGTCCGAGACCGCGACGACCGGGGATGGAGCAGCCCCACCCTCCTTGGTGCCTTCGACGACTCTGAGATTTGGGTCTTTCGAGCCCTCTTCTGCACCTCCGAGACTGTGGAGTGATCGCATCGAGTCTGAGGAGGCTTTTGAGCTCGAGTTGCCTGTTTTGGGGTTTGAGGGTGTTGTGGATACCATTACTGGGGATCTTGGGGGTTCATCGATCTCGATCTGGGGGATGAGGAGGTGAGTCGGCAGGTGGCCACTCCCTCTCGCGCTCAGCACACGGTACCTCCTCAGGAGGTGACACAGCTTGTCGTGCCTGGCTTGTCGGGTGGAGCTTTGGGGCAGGTGGCCTCGGGTTGCTCTCCTTCTGCTGAGGAAGGGGACTCGGGGCAGGTGGCTCCCTTGTCCTTTTCTTCGTTGGGAGGGGGTCTGGGGCAGGAGGCCTCGGGTACCTCCTCTCCCGTCGCGTATACCGTTCGGTTCGTGGCGCCTTCGGGAGAGGGCTCGGGGCAGGTCGCCTCGGAGCCTTCTCCTCCTACGGCGCCTGTGGGGGTGGCTTCTCCTGTGCTGGGTGGGGTGCTAGGGCAGGCGGCCCTTGTACTGCCTCCACCACCCTTCCTGTCGGCCCCGTCCTGCAGGGCGCGCCAGGAGTCTGAGATCTTGGTGAGTGTCGGTCCACTCCCTGGCGAGGCTGTGGGTGAGCCCATGCAGATGGATCGGTCTGCTGGTTGGGGTGAGGCAGGAGGCCGGACCCAGACCACGGTCTCTCGGGCGGAGGTCATTGCGTTTGAGGATTCAGGATCCGATGTCTGAGGGACGCCGGGTGAGTGGCCGTCTCCAGGCACAGCCAGACGTGGACGACATTCAGCAGCGGTGTGGCATGAGGGCAGCCAAGCTCCGTGACATGGAGGTCACTACTGGTATGTCCGTCAATACTTCTAATTCCATTCTGCATTTTTCAAATGATGAGATTGTTGAAAATGCAAATCAACTAGGAGTTTCGCTGGGTAGTAATGACACTGAAATCTCTAATCCTGTTAATGATCTGCTCGATCTAGAGGCTGAGCGAGCCTTAGAGATGATTCATAATATTGCGGCTGTTAAACCCATGAGTGATTCTGAGGTTGGTGCGCTCGGGTTCAGGGTGCTCGACAATTTTTGTGTGGATCTTATGCAACCTATTACTCAGGAGGATGTAGAGGATGATTCTACTCAGATAATTTTGGCTAGCCCCTCTGAGACTGGTTGTGAGGACCAGTTGCAGCGGCAAACTGTACCCAAGCGCAAGTGGAAATGGAAGGTGTACCAGGTGTCCGCAGTGCGTAGGAGTGCTATGAAAGGAATCTTTTGGAATAGCAGAGGTCTAAAGGACTTGGCTAAAAGAAGGTTTCTTGCTGAGGCGTCTGTCGAGCATCATTTAGATTTTATTGCTCTATCGGAGATGGGTAGAGATAACTTTGCGCCTCAATTTCTAAATACTTTGTCAGGGGGTATAGATTTTGATTAGCATTGCTTGCCGCCGAGAGGGAGATCGGGTGGAATCTTACTCGGCGTTAGGTGCGAAACGCTTGAGGTTCGTAGTGTGGTTATGGGTGACTTTCCAGTCAAGTTCCGGGTGCGGTCGAAGGAAGATGGGTTTAATTGGGCTCTGGTTGCGGTATATGGGGCTGCGCAGCCCGAGCTCAAGCCCGAGTTCTTGGCTGATCTCGTTCGGATTTGTGGTTCCGAGCAGTTGCCTATCCTGGTGGGGGTGATTTCAACATAATTAGAAGGCGTGAAGATAAGAACAATGATAACTTTGATGGCAGATGGTCGTTCATGTTCAATACTATCATTGAAAGTTTGGACCTGAGAGAAATTGAGCTCTCGGGTAGAAAATTCACCTGGGCTAACGCGCTGCCAAATCCGACGTATGAGAAGTTGGATTGAGTGTTGGCCAGTGTCGATTGGGAACATAAGTTCCCTCTAGTAACAGTCCAGGCCTTGTCCCGTGGTATTTCTGACCACACGCCGTTATTTGTGGACTCTGGTGAGCCCACCCACCTGGGGAACAAGAATGTGTTCTCCTTTGAGATGGCTTGGTTTGAACGAGAAGGCTTCCTTGATCTTGTGGCCAGAGAGTGGGCTAAGGATTCAGGAGGGAAGACTGCGCTTCAACGCTGGCAGAATAAGATTAGGCATTTGAGGAGTTTCCTGCATGGATGGGCTAAGCATCTTAGTGGGATTTATAAGGTCGAAAAGGAAAGGCTCCTTTCCCTTATTCAGTCCCTGGATGTAAAAGCAGAAACCACGATACCGCCGGCAGCGAAGCTTCATGCCAAGCTTGACGCGGAATTGAGGCTGAAAGAACTTCTTAGGGAAGAAGAGTTGAAGTGGGTGTTGCAGGCCAAGGTCCGGCGAGTAGTCCAGGGGGACGCGAACACTCAATTCTTTCACATGATCGCTAATGGTAAGCATCGAAACAAGAGGATCTTTTAGCTTGAGCAAGATGAGGGTACAATTGTAGGACAGGAAAACCTAAAATTGTACATTACCGAGTACTATAAGCAGCTGCTTGGCCCTCCAAATGAGAACTGTGTGTCTCTGGATGAGTCCAGGGTTGAGGATGTTCCTCAACTCACAGCGATGGAGAATGATATTCTTGCGGCTCCTTTCTCCGAGAAAGAGGTGCTTGAGGCCATTTCGCAAATGAAAAATAACAAGGCGCCGGGCCCCGATGGATTTCCAGCGGAGTTTTATAAGAAATGCTGGCATGTCATTAAAGGGGATTCGTTGACTTTGTTCAATGATCTGTTTGCTGGACAGCTTCATCTTTTTCAGCTCAATTTTGGAACGATCACCCTTCTTCCTAAGAAAACAGAGGTTGTGAGAATTGAGCAATTCAGGCCAATCTGTCTTCTTAATGTTAGTTTCAAAATTTTCACAAAGGTCGGGACCAATAGGCTCACACAGATCACGCATGCTGTTGTGCAGCCTACCCAAACTGCTTTCATGCCGGACAGGAATATCCTTGAGGGGGGTAGTGGTCCTTCATGAAACGCTCCATGAAATCCACACGAAAAAGATGGATGGGGTTGTTTTCAAAGTGGATTTCAAAAAAGCGTATGACAAAGTCAAATGGCCATTTCTTCAACAGGCCTTACGTATGAAGGGTTTTGATGAGGCTTGGCGACGCCAGGTCGAATCCTTTACGCAAAAAGGAAGTGTTGGAATTAAAGTAAATGATGATATAGGGCATTATTTCCAGACACACAAAGGCCTGAGGCAAGGAGATCCAATGTCCCCTATTCTGTTCAACATTGTGGTTGACATGTTGGCAATTCTCATAGGTAGGGCAAAGGAGGCCGGTCAGGTGGGTGGCTTGGTGCCCAACCTAGTTGATGGGGGTGTGTCCATTCTGCAGTACGCTGATGATACAATCATCTTTATGGAGGATGACATGGCAAAAGTGAGAAATATGAAGCTGGTGTTATGCTTATTTGAACAATTGACCGGGTTAAAGATTAACTTTCATAAAAGCAAGTTGTTCTGCTTTGGTAGAGCCAAGGAGGAACAAGAGGCTTATAGGCAATTGTTTGGATGTGAATTAGGGGCTTTACCTTTTACTTACCTAGGTATAACCATTCACCATCGTAAGCTAACGAACAGAGAGTGGAAATGCATCGAAGATCGGTTTGAAAAGAAACTTAGTTGTTGGAAGGGCAAACTTATGTCATATGGAGGCCGGTTAATTTTTATTAATTCGGTGCTTACGAGTATGCCGATGTTCCTACTATCTTTCTTTGAGGTTCCAGTTGGGGTTAGGAAAAGGCTGGACTTCTACCGATCAAGATTTTTTTGGCAGAGTGATGAACTTAAGAGAAAGTATAGACTCGCCAAGTGGGATGTTATTTGTCGACCAAAGGACCAAGGGGGTTTGGATATCGATAATCTTGAGGTCAAGAACAGATGTCTGCTTAGCAGAGTGGCTGTATAAGCTTTCAGTTCAGATTGACGCAACTTGGGCGCAGATTCTCCGCAACAAGTATCTGCATTCCAAAACTTTGTCACAGGTGACAGTGAGACCAACTGATTCGCCGTTTTGGAAGGGGCTTATGAGAGTTAAGGCAGCCTTCTTTAATAGAACAAAGTTTATTGTCGGTGATGGCAATGATACACGGTTCTGGGAGGATACTTGGTTGGGTGATACACCATTGGCACTATAGTATCCAACCCTATATCGTATTGTCCAGCGAGGTGATGCGTTAGTTGCAACGATCATGCAGTCCATTCCCCTTAATATTCAATTTCGGAGGGTGCTTGTTGGTGATAGATGGGAAGCTTGGCTTCATCTAGTGCGTAGACTGATGGAAGTCCAGCTAGCTCATCAGCCTGATCAGTTGTGTTGGAAACTTACTAGGTCTGGACAATTTACTGTTAAGTCGATGTACATCGATGTTATTAACTCGACTGTCATTCCTAGTTCCAAACATGTTTGAAAAGTAAAAGTTCCTTTAAAAATTAAATTGTTTATGTGGTTTGTCCATAAACAGGTTATTTTAACAAAGGATAACTTGGTTAAGCGCAATTGGACAGGATCTACTAGGTGTAGCTTCTGTGATCAGGACGAGACCATTAAGCATCTCTTCTTTGAGTGTCTGTTGGCGAGAATTATGTGGCGCACCGTGCAAATTGCCTTTAACATTACTCCTCCGAGTTCGGTCGGGTCGTTATTTGGAACATGGCTGGATGGGATAGAGTCTGATACAGCTAGACATATTCGTGTAGGAGTTTGTGCGTTGTTATGGGCAATTTGGAACTGCAGAAATGATTTGGCTTTTAACAGATTAACTACTATTCATTTTTTGCAGGTTGTATTCCGTGCTACGGCGCTGATCCGTATGTGGTCCTTACTCACTCCGACGGAGGCCAGGAAGCGTTTGGTTACTGGATCTGTCCGGTGAGAAATGGTAGCGCGGGATATTTTGAACCGGTTTGGATGGCAGTCATGTAATAGGATAGGCAATCAGTTTTTCTATCTTTATTTTGCCAGCCGGTTATGGCGTTATGGCCTTTTCTTGTTTTGGCGTCGAGGCTCTATGTGAGCTCGCATTTATTTTGTTTTAAGACTCTATGACATTGTTGAACCTATTTTATTTATTTAAGTGGTCGTATGCATCATTCTGATGCAAAGGCCGGGGAGTCCCTTTTTTCGAAAAAAAAATGTATCATGCCTCGTAGTTTTTCTCCTAACGATTTTCATATCTTTTCAGGCTAATGTCAATGCGAACACACGCACATGGAAACTAACTCAAACTAGTACTACTCGGACTGGACATATCTAACTGATTTTTGCAAATAAAACGATTCCTTCGCACCACTGTTGGTTCTCATGATCCTCTAGATTGGGCTTGGGGAGAGGAAATAAAGATTTAGTAAAAGAAGGAGCAAGTGGTAATGCAGATGATGGCGGTGCTACTCTACACTACCGTACGAAGGAGAGTTTCTCCTGGTTGTGCATCGAGTGACGCAAATCGTGCATCCCGTATGAAGAAGAGTGCACCGAGAGGCATTGTTGTCCCGTCGGGAAACGGGGAAAGGACCAAACACCAAAAGTTGTGCTGTCAGGGCTACATGCAGGGAAGAGGAACTTGTGGAAGACGGTGCTAGCTAGTGGAAGAGTGGGACAATCTTATTCCTGATAATTGGGCTAGTTACTCTGAAGAAAATACTATATCCCTGTCCTTCCTCATCCTTCGATCTCCTTCTCCTCCTGATCCCCATGATCGGGACGTGACAATCTGGTATTCAGAGCCCTAAATTTTTTCCCACCGCGGCCGCCATCTGCTCTCGATCGATCGGTAACATCCACCGGGTCAGGTGCGAGCTGCTCCGGTGAGCTCGCCCAAAATCCTGCTCGGGGTTCGATTCTGATCCAGAACGAGACCACGGCACCGCCATCCAAGCCCTCGTCGCATGCTCGACACCATGTTAGAGACCACGAACAAGCTACAGAACTTGCTCGAGACCGTCATCCGCCGCCTCGACATGAATAAAAAGACCGCCGACGAGCGCCACCAAGCACAGATCGCCTACAACGACCAGGTCTCCGCCGAGCTCAAGCTGCTCTCCAAGCAGATCGACCTCACCCAAGCAGACATGGACGAGGCCCGCAAGTCTGCCCCGACGGTCGATCCCGCGGCGACCATCTCCAGCGGCACGTCACCATGGGGCATCATGGCAACCGCAGACTCCTCCGCGCAACGCCCACCGCCCCCGCCTCCACCACCACCACCGCCGCCGACCCGTCCACCGCTGCTACCGCTCTATATGGAGGGTGCGGCATAGCTGCAGTTCGGCCGGCTCATCAACCACGGCCTACGCTCATCGCGCGGCCGCCTTCATCTGCGGAGATCGATCGCCACGGTGACCACTATATAGACCACCGAAGCATGACTTCCCAAGGTTCAACGGCGATGCCCGCGCATCTGGCTGGATCGCTGCACCACTTGTTTTGAGTTGTACTGGGTGCCACCACACAACTGGGTCACTATCACGGCGCTGTACATGGACGGCATGGCTGCAATGTGGCGTCGACAGACACACCCAGGGGTCACTTGGCAAACATTCAGAGCAGCAGTGCAAGGCAGATGCATCACTTTGTTCAGTTACGACAGACCGACAATGTGCAGGAATATCGACAACAATTTGAGACAGCAATATATCACTTGCTGGCTTTGGACCCAACTCTAAGCTCCAAATTCTTCATATCCCAGTTCCTGATCGGCCTCAAGGATGAATTGCGACTGGGGGTTCGACTACAGGCACCAACCGGCATCACTTGCACCGCCGTGTTCGCCCGTATCCAACAGGAAGAGTTGGATAAGCAGCGTACCGCGCGCACGCGCAACGCACCGGTGGGGCGGCCAGCCGGCCACCACCACCTATACCACTAGCGGCCACTGTACCAGCCCGAGCAGCAACAGCGCCACGCCAAGGGGGAGATGACTATGCACGAGAGCGAAACCTGCCTGAATTCAAAAGGGCCAATGGCCTATGTTTTCGCTGCCGAGACAATTATTCTAGAGAACGTCAGTGCAAACGCACTGGCTAAGTTCTGATGATCGAGGTAGGCGACTTTGGGGAGATCCTGTCTGACGAAAACCATACACGCACTACAACTGCTCGATGTACTTGAAGCGCAGGAAGCGGAATACTGCTCACTGTCCCATCAAGCAATCTCTGGAGAAGAAACACCGTCCATGATCCGCCTCCGCGCCCATGTTGGGGACAAGATTATGCTGCTCTTGGTCAATTCCGGGAGCACACATAGTTTCATCAGTGAAACTTTTCTCTCTCGCCTGAAAGTACAGACAGAGAAACTTCCTCCAGTCTCAGTTCGGGTGGCAAATGGCCAAAGGCTGTTGTTCAATCAACCTGTGCGAGGACTGGAGTGGGAAGTGCCCGACCACACATTTCACACTGATCTGCGGGGTGCTACCATTAGGTTCCTACGGCGGTGTACTGGGCATCTATTGGCTGTCAGCTCACAGCCCCATGAATTGCCACCGGCAACAAAAGACGATCTCATTTGAAACCGAGGGCAAGCAAGTGCATCTGCAAGGGGTGCGTACCACTGATTTGCCTCCCATCGCAGAACCAGATGCTTATGAATTGCACCGGATGGAAATAGCCAACGACATCTGGACCGCGGCTTTGGTTACAGTGAAGAGAATGACAAACCTGAACCTGACCCTGCACCTCCCAATATTCAGAAACTTCTGTCTGAATATGAAGATGTGTTTTCTGAACTAAAAACATTGCCACCAAAAAGGCAGTATGATCACGCAATCAATCTAGAGCCGGGCATAACACCAATCAACTCCAGGCCCTACCACTACTCACCATCCTAAAAGGACGAAATCGAGAAACAAGTGCAGGACATGTTGCAATCTGGGGTCATCGCGCCCAGCCTGAGCCCGTACGTCGCGCCGGTCCTGTTGTTCAACAAGAAGGACTGTTCTTGGCGCTTTTGTGTCGATTTCCGGCGTCTGAACACAGCCACGATAAAAAACAAGTTTCCATTGCCGGTGGTGGACGAACTGCTCGACGAGCTCGGTGGAGCAGCATATTTCTCCAAGATCGACCTACGCGTCGGCTATCATCAAATCCACATGCATGAGGAGGACGAAGAGGACGACCTTCAAAACACACCATGGCCATTATCACTTCAAGGTGATGCCGTTCGGCCTCTGCAACATGCCGACCACATTCCAATGTGTAATGAACTCGGTGTTCGGTCATCATGTCCGCAAATTCAACATCATCTTTCTCGATGGCATTCTTGTCTTCAGTGTTGATTTACAGGAACATGAAGAACACCTGCACACTGTCCTCGACCTCCTACGAGCGCATCCGTTGTACACCAAGGCCTCCAAGTCCTCGTTCGCCCAGCAAAATATTGAGTACCTGGGATATGTCATCTCCTAGGACGGGTCACCACTGACTCGAGCAAGACCAGCGCCATGAGTGACTGACCCGTGCCCAAGACACCCACGGAACTCCGCGGCTTCCTCGGCCTGACGGGCTATTACCACAAGTTCGTGCCACACTATGGCATTATTGCGAAGCCCCTGACGCGCCTGCTAACAAAGAAACACGCCTGCTAACAAAGAAAGGATTCCTCTCAAACAACAAGGCCCAGACCGCATTCGAGATGCTCAAGCAGGTGATGGTGAGCACGCCTGTGCTCGCGCTCGTGGACTTCAAGCGCCCGTTCGCCATCGAGACCGACGCGTGTGACACTGGCATGGGCGTGGTGCAGGTTCAGTCCAGCCACCCCCGTCGCATATCTAAGCAAGGCCCTTGGAGTGCAGAACCAAAAGCTCTCTGCGTACGAGTAGGAGTTTCTCACTGTGATGATGGCGATCGACAAGTGGCGACCCTACCTTCAGTGCGTGCCGTTCGAGATCGTCACCGGCCATAAGAGCTTGTGTTCCCTAGGCGACCAACAACTCGTCACGGAGCTTCAGCGCAAGGCCAGGTCCAATATGGTGGTGTCGGTGTCAAAACCGGCGGATCTCGGGTAGGGGGTCCCGACTTGTGGATCTTGCATCGATGGGGAATAGTAGACATGGGACATGATATTTACCCAGATTCAGGCCCTCTCTAAGAGAAAAACCCTACGTCCTACTTGATTATATTGCTTGGGTATATGGAGATCACAGAGTAGATCTACCATGAGATCAGACGAACTAAACCCTAACTACTAGGATGGGGATTTTTCTTCTAGCCTCTACGGACTAAAACCATGTGGTTTATATAGAGACTAGGGGTACTAGGGTTTACATATCAAGGGAGTGTCGTATCTTCCATCTTGCTTGGAGCACACACCAAGGCACGAAATGGTCTTCCGTCCGGACACAATGCGGCCCAGCAATCTGGCCCATAAGAGATAGGTCCTCCACCCGAGGATCCCCTATGCAGTAGGTGGCGGACATTCAAACAGCAATGGCCGCTATATTGGCGGATCTATTCAAAGGCGAGGAAGAATAGTTTGCCTGCCCGAGAATATGGAAAGGCTATTCGGGCTACAACCCAATCAAATGGGTAAGTTCGAAATTTTGTACACAGTTTGGATATTACATCCACATACTGACCGAACCAATCTTTTTTGAACAGAATTGGAGGCGACAGGTCGAAGGCATCAGCTGCCCCTCTCCTCAACTGAAAGACCATTCATGGGATGACGACCCGGGCTTTTACGAGGACCCGGAGATATCGATTGACTTTGAGGATGGAGTTTTCTTTCAGGAAAGCCTTGACGATTCCAAGGTGGTTATCATAGCCGACCACCCTGGGCTTCTCCCCTCCTCCGCCGTTAGTGACAAGAAGGCCTCCTCTCAAACAGGGCGTTCGCCTTGCACTACTCCAACTATGCTAACTTCTACTCCCAAGGGTCGTTGTACCTCGCGTCGAACACCGACGGAGGCAGCGTCAATTCCAGCCCACGAAGGAGCCTCCAAACGAAAAGCGGCCATGAGAGCTATGCCAACCATATCTTCGGATAAAGGTAGTGCGCTTTAAAATTGCCATCATTTCATTATTGGCCTCGCCACCGCGAAGCTCTATTGATGTTTTAATCTAGGCTTGTAGGAAAAAGGTACCACCTCGACCATCCGAAGACGTCGGGGAGAGTGTCAGGGCGCGACCGAAAATCCTCAGCACGGGCAGAAGTCAATGCGGGGGTAATACTACGGACCAGCCCTTAGAAGATCCTGAGGACATCTTGATCACCAATTCTGAAGTTGAAAGTGTGATGAATCATCGACGATGAAAGGAATCCCTTCTTCATACTGCCTTTTCCGATCAAGAGTTTAATGCCTTCAACTCAGTTGACACATACCTCGGAGCGGCCTGAACAGGCCTTGTGGGGATTGCCACTCTTATGTCGACCAATATGCAGGTAAGAGATGGGTTCTGACAACCGAATATAAATGCTAACCCAGTAGCCCCCAAGCCTTGATTTGGGCGGAACGGATGATTTAAGGGTTTGTGAATAGAACTATTTATGGTTTTCGGCAGGCTTCAAAGGACTAGAATAAAAGGTTGTCCGAAGATCTTGAGTCCAGCCGAACACAGTTGGCTGATGTGAAGGCCGAATTAGAGGCGGTGAAAAGGTTCACCAGCGAGGGCCGTCGTGAGGGGAATTTTTTAACACGCATGAATTGCGCCAATGTGCCATGTTTGACAACGGCTTTCTTTATAGCAGTTGAATCCATAGGCCAGCTACAAAAGGACCTAGATGCCGCCAAAGAATCCTAACGGTATGCCGAGTCACAGCATCAAGCCTGTCTACGGGTTTTAAAGCGAAGCAGAGTAAAACAACAAACTGAAGGCAGAGAACCAGCAACAGGCCAAGGAACTGGAGAGTTTGAAAGCTCAGTTGGCCCAGGCTCTGGAACATAACCAAAGATTAAAAAGCGGCATGTTCTGTAAGTGTCCTTTAAGCATTGGATGTATATAGCTACTCGCAATGCTTCAATGTAACAAGTATGCCATGCTTTTATGCTAGGTCTCCTGACTGATCTTTTGATAGAACTGTCTGTGGTTCATGACTCGGCAGCAGGACTGCTCGTCTCGCGCCCGGCAGCAGGACCGACCCCGTCTCGCGCCCGGCAGCAGGACCGTCCCCGTCTCGCGCCCGGCTGCAGGACCGGCTCCGTCTCGCGCCCGGCAGCAGGACCGACCTAGTCTCGCGCCCGGTGTTGTTGGACGGGTCGATGGAGGTTAGTTTTGGCCGGCCCTCTGGGTCTCGTTGCTGGGGGCCACCCAGGGGTGCGAAAGGTGGGTCCTTTCCGCTCGTTTCTTCGGTTGGGGTAGCGGCGGGCCTCAGGTGAGGTGGTATCCAGGTCTGGGAGGCCGGGGCGGCGGCCCTGGTGGTGGCTCCGCGGTGCTCTTGGGCAGAGCCCGTGGATTGGTGCTGCCCGGTGGCCATGGCCATATGGGTGGCGTGGTCGTCGTGGGTGTGGCGTTCGGTCGCGATGAATGTTGGCCGGGGTGAAAACCTGCTCTATCCTCGGACGGACCGGCGGCAGCGTTGCTCGTTCCCTTCTTGAAGGCGTCGTCGCGGCTCTCATCGGCCAGTGTGTTGCTCCAGGGGAAACTCTGATCGTCAGGTCGGGCGGTGGCGGCGCGTTGGTGTCGTAACCTTCTTGAAGGCGCCGCCTTGGAGTGCACAGTTCGTCATATGCGGCTTCATCTCTTCGCGGTGGTGTGTTCACGGTGAAGGACCTCGATTGCTCTGTGCTAGGGGTGGTGTTGCTGCGCTCAGCGCCTATGTATCCCGCTTTGGGTGTGTGCGTGTGTTGTGGTGGGGTGCGTTTGTACTTGGGGTCTGGTTGATCATTGCTTTATTTATAAAGCAGGGCGAAAGCCTTTTTCGGTAGAAGGCTCGAAAAGCTATAAAAAACATGGTCAAGGCATTATGGCCGACTGAAGTGGCGTTGGACGATATGGCCAAACTGGCGCGCTTTAAGGGAGCACGGCGACGCTTCGAAGTTTGGAAAATATCATCTTGTCGGGAGGGGGCGCGAGAAGCATGGTCCATGGTGAAACCCCGTTTCAGGAAACTCGAGCCAAATCATATGGCACGTGTTGGACCAGTAGGGCTGGATGGGCAGGAAATACCTCTTCAGTCTATGACCAAGTGATATCTGCAGCTCGATTCTCCCAGCATGATTGCGCTTTAGATAGCATAATAGATAATGTGGACAAAGAGTGATGTGCCACTACTAAGGAAAGCCTTATACAAAGAACCTTAGCTGTAGCGGGGGTTAAAAAGAAGCGCTGCTGGTACTTAGCAGCAACGCATATACACATAAGGCGATGCTGCTACAGATATAGCAGTAGCGCGACAAGGATGAAGGGCGCTACTACTAAAATTGCCAAACCGTTGCCGCCAGGCAAAGTGTAGTAGTAGTGCATATCCTTGAAACGCGCTACTGGTAAGTAGTTTAGCAGTAGCGCTTTTCCCTAACACGCGCTACTGCTAAACCCGTCCTATCTTCTTCTCCCAACCACCCCTCAGTCTCCCCCTCTCCACTCCCACTCTCACTCTCCCACTCCCACTCTCACTCTCCCACGCACGTGGTCCGCTGCCGCCGCCAACGTACGACCCTCCCCACCGCCGCATTGCCGCCGCCACCCTCGCTTCTCCTTCCTTGGTATGCGGCGACCCTCCTCCTCCTCCTCCCTCCTCCTGTCGCGCCCTCCTCCCTCCTCCGGATGCGTCCTCCTCCCTCCTTGGAGAGATCGTCATCGGGGATACCTCTAGCTACTTCCTCTACCCGCGAGTCGGTGAGCTAAAAGTCCATCTCCTCCTTCTCTACTCCTCGGTGTGTTGAATAGAGTAGAACTATGGTATTGAGTCGGTGAGCTCATGTGCGAATGCTTATGATATTTGATCTGGGTGGAATTGCAAGTTATGCATTGTTGTATGTGTATGGACATCTTTGTATCGCAGGGAAAATCCGAGTGACCTAAGTTTTACCGGAGTGTTGATTCATTTCCGTTCCGGCAAATTTCAGGCTCTCGATATGCCCTATTTTAGCAAAGGTCATGCCGGCTTTTTCCGTGAATTTAAGCATGACTAGTGCTAGAATATGTAGGAAATATCGAGTGCCCTAGATTTGCTAGAAAGAGAATTAAACGACATTTCGAGTTGACTTTAAGTTTGTCGGGGCTCCATACTTGTGCTAGAAGAAGAATGTCGACTGTTGTCGTGGGGGTCACTTCTCCTTCTTTTCTTTGTGCTAGACCTTTGTTATGCACTAGGGGAAGAAGGAGTAGCGACCATCATCGACTATGACCATAGGAAATGTCTCAACTATGAACATAGGAAATGTCTGATGATGAAAAGAAATTCGGTATGTGTGAGTACTGCGAAGACAAGCACGACCTGTGCGACAGGCCTCACCTGGTTGGTGGTAGGCGCTTCAGCATCAAGCTGGATGACACCTTCGAAGTGGATACAATAAATCACAACGACAAGTCTTTTTTAGTAATTAAGCATGACTTCTGCTTTGTTTGCTTCAACTTATAATTTTAATTTTTTTACTATTCTACTAGCGTATCCCCTGCCATGCAAGAATGTATGTCTTGGATAAGGTTGGTTTCAGTACTATGGAAACTATGGAGGTAAAAAGGGTTCACTTGAGGACCGAGCATGGTTATACTTTTGCCGCAAAATTATACAATTCAGATACCTACACCCATTTTGAATGCAAAAAAGGGAGAGCACTATGCAAGGCTTATGCATTTGAGCTTGATATGCTTATCACCTTTGATATTCGTCCGGAAGATGATATTGAAGGTAATATCGACATCTGGGTCGATGTGCAGACGCCTCCAGTTCTACCATTATGTGAGTTTCTCAACCATATTTATGTCTTGGATAATGATTATTCAAAAATAGTTGACAACTAATTTCTATTGACAGCTTATTTCCATTCAAGCAAACATGTCTGGCGCTTGGTAGACATGACCTACTACTGTTCCGGGGCTGAACTAAACTGCGAGGAGATAAGTCATTATATTTCATGGCTTGAGGATCTTCATAATGTCAAGACAAATTATTTTCCTGAACTTGAAAATCTTAGTACTCAAAACGTGCGACCAATAGTGTTCGTACTGAACTACGGTCACATCTATTTAGGAAAGATGGTAAGATTTTACTATTTGTCCTCAGTGCATCTTTTGCATACATTATTTTTTAAGCTAAACTTCATTGCTAAGTATGTTACTACGATGTTCTTCAACAGGGACTCCCGGTGATAGTTGTGCCTCGGTGGATCAAGGCTAAAGGTTGCATGTCCATGGTTAGCTTACGACCAAGACATCCTACATTGCACATGAGTGCATTCAGGATTTCTAAAAGCGAGCAAGTCTTAATAGTCAAAGACTGGATCAAAATTGTGAAGGATCGCAGAGAAGTACTATGGGGCAACAATCAGAAGCGCATCCCACAATTAGGAGACGGGTTCATCTGCATGCTCCAATATGATGAATCAGGAGTGCTACACATGTTCTATACTATTTTACCTGAGAGAGAGAGCAGCAGGAGTGATTAGTTAGCTAGAATGAGTGTTGGTGGTGATGACTATGATGATTATTATTAGCTAGTGTTGGTGGTGATTAGATAGTTACACTATGACTATGATTATTAAATAGTGTTGGTGGTAATAACTATGATGATTATTAGCTAGTGTTGGTGATGATATGATGCAAGATTTTTTATATTAATTTGATGAATATGATGATGATGATGATGATGATGATGATGATGATGAGTTATCATAACATCAGGTGAAAGAACCGCAGATTAGTTCAAGTGGATGGATCCTAAGTGATCAAGTCATGGATTATCGTGATAATCCATGACTTGGTCACTTAGGATCCATCCATTTGAAACTAATCCGCGGTTCTTTCACCTAGTGATTTAATAACTCATTATAATGTAAAAACAATCTCTAAATTGCTACTGTATGAGAACTTGTCTAAAGGTGTATGAATATGACCTAAAATTAAAAAGAAATAGAATACAAAATAATAGTAATAGTGTGGGCAATGAGAATCACTACTAGTAATTACTAGTAACGGCTGTTGCAGCATGCATTACTACTAAGTAGATATAGCAGTAGCGCGTGTCAATAAACGCTACTGCTAACCTTTAGTTGTAGCGCCGTATCAGTAACGCGGTTGATAGGCCAATAACCCGCGCTACTGCTAGGATTTTCCCTAGTAGTGTGTTTGATTCTATGTATCTACGCACTTTACATTGAATGGTCTCAATCCAAACTGTAAAACATTGTCTTAACCAGCCATCGGCTTCTGCCTCCCCGACCAGTGATCGGGAAGTGTTCCGTACTATGTGACCTGATATAAGCAGGAAAACACTTCCGATAACCAGGCAATCCGGCTTTTGGGTACGAACAGACAAAAATGCGTGCGAAGAGTTATGTTATATTACTCTTTAACGTAAGAAACATCTTCTGAAGAAAATAGTTCCTCCATGGGTTCCTTTCTCCAGGTTTGTCATATCAAGTGTAGACACTTGTATCCGGATACCTGAAGTACGTGAATGATTGGTGTGGGGACCGAATCCCCAACCGTTGGTGATGAACACCAAGGTGACTATAGTTTCCCTCATGGCCGACCCACTGTGTTCTTAAGAACGCTAGGTTTCGGCCTCACCCGTCTGAGGTACGTACCCGGCTGACCCGGTCGTAACAATCTCAGATGTGCTCCCTTTACCCCCTATCCGAGCAATCAGGAACGTAGGGGGTAAGCACAAGAGCCAGGCAACCCAGTTTGGCAAATACTTAAGTCAAATCAGTGCATATAATGACTGAAGAGGTATTCGGGAGAGTGCAAATACGATGGAGACGATTACATGCACGAAAAATATATTAATTGGCTGATGTTTTACGTACATCAAATCCCAGATGTCCGGACGACCCGAATTGTCTGGGGAGTACGCGACATGGGGGTGGGTGGGGAAAAAATCGTATTGCCCCAGGTTGTGTATCCGGAATTCCAGCAATGGTATCTACGACCCCTGAAGCACTTGACGTATTGGATCTGGCATTTGTAATATCAGCGGATGACGATGGAGACGTAAAGTCGTGTTTTAGGCTGTAGTTTGGCTCCGGACCTTCTTCGGGGCAATCGCCGGATTCCGGGCTTGAAGCATGATCGTTGATCCGGACGTAGCTTGTTTTAAGCTTCAGCGATAGCGAGCCCTCAACCACTTCTTCAATGGTGGCGACGAGGTGCGTGATAGGCGGGGTGTGAATTTCCCTGTTATCGGGCATGAGCCCAATTCGATCGTAAACCGAGGATTGACCGTCGGTGACTCCCATGACCTGAATCCGATCTGGTAGATCGTTTGCAGAAGAGAGGTCCGTCGGGTCCATGATGCCCGAGTGTTCGAGGCTGACTCGAAGTGTGGCAGCTCGGTGTTTGTTCGGGATAGTGTCTGGGTGGTGCTCGGCCGATGAATTGGCGGAATTTGGGTCTAAGGCCAGGTTTCACATGTCATCGGTCTCTATCTCCGAACTCAAAACGTCGGGATTGGAGGGTTTCCTGAGGGGAACCGGCGGCTTAGCAAGAGTAAGATCTCCCAACCTGATTTTCTGACCAGGGGCGAATCTTCCATCCTGGCCCCCCCAGGGAGCTGGATGGATTAGTATGCGGCATGACGCCGCCGGGCGCAAGAGCGCCGCCAGGAGATGAGACGTCCCCGGCGTAGGTGGCCATCGATCCAACAGCGAAACGCTCAATGAAAGCACCAATGTCGGTGTCAAAACCGGCGGATCTCGGGTAGGGGGTCCCGAACTATGGATCTTGGATCGATGGGGAACAGTAGACGTGGGACACGGTATTTACCCAGGTTTGGGCCCTCTCTAAGAGGTAAAACCATACGTCCTGCTTGATTATATTGCTTGGGTATATGGAGATTACAGAGTAGATCTACCACGAGATTATACGAACTAAAACCCTAACTAGTAGGATGGGGATTGTTCTTCTATCCTCTATGGACAAAAACCCCGTGGTTTATATAGACACCAGGGGTACTAGGGTTTACATATAGCCGGTCGCATCAAGGGAGCACTGGATCTTCCATCTTGACTTGGAGCGCACACCAAGGCACAAAAAGGTCTTCGGTCCGGACAAAATGCGGCCCAACAATCCAACCCATAAGACATAAGCCATCCACCCGAGGACCCCCTAGTCCAGGACTCCCTCAGGTGGCCCTCCAGTTCACGTTCCGCTACAAGAAGAGGGCGGACAACAGGGCAGCTGACGCGCTCTCCAAGGTGGGGCAACTACTATCCTTGGACGCGCTCTCCGTGTGCCAACCCCAGTGGCTGCAGGAAGTTGCCAATTCGTACGAGACGGATGCGGCGTAGGAGCTCCTCGCCAAGCTAGCTCTCTGCGACACCGACGACCAATGCCGCACGCTGCAGCAAGGAGTGATCCGACAACGGGAGGGGGGCTGTGGATTGGCGCCAACAAAGCGCCCTAGACCAAGATGATCATCGCGCTGGACGCTCGGGCGCCACGGCCACCTACCAGCGCGTATGCAAGCTATTCGCCTGGCCAGGCTTGAAGCGCGTCGTCGATGATTTTGTCTGGCAGTACAACATTTGCCAGCACGCGAAGCACGAGCAAACACACCCCACGGGCAAGCTCCAGCCACTTTTGATTCCAAAAGAGCCATGGCAGGATATCACCATGGATTTCGTCGAAGGGCTACCAAGTCGGACGGCCACGACGTGATCACGGTTGTCGTCGATCGCCTCACTAAGTACGCTGCCCATTCAACGCCGCTCAGGTCTCCCGTTGAGGGAGTCCTGGATTAAGGGGTCCTTGGATAGTCGGATTATATGTGTATGCCGGACTGTTGGGCTATGAAGATACAAGATAGAAGACTTCGTCCCGTGTCCGGGTGGGACTCTCCTTTGCATGAAAGGCAAGCTTGGCGATTCGGATGTGTAGATTGTCTTCTCTGTAACCGACTTTGTGTAACCCTAGCCCCCTCCGGTGTCTATATAAACCGGAGGGTTCAGTCCGTAGGACAACAATCATAATCATAGGCTAGCTTCTATGGTTAGCCTCTACGACCTCGTGGTAGATCAACTCTTGTAATACTCATATCATCAAGATCAATCAAGCAAGAAATAGGGTATTACCTCCATAGAGAGGGCCCGAACCTGGGTAAACATCATGTCCCCCACCTCGTGTTACCATTAGCCTTAGACGCATAGTTCGGGACCCCCTACCCGAGATCTGCCGGTTTTGATACCGACACCCGTGCCTTCTGGGACAACATCATCAGACTACACGGCATGCCACACTCCATCGTCTCCGACCGCGACAAGGTGTTCACCAGTGCGATGTGGCGGGAAATTCTTGCCGCCACGAGCACCAAGCTGCTGTACTCCATGGCGTACCATCCCTAAACCAACTCCTCGCACCCCGAGCGCGTGAATCAATGCTTGAAGATGTATCTCCGATGCGCCGTCCACGACACACCCAAGCAATGGCGCCAGTGGCTCTCCGCTGCAGAGTTCTGGTACAACTCCTCGCACCACGCCTCGCTCAACGGCTCCCCATTAAAGGCTCTGTACGGCAGGGAACCCAACCTGGGCGGCCTTCCCGCAGTCAGCACCACCATACCCGCGGACGTGCCCCTCGACGAGATCGATTGGGCGACCCACACCGAGCTGCTTCGCGCTCAGCTCGCACGCGCCCAGGCGCATTTCAAGAAGCGGGTCGATCATCACCGCACCGAGCGCGCCTTCCACGTGGGCGAGCAAGTCCTCCTCAAGCTTCAACCCTACGCGCACTCCTCCGCCGGCAACCGCCCCTGCCGCAAGTTGGCGTACAAATTCTTCGGCCCGTTCACCGTGACGGAGCGCATCGGCAACTTGGTGTACCGCCTGCAACTACCTCTGGACAGCCGCATCCACCCGGTCTTCCACGTCTCGCAACTCAAGCCCTTCGTCCCACACTACTCATCAGTCTTCGCCGAGCTGCCCAAGATACCGGACCTCACCTCCGCCGAGCGTGTTCCGGTGGCCATCCTGGACCGACCCATGATGAAGAAGGGGAACACTCCAGTGGTGCAAATACAAGTACAATGGAGTTCCATGCCGTCGTCAACTGCTACCTGGGAAGACTAGTCCGTTCCTTCGGCAGCGCTACCCCGACACGCAGCTCTGGGTTGACGAAAAAGCTGCTTCTCAAGAGGGGGCAAATGTCACACGTGTGTGTCATTCTTCGATCCCCTTCTCCTCCTGATCCCCACGATCGGGACGTGACAAACTCTTGATTCATTTGGCTCCAAAGAATCTAATCATATTTTCCTAACAACCTGTGTCCTACCTCTTAATGCAATTCAAGATCTTAACATCTAGTTTAGATAATTGTGGTAAACAAATGTGAGTGCATTCTGATTGGCAGCTATAGTCATATATGTATGTGGCACAAAAAGATGAACACATCCAAGCATGAAGGCAGGGAAATACCTTATCTTTTAGGAGGGATCTCGGCATGGCAGACCGAAGAGTCTTCTTCAGCGAATCCATCTTACTGTCGGATGACATGGCACCTCGGGTCTGCTTCTTGAGTCGCTGATACTCAACATCATCCAAGATGTCTTCGTCCTTGTAGAGAGCGGACCTAAGCTTGTCTAACAGTGGCTCCAAGCGAACCCTATAAGTGCTCTCGTCGACTACATCCATCACCCGCTGCAGTTGTAAAACTTGCAAATCAAGTATCTTCATCTTCTCCGTTGCATCAAAGTCGAGGTGGGCGAAAGCTTTGTTAAGGAGTCTAGAAATGATGGGCGAGACGAGCCAACCTACAGCAGACACACCCCATCCTACAGCAGCACCAATGGTGACTGGATCCGCGCCATGGCAAGCTTACTGCTTACAGAGGGGAGAGAAGGCAAGATAGCTACGCTGCCGCATCTATATGCACCCGATTGATGACCTGGTGACAGCTAAGACAGATAAACAAGTGCCAGTTGAGAGAGAGGCTTGAACTAATACTTTGTCTCCCACCGGTTTGTTTATAATAATGCTAATTGGATCCCAACATGTCTATATACTACTAAGGAGAAAACAAGTAACATAGTGACTCATGAACTATATAATATAACTATATAAGGCGAATAAGACTTTGTCCAATTTCAGATTGGACGACTCATGTCTCTTGCGTAACCACTCTGCTACCCACTGGCTTGCTTTACGACAAGGTTGTATGATTAACAACACGCATAATAGTATACACTAGGACAGTACTACGCGGTTCACTTGACCCTGAAACTTCCAGGCAGGTTCTTACACAGCACGGGTCAGTTTCAACTTTCAACTTGCATCATCTTATCATTGGTCTGAAGATTATTGCCGACCATGCAACACTGTTGTATATATCTATTCCAACGAATATACTCTACCCTATTCCAACGAATGAAAATGCTATGGCAAAATTACTCCTAAATTAACCAGTACAAGAACATTACAGTGTGAGTTTTCTCAGAGAAAAAAATTGCTACTCAATCAAATGCATCTCTTCTCTGACGGAATTCGAAGGTCTCTCGAAAATTGGAAATTAGCAATTAAAATCCAGGAGTAAAGCTAGCACATGGGAATGAAAAGGGATTGTCCAAGTACCAGAAACTCGCTGGTTTGTGCTGACCTGCTGTACACCTTTGTCGGCATCGTTGCCATAGGCGGCTCGAGTTTCAGATGGCGAGTCGCCTCCGGGAGCCGGATCGAAGCTCCGCCAAGCAGCATCTGAGACGGCGGCGGCCTTCCATATTGCTGCCACTAGAGGACAGAGAAAGCTTGTCTCGCACCCTCTCACACAAATTGGGCCAGCCAGATTATTGTTTGAAGCGTTTTCTTCTTTTTCTTTGACCACATCTAGATGTGCCCTAATTATTGCACATGCAATGCAAGTGACTCAATCAAGTATAAAAAAGAAAAAAAAATCTCGCATGAAATCTCTGGCTAAAATCAGTGACAAAGGACTGCGTGATTTGCTACTTGATCGGAGCTGCGACTCACCGTCCGCCGGAGAAACAGGGTTGTTGGGTCGTCGTCAAGTGAAGACAAGATTCATGTTGGCCACGGTTCGTACTTGCTCCTTAATTAGTTCTGACAATATGATTTGATTAACGCACCATCCTGCTATGCGGAATGTGCCAAATGAAGTAGCCGTGTCAGCCTGCTATCAAAAAAGAATTACTCCGTTAAGCATTGCATATGGTACTTAATTACTCTGTTACATAGACTTCTAAGTTCTTCTGCTTACCTGTCCATAGCTTACGAGTTACGACTGACAGTAACAGCCTCCACTGAAAATGTCATGTGCATGTTGTGCTGAATGTCACGACTCATGAGACTGCATTCAAAATGGAGATCTGGTTTACATGCATATCCATTGATCAATTTGTAGCTACAACACCGGACGACTAGGTGCATCTCCTGCAATTACATACTGCTCATCTTACCATTCCACTGATCATAAGCATCAGTTACGTAACCGTCGCCAAGGAGTGCTAAATTTCACAGTACTAGTCGTGTTCTCATAATGTTTCTTGGTCTTTCTTTTCCTCGTCACTTTTAGTTGTTTCACAATGCTGAAGCAATTAGCTGAATGCAGGCTCATTCTTTCTCGCAAACAATGTATTTTTTTTTCTTTTACTTATGAACAAACAACAAGAGGAACAGGGTTCATCTACTCTCTCATGGTGGTCAGGTAACAGGAAATCAACCACCCATCTCACCTAGGCCTTGAGGGGGCCGGTATTGATGGCAAGTGAAACTAAAATCCTCTTGCTTTAACAGCACACCGCTGCAACACAACATAAAATAGCAGCTTCTATCGTGTGGTGTCCTCATCTCAGGCTCGGTGCTCTGAGCGTGCATGGAATAGTCAAATGACTGAAAGTATTTCAGGCGCCTGAAGAAAAACAACCATCCTACCAAGGGAGAGAAAAAAACAAAATCAGAATGAACAAAGCTAAATGAGACTCAGCCTTATTTCAGAATGAACAAAGCTAAATGAGACTCAGCCCTATTACAGAATGAACAAAGCTAAATGAGACTCAGCCCTATTTCAGAATGAACAAAAGCATACATAGCGCCTCTTCCGGGCTTGATTTGCAACAAAGTTATCATTAGTCTGAAAATTATTGCCGGCTACGCAACACGGTCCAGTCTCAATAAGATTACTATATCTATCTGTAATTCTGTATATACTCCACTGATCAAGTTATAGCTACACTGGACGACTAGGGAATTATAGCTGTCACCAAACAGTGTTAAGGTATCGGCATTAGTCGTGCTCTCGTGTTTCTAGCTTTTTCTGTTTCCTCGTCATGTTCGGTTGTATGACAATGCTGAAGTAATAAGCTCACTGTTTCTGGCGAACAATGAACAAACAGCAAAGAATGGTCAGGTAACAGGAAACCAATCAGCCATCTCACCTAGGCCTTGAGGGGATACTGATGGCAAGCGAAACTAAAATCCTCTTGCTTTAACAGTACACCACCTCAACGCAACATAAAATAGCAACTTTTGTCGCGGTGTCCTCATCTCAGGCTCGGTGCTCTGCTCGTGCATGGAATAGGCAAATGGCTGAAAATATTTCAGGCGCCTGAAGAACAGCAAACACGACACCACTAAGTCCAACCATAGTAAACATACAGGGATCACTTTAACATAAGCATGGCAGCTGATAGTTGGTGTACACGCCTCAGTCTTCTTAAGACTTTGTAATAATGATGAAAAATAAATATCCTACGTATGAAGGGAGGAAAAAAGAAAACAAAATCAGAATTGTGACTGGAACAAAGCTAAATGAGACTTGGCCCAAAACAGATCAGTTTCATCATCTTATCATTGGTCTGACAAATTATTGTCCAGTCTCAATAAGATTACTATATCTATCTGTAATTCTGTATATACCCCACATATATAGATGTATACGCGGATGTTAGATGCCATAGCATTGGTGAAGCTCCTTGTCAGCTTCTCATACCATCAGCATCTTCAGGGGATTGGATTTGGGCCCCAGCAATTAAGAAAGGCCAGCGAGCGTTGTTGGCCTGAACGTGGCGCTCATACCGTGACATGACCCTGCCGTCGCTGCAGATGTTGGCTTCCGCGTCGTCCGGCGAGTCGTAGCCGTCCGACACATCCCCATCCGAGTATTCCATTTGGTCCATCGGTGGCTTGGTGGACTCGATCCACGCCAGGAACGCTGCCCCCTCCTCATCCCGCTCCAACTCCACCTTTCTCTTGGAGCCACACTTCTTCGCCTCCTTCTCCGCCTCCGCCTTGGCATCGAGGAAGTCCTCCTCCTTCTCCAGCAGCGCCAAGAACTTGATGAGCGCCTTCTCCTCCTCCTTGGTGAGGGTCTTCATCTCCACCTTGGCCTTGACCTCCGGCTTGCCTTCTCCTCCTTGGCCTTGGCCTTGACCTCCAGCTTGGCCTTGGCCTTCTTCGCCTCCGCCCTCAACTTGACGGTGAAGGCCTCCTGCTCCGCCTGGAACGTGGTGAAGGGGAAACCCTCCAAGCAGGCGGGCAACGGCATGGAGAAGTGCATCTTCTCGACGGCCATCGCCGGATCCGCTCCTCTCCTGGTTGGTTAAGTTAGGGTTAGGGTTTGGTGGGGATTGGGGATTTCTCGCTCGCTCGATCTTCTTTCTTCTCAACGAAAACAGGGCAAGGGGGCGGCGGCTGGCCTATATATAGGGGGATCCAACGTCGTGATGCTTCGACCTCCTTCGATCCCCCACTTCAGAACCATCGCTAGAGCAGGCCAAAATCCAACGCAACTCAGCCCATGTACAACGCCAACTCGGCCCACATACGAGATCCACAGCCAGAAAACACAGCGGCTCAACCCACGAACGAGGTCACCCAACAAAAAAAAGGGTTCGCAACCCACGACGAGGTCCATCGACCAAAAAACAAACCACCTACGAGCTCCATCGACCCGCGAACGCACGTCGCCAGGGAGAGAAACGCCAGTTATTCGTCGCGTACGAGCTCCATCGACTCAGCTAACTCACGACGCCGAGGAGATCAAACGCCAGCGCACGGAAGCTCCATCGACTCGCGAACGCACGCCGCCAGGAAGTCGCCGTCCGGCCGGCCACGTCCTACGACGCCAAGGAGGCACGGGACCTCCATGGACCCGCCCGCGCACGCCACCAGGAAGTGGCCGTTCGGCCACGTCGTACGCACGCGAGCTGTGCGAGCTGCAGCCTCCGCCGCTGCCACCGTCGGAAGTCGCCTCTGCTGTTGCCATCAACCTCTGATCGCCCTCATCGTCCAAAATCCAAGAGCCCACCGTCCCAAGGTAACCCAGGCGCACAGCCCACTGTCGGAAGCCAACTCACGCATACCCATCTCCCCACCACCGTACTTCTTCCCAATCGCAGCCGCCGATCCAGGCAGACCAAGCTTCTTGACTTGGTTCAGTTTTTTGGGCCAATTTGATTTACTTGCATGGACGAAATCCTTCCTCTCTTTACTTAACTCACTCATGATCCAACCCTTGTATAAAATAGGGTACAAGCCATAGGTAAAGATTGTTGAAGGTAGAATATATAGGTACACATCGTATGGTGCTGAATATTCTGTACTTTTTCCTATAAATACAACAACGATGTACATGATGTGCATATATAAGAAGGTCTTCTTAGATGTAGTTATATGGCATACAAATGAGTCTTGCATGTGATTGTGATAGGATGCTGAGTTTGTGAAGTGTGAGCAGTGGCCAACACATATATTCCTCATGTGATTTTGATAGCTTGGTGAGGAGCACGATGTGGGAGGGCGACCTGCAGGAGCGTCGCGTCGGTGGCAGCGACAGACGACGCCGACCCAGGTAATCTCCCTTACACTTGCACCCCATCTTCTCCCTATATCATGCACTCCCGCACCGAGCAAAGGAAAAGTGTAACAGAAATTAGAGAGTTGGAGGGTTCTTAGATTATCAGAGATTCAAAAGCCCCAAGGATAAATTTGGAGCTGCAAATGTGACATATATTTCTTGAAATATTCACATCATTTATTGTGACTGATTTTTCTTTTTGAAGGAACCAGGGACTAATTACAATTGTATGTAATCTTGATATATAGGTACGCCAATAGAGGTTGTTGGATGTCAACCGCTAATCACAACATCTGTGTATTTATTACAAACTCTATTTTTCTTTGATTTACTAGCATTTTGATGGAAAAGACAATACAGTATTTGGTTTCCAATGGTATCAATTTGTATCACTGTTGTTGTATTCCATCTTGACTAGAGATTATGCTAGAATGAGTGAACTGCTACCATCCGACAATGTGAAGGTGAGACTTGTTTCTTTCCATTTTATGTGTTATGTAGAAATTATCATGACATGCAAAATCTGAAACTGGACAGTCTTTTATTCGTGCAACTATAATATGTGTGTACGGTGCCTTTTTGAATTGCCATAAAACTTGTACTAAGCGTCTATGAAAAAATGCCTTTTCTGCTGAGCAGTAGCAACCAAATCCAAAAATAGTCATTGGAAATTAAAAGTACTTCATGAATTCTCAAGTGTGGAACAAACTGTATCAAGTAGGAACTCGATGCTTGATTTGCAAAATTATCAAGTTTGTTCCATAAATGTGGATTGTGTTGAAGGTTTCTTGTTTGTGGCTTAGGTTTTTGAATTTTTCACAAGTTCAGTAGCAAACATGCGTGTACAAAAGTGTTTAGATGGTTGTTTGGATCAGTGCATGTCCATGTAGATGTATCACTTAGCTTTGTGGTTTTAAATGCACGTGTGGAATGAGCTGTTTAGATATGAAGACCAATTTTAATTAACATGTTTATTTAGAAGTTCTCCTGTAATTTGAGAAATCTTCAGAAGAATTGGTCTGACTATGTAATCAGAGACGCCATAATGAGCCGATGTTACACGCAAGATATTGAGGTAGTAGGCATGGAAATTATATTGTTAGTAACCACTGATGTGTTACAAAATGCTATGTTTCCATATTGTTATGCATTATTTCTCAATAACTGTACCAAGCATACTTAGTGGTTGAGAAAGTAGTTGTGTTTTGGATTATCTACATTTTTTCTCTCAAAGTGTGGAAATATATTACTATTTGATAAGAAAAAAGAGGGCATAGTTTAGGCTAAAATCATCTTGCTGATTGCAGTTATCAAGCATATTGTGCAAAGATTTCAAGTACAAACTTGGGCCATTGGACATAGGAGGGGTTAATTCTTATTGATTTGAGTTAAATGTCGTGTGAGCAGATTTGACTTTGTGATCACTATGTCAAGTTATGCCTGCCACAATTCCTCATGTTATAAATCTAATTTATGCTTCTTGAGTATGCTGGGATCAGACCTAAAGCGGATAACAACTGCTTTATTGGTTGTCCCTCGCTTCAATGTTGGTTCCTCTGCCCAGACTAGCATGGCTGGTGTTGTACCCGTTGAGATGCTGGCGCTCCATCACAGCTACACAAGTGACCGCACATTCTGTTTTCCTTGATGCTGATATAACGAAGGGAAAGGTTGCTAGAATTAACGAAGAATGAAACAGACGAACCAGGCCTCCGGTCAGATTGAGGGAAGGTGTTGCAGGTTTCAAAACACATTGAGAAGTGTAGAGGAGATAAAGAGAATTAGGCTCGCGGAGAAAGCTGAAGGAAGGGGTAGAGGCGATGGGTACAACAGGACTAATGGAGGAATGAGTTGGATGACGAGTACAACAAAGAGGAATGGAGCTGAAGGTGGCATGACGACCAGATTGCGAAGGAGAGCAAGATGATATTGGTGTTTGCTGAGTCAATAGTGTGTACATAACTATCCCGTAGCATTACTATTTTGTTGAATTTGTAAGTGAGACTGTAAATTCAATTTGGCCCTCGGGCACCTATGCTCTTGCTTCCAATTTTCAAAATTTCCATTCTAAAAAAAGGCTAGAAAATTCACATTATAGTAATCTACATGTTTGTTAAGCCTATAAATCTTCATAAAATAATTGAAATTAATGTAGTTTGTGCAAAAATAAAGGGTTTGTCATATTTCTATTTGCATTTCATTCACTGGTGCTTGTTATTTGTGCACAATATGCATATCTCATTGTTATTATTTTTAACCTTTTGATTCTCCGGATGAGTATTTGTGACCTGCACCGGGAGTGCCCTAAGAGCAAAAAGGTTGGGTTTGTACAAGATAATATTTGTTTGAACACACTCATAACCTGTGTGCGACATACATGATGTAACTTATAGTGATGATTCGACAAATATCTCTTTGTCTAAGCTTGTTATATATCCCGCGGCAATGCACGGGCATTCGACTAGTTTTTTTAGATGGAGTACGAGTTGGAAGTTGGAACCATTCAGACCTGTCCTAAGAACCGTCCTCTCCACATTTTAGATGGAGTATGAGAACGGGTCGTTTTCTCCATCTAGTTAGACCCTATCAAGGATATGCCACAAGCCTTATTTCGTTTGAACACCGTTACAGAACTATCAGGAGCTACCACTCAAAGCTCCCCAGCGAAACAGACTTCTCATCTCTCCCTTGCATCAATAAACTGTAACCGCAAAGTATCCACTTCATGATCAAAGTTCGGATTTGTTATCAGAACATTCCATTTTTTATCGAATAGTGTTGCAAGTTGGCAAACAAGGACCGGCCGACCGACGGTGTTGAATATATGGGCAAATTACTACGAGTTTTAATCCGAATAAACAGAAAATAAATCATGACAGCACTAGCAGAGATTAAACTAATCATGCGAACTAGCATAGTAGATGAACAGATCACATTTAGGGCACATACTAGAAACACGAATTCTACCACAATCTCGAACAAGAAAGATAGAATCACATAGGGTGCAGCGGGAGCAGCACCGCTGGGTTGATGTTTTTCGGCCATGTCGTTGAGGATGAGGTTGCCGAGGTCAGGGAAGAAGTCGTTGCTGCCAGCAGTCGCGCGAGTGCGCTCCCCAAAAACCTGATCGCCCCTCTCCCGTACAGGATCACGAGTGGCGGGGTTCCGGAGGCCTACTGTCCCTTCTCGCGGTGCACAACGGAAAGAGGGATGGAGAAGACTTGCGTGGCGGCGCAATGATCTGGAACGGTGGTGCGAAACCATACGAAATGGCGGCGGCTAGGGTAGACGTCTGCCTGACTATATAGTGCGGGCCGGGTAGGTCGTGGGAGTAATCCAAAAGAATCGGAAACGGTTTAGTAATTAACGCATCCATTAATTATTAATTAATGACTCATTAATTTTCCGAGTAGCAAAAATATAGACAACATGCATAGCACTGTCCTTGGCTCGGCTCAATCCCGCAACCCGCGTCGCGACGCGACGCGACGGCGAGCGAGGAGGAAGAGCGCGTGTAGGTATCCTCTTCTCATACTCATACAAGTGGTAGAAAAGCTCACCTTATAAAAGAGGTGTAACTCCCTCTGAACTTCCGGGGGTGGGACTAAACTTTAGTCTCACTCACACCACTCACATGTATGCATGAATGGGCTATGAGAATTTCAGAATTTTAGTTGGGCTTTGGACCAAAAGCCTACTAGCAAAATTCCAACAATAGTGTTGCAAGTCGACAAACAAGGACCGGCCGACCGACGGTGTTAGCGCTATACACTCACTCGTTCTAAAGTTAGCGCACCATTGAAGTAAGTAAATATTAGTCACAGGCAGCCCGTTGCAAGGAAGGAAAGAACAAGAGCTAGGGCTTCTTCTATTTTTAGTGTGAACTCACTTCTATTCTATATCAAGATAAGGGACTCCACAATATTCGCACCGTGCGCATATGATCGACAAACGCCTTAAAAGGGCACCGAAGGTTGGACGCAAAACTTCGTTGTGTTCTGTCATCCGTCGTATGTTTAATTAGTGAGATAACAACCCTCAAATCCAAATGGGTTCCGCAACAGCATCTACGAAGATTGAAATGTGCAGTTCCGTACTACAACTGCATATACGATGTGAAGAAAACACACATGTGCCTTTTAGAGCAGCTTTGATCTGTTTCAGCCATACACGTATCCGCCAGCTCCCCTCACACTGTCAATCTTTCTCAAACCGAAACACATGGAGGACCAAAGATCAACGTCAACACATGATTTTAAATTTCTGTCATGGTAGACTTTTGTATCCTTGATGACGATGCTCCATGAAATAAAAGGTTTCACGACTCTATAATTACTATATTGTAACCCATGTGCCTAACAAGGCTGATATCGGAGAGCACCGTGGTTTGATACAACCAGTGAGTGGCTCTCGATGATTTGGCTTGTCACCTAGCATTTTCAATCTCTCTTAATAGTGCTAGTGGAGATGATAGTGTCATGTTGTTTGGTCAAATGTTCTTCGGTTTCGAGTTTTATTCTCCTCAGCCTTACTTCCAGTGAGTAGGGTGTTGAATCGGTGGTTGTCATCAATTGGGTGGACTACTGATGCGCCTTAAATAAACTTTTGAGGACGAAGGAAGAAGCTTTTCTCTTAGGACCATAGTAACAGTTGAATTGTTGATGAATACAACATGAATATAGAGGGAGTAGTTGAGCATTTTACGCCTTCAAAGAGCCACCAACTACACACCATAAAAAATAATCGTTAAGAACAACATTGTTTAGGAGAATATCACACAGTTTGGAAAGACAAATGGCCCCGCGAGGAGGTGGGCATATGCATATAGAGGAAGCTTATTATGAATGTGGCTGCGGGGGTGGTAGGGAGGCCTTGCGAGCTTAGACTTACTTTTCACTCCCATGTGGTTTACTTCATGACTGCACATTGACTGTCGGCATCTTGGGTGAAATTATATTTACAATACATCGTTAGAATAGAATTAGCAAACAATACCCCCACACCTAACTTTAAGAATAATAATTAATATCAAAATGATACCATTACACCCACATCTGTAAGGACACAATTTCTTGATCTAGTTGAGACACTAAGGATGCACATGACCAAAAATCATAAAAAGAGTAAGAGTGCAAAATAAAGAGAGCCTTCGTGAAAAGCGACACGCAACAAGCAAACAAGCAACAACATCCACCAACGAGGTCCGAGAAGGTCAACACCTTTAGAAAGGAAAGCGGCGCGCAAGCCCCGCTACCACTGGGTTCAGTCGCTGAAGGACAGATCTTTGGTTTCACCCCAAATAACATGTCTAAGAAATCTCCAAATCAACGATTTCAACAAGGAAAAGGCGCCTTAAGAATGTCACTGCCCGTGCAACCAAAGAAGGCCATAACGGATATTTATCTCATAGATGGAGATCCGATACTTAGGAGGACAACACCAAGTCGAAGACATTGTGTGTTGCCGCCACCACTTGTCAAACAAGGCGATGTTGCATGGAGAGACGCATCCACACACCATGATCCCATGGAATTGAAATCCAAACCGTTTCATTGCATACATGCCCCGGAGACAGCTGCCCGTGTGCGAATTCCTGGCTTGCTCATCACCACACATAATCAAGCCATGCGTTTGAATCAAAAACTAGCACACAAGGGAGAGCCGGTTCAACATCTTGCGCGCACATGCTTTGGACCCCATGTGAAAGAGTCTGACGGCACCGACAATGACGCCTAGATGCAGCAGGTTATAGCCACACCATCCACACTCCATCGCTTCGCTGCCATTGATGTAGGTATAAGATCTAGGAAGTACCAAATCATCCGCCCACCAACGTCGGAGACTCAAAAGAAAACCACAGGAGACAACCAATGCTGAACAGGATGAGCTAATGCCAGAAATTTGTCGCCTGCAGTTCATGAAATCATTGCGCCCCTATCCATTGGCCCTTCACCATGCCAAGAGCTGTCAGTCGTCGGAGTCCTCACTGACACAAGTAGATTGGCCACTGACGCTGAGAGTAGACCGGCCCGCCACCGCCACCTCCTACCAATCACAATTACGCTTGCCAAACGCTCGCATCACGCCTAGTATGAATAGCGCGCGACAGTCGATTGCACAGGCTCCCCTCATTGGTGTCCTTCGACGGCGGCGAGGGGGTGAAGGAGAGTGGATGGTGGTGCTAGGTTTGTGAGGCGCCACCCGAGTCACTTGGGCAAGAGTGATGCGCAGCGTTGCTTCTTACAATTTATTTTATCAATTTATATTACAATTTTATTCGACATGTGTTTCAGTATTCTCAAGTTTACAATTTACTATATTAAGTTAATGTAAGTTAGGATGTGCATTGTTGGTTCATGGATTTTCTTAGATGAAAGGTAGCTTTCATTACTCGATTATGCAAAAACCAAATGGTCTTATCGAGCAGGAAAGTAAAACTGAGGTACAAAGTCAATTGACTAGATTCTCATTTCATCACCACCAAAAACAGACATATGAACATTCAAATCATTAAAAAAACTGAAACTAACAATACTCCTCCATCCAAAAATATAGAATCTAATAATTTTTTAGGTTGCCTTTGACCATTAATAAGTTAATAATATACTACATGCATGTTACACAAAGTATACCGTCGAATTCATATTTAAAAGGAGTTTCTAATGATATATTTTTATACATACATCTCATATATAATTAATCTTATCAATGATCAAATGCAATGGAAAAGAAGAAAACAAAAGCATCATCAAACACAAAAGAAAAAAAGCGCTTCATAAAATAATCGGGCTGGCCCGAGTGGTGGGAGAGAGTGCGAGTGGGCTGGCCGAACCAGTTTACCCTTTCCTCGAGCATACACAGCAGCGATGGAAGGTTTGCCTCAAAAGAGAAAAAACAGCGTCCTCTCAAAAAAAAAAAGAGTGAATTTTCAGTACTCGGGTGCCTAGGCACCCGGTTATCAGGACCCCACGTCCACTTTGCACTGTCTAGGGATATGTGCCACGTACTGTATCATGGTTTTGTTTAGCAAGCGCGTCCATCGTTAACTGCGGACACATCTGGGCCTAGTCTAGCAGTGGCCTAATCTGGGCCTAGAAGCCGAGACGTGGAGATGTCTTAGTATGTTCTTATTTCCAGATTCCATTGGCAAGTTGAAGCATCTGCGTAAATTTGCTTTTCGGGTGCCTCAAATTACCAAGCTAACTTTACCGTCCGCTTTTACCAAGCTTTACCACATGTAAGTGGTAGATTTTGGTCTTTGCATTAATTTGGCGTTCCGTTGTGGTGAAGATATGATGAACCTTGTCAACTTGCGGTGCGTAATCAGCAAGGCAGATATGGATTTTCCGAACATTAGCAGGCTGACATGGCTCCAAATGTTACCATTCTTCACAATAAAAAAGAAACAGGGGTACGAGTCACATCAGCTGAAACACCTAAACAAGCTTCAAGGCAAGCTGCAGATCCAGGGTCTTGAGAATATTGAGAGCAAGGAGGAGGCTGTTGAAGTCAATCTTGCTGGCAAGGAAAAACTCAAAGAACTGGTTCTGGTCTGGCCGGCTCCAGGGAACTGCAGTACAGAGGTTCAAGCAGAGGTACTTGAGGGTCTTTGCCCATCGAAATATCTTGAAAGACTAGTAATCAGGCATTACCGTGGTAAGAGGATACCGAGTTGGCTGACCGGTAAGCATAGCGGCAGCCCAAAGAACCTGCAAGAACTTTATTTCAGCGGATGCAGCTGGGATGACTTACCGGGTAATATGGAGCACCTCACATTACTCAAGAATGAGATGTATTGAAATTGGTGGTCCAATTTGGCAACAGATTGAGCACATTCCAAAGAAAACAATCGAAAGTTATTGAAAAAAGATACGTACAGAAGGTACATACTTAATCTCCTTCGATGTCTTCCTTTTCCACCTTTTTGTGTTCAGTAAATGGTACTGCAACTATTAGCCGTTAAGGTTGCTGTTATGTTTCTCATTCGCTTGCTAACTTTCAGTCATGTGCTTTTCGCCGAGGACGGAAGCTGAAGGAGATGAGCTGCCAAACCTACAGGCTCTTACTGGATCGTTGGTTTTTACATGCTTGGTTTGTTGATTCTTGCGTATTTGCTTGCTTGTGAAGCGATGCACTGGGTGAATGCTCTACTCCATGAATCACGGACAGTGCAGAATGTCATGTCTGCTTGCACTGGGTGAACACTGGATTTATTAGTTATATGTAATAATGTGGAGTGATGAACACTGGTTTGATCTGCTTCCTATGTACAGTATGATTATATTTGTAACACTGTTGAATGCATGATAAACCTGCTCAAGACTGTTTGATTCCCATCGTTGGTACTTAATATGGAATGAATAACTCTGAATATATTTGTTTCCTGTCGTTTGTAACATTTGTCGCACGGCGAAAGTATCTGATTGCTGGGAGTTTGCTCACCAAAGTTTCTGACTGAATCGACCAGAACCTGGTTAAGGACACCTTCGGGCAGGCTGGCAGGAAGATGCGAAGCTTATCATGGGCATGCCTTTGTGAGAAGGAGATGACGGCTTTGCCTCAGGGAGTACATGCACATTCTGGGAAGAGGGAACAAGCAAAACAGTGGTGCGCATGAGATTCTGGGAAGATTGAGGATCACCGGCGCTGCCTTGTATGTTCATCTTCGTATGCGCCTGAACTTGGCTGAGGAGCTGACAGTGGTGGAATTAGAGGTTCTGAACTTGTGGAAACTGATGCCCAGCTGAGAAAAAAGGATCCACAGCCCACTGTGTGTGCTTCTCCAGTTACGACTTGTCTGTCTGTCTCAACTTGGCGGTCGACAAACAAACAAACAGGGCTTAACTAAAGTTGGCACTAAATCTGTAGACTCTGGTGTGGTAGAATGGAAGTTCGATGTGCCAGAGTTCATTGCTGGTGATGTCATGGGTGATATGCACCAACTTGTTTCCTACTACTAATAATTCTCTTTTTGTTCACCCTCAAAAAAGAAAATTAGGGGCACTAAATCATTTTCAGTAACTCTAATAATAAATACTCTAGTTGAGAGAAAATGTGACATGGAAATATGCATACATCAGCTTGCTAGCTCTACCACTGTTGTTGGTTGATTGAAACTGTTAAATTCATGGTCACATTCACTGTTACGCAGGGAGGGCAGCAGCCACATTAACTGAAGCTACAATGTACCATGCAAACTACATATACACCACTACTGCCTGGTGTTGTATTGCGTTCACCCTCAATGAGACCATAACTCTAATACTAGCTAAGAAAAAACATGACATGGAAATATACTTCAGCTACATCTAATACCACAGCTATCACTTGACTGAAACTCTTAATTCCATTTGTCACATTCTTAGTCACAGAGCAGCACATTCATGATGCACAATGTTAACTGAATCTGGAGGTAGCATGGAAACAAGAAAAACATACAAAAAGACCACAGCCAGTTGAATTTTTTTAGACTGTCACACGTCATCTTTGTCAGCAAGGTGAACATCCGCGTCAACTCCATGCTATCGAAACTGCGGACGCTTTGAACTCAGAAAGCTGATCTCATAACTGTTAGATGTGTATAGTCTTTCTTGCACTTTATTATACACATGTATATGTACTGGCCCTTGGCCCTCCTGTGAATGTAGTTGCCCATTCCTAACATGGTATCAGATGCTTAGGTTCCTCTCCCGCTCCCGCACGCTTGCAGCTCCGTGTCTTGCTCCACCGTCGCCGGCCTCCCTCTACCTCGTCGCCGGTGCCGGCCACCTCCTCCCTCGCCCCCGGCTCTCTCCCTCCCCGTCGCCACGCCGTCTCGCCCCGGCCTACGCTGCCTCGAGCTCGGCCGCGGCCTGCCGTCGCTGTCCCGCGCCGTCCCGAAAGCGCGCCAGCGTCTGCCGTCGCCGCCTCGGGCCGCCCGCACCTTCCGTGCTCAGCCGCGGCCGGCAGCCACCTCCCCGCGCATCCCCGCACCCGGCCACAACCTCCCCGCGCCCGGCCGCCCCTGGCCGCCTGCTGCAGCCGGTGCTGCCAAGGGACGGCCCCTCCCACGCTCGCCCTCCCCCCGCTTCCTCCATCGGGGCTGGATCGAGCCAGCGTGAGCCTGATCCCGATCTGGATCGGGGTCTCCTGTAGTAGTCTACTGTAGCAGTTGACAAAAAAAAGAGCTCCTCATGTCTTCTTCGGGCTATGTCGTCGTTCCTCGGTGCTCGGTGATCTTCGATGGCACCAACTATGCCGAGTTTGCGGGGTTCATGCGTATCCATATGCGCGGTCTCCTTCTGTGGGGTGTTCTCTCTGGCGAGGTCACCTGTCCGCCTTGTCATGTTGCTCCTGTGGCTCCTAACCCGCCAGCACCGCCGGTTCTTGCTACTGATGCTTCTCAGGCCGATCGCGATGCCGCCAAGGCTCTCGATGATACTGCAGTTGATGCCTATGATCAGCAGATGTCAGCCTATTCGGATGCCCTTTCTGCCTATCGTGATGATCTGTCTTCTTACACTCAGTGGTGCAATGACGATGCTCGTGCTGCTGCTGTTCTTACTGTGAGTGTCCTTCCTCAGTTCGCCTCGAGTTCAGGGGACTTGGCACTGTTGCAGCGATGTGGTCTTATCTCTGTCAGCGCTATCAGCCCTCTGGTGATGCTCTCTACCTATCTGTGGTGCGTCAGGAGCATGCACTCCAGCAAGGTGATTCCTCTATTGCTGAGTTCTATTCACAGTGCTCTGCCATCTGGCGTCAGCTTGACTCTCTTCGGACCGTCATTTGTGGAACTTGTCGTTGCTGTCAGACTACACGGTCCGATTTGGAGTTTCAACGGGTTCACGAGTTCTTATCTCGTCTTCGCTCTGAGTTCGAGCCTCGCCGTGCTCACCTGCTTGCTCGTGGTCGTGTTCCTATCTCGGAGGTACTTGCTGAGCTTCGTGCTGAAGAGACCCGCCTTTGCTTTGCCGGGTTACTTGTGGTTCCATCAGTGTTGGCCGCCCGAGCTCCTATGCCGCCTGCTCGCCTCACAGCTCCACCGCTCCTGCTTGCTCCTTGGGGTCATCCTTCTTATGCTAACAGGGGCCGGTCGCGCCGCGACACCTTCTGTGGCTATTGCTCTCGGCCAGGTCACCCAGAGTCTGATTGCCATGAGAAGAAGCGCGACCAGATGCGCTCCTCTTTCAGTGGGACTCCTGTATCCTCCTCGACCCCGTCACTCACTGACCAGGACATTATGAGGCTCAAGCATCTCTTAGCTTCCTCAGGCTCTTCGTCGACCGGTTCCGCTGCTGCTGTGACTGCAGCCACTGCTCCACCACCGCAGGCATCTACACAGTCAGGTACATCTTCGTGGGTTCTGGATTTTGGACCCTCTTTTCATATGTCTTCTGATTCTTCCGTGCTGTCTTCTCTCTGACCGCTTGATTCGCCTGTTAATGTTCTTACCGCTGATGGCACACCTCTTCCTATTGCTAGCCGTGGTCTTCTTTCCACTCCATCTTTTTTTGTTCCTAGTGTTTCACATGTTCCTCGCCTCACCATGAATCTTTTTTCCACTGCCCAACTTACTGATTCTGTTGTCGTGTCATTCTTGATACCTACCCTTGCTCCATTCAGGATCGTCGCACCAAGGCTTTGGTTGGTGCTGGCCCCCGGCGCCGTGAGTCCGAGGGCCTTTGGGAGGTTGACTGGCTTTGTGTTCCTTCCGCTGCCACCACTTCAGCCAGCTCCCATGCTCTTGCTGCCTCTTCGTCTGCCTCCTTCCAGTAGTGGCATCATCGCCTTGGTCACATATGTGGCTCTCGCTTGTCTTCTTTAGTTCGTCAGGGCCTCTTAGGGTCTGTATCTGGAGATGTTTCTTTACATTGTAATGGTTGCAGACTTGGCAAACAGACCCAGTTACCTTATCCTACCAGTGAGTCCGTATCTCAGTGTCATTTTGACTTAGTTCATTCTGATGTATGGGGTCCTGCTCCCTTTGATTCGAAAGGTGGTCACCGCTACTATATCTTGTTTATTGATGATTTCTCTCGCTACACTTGGCTCTACTTCATGAAATCTCGTAGCGAGGTTCTCTCTATATACAAACGTTTTGCTGCCATGGTTCACACGCAGTTTTCCACGCCCATTCGCACTTTTCATGCTGACTCCGCTCGTGAGTTTATCTCCCAGCTGTTGCGTGGTTTTCTTGTGGAACAGGGTACTCTTGCCCAGTTCTCATGTCCTGGTGCACATGCTCAGAATGGCGTTGCCGAACGTAAGCATCGTCATCTACTTGAGATGGCTCGTGCTCCGATGATTGCCGCTTCTCTCCCACCCCACTTTTGGGCTGAGGCTATTTCTGCATCCACCTATCTCATCAACATACAGCCATCGGCTGCTCTGCAGGGTGGTATTCCTATGGAGTGTCTCACTGGTCGCTCTTCTGACTACTCCGCTCTTCGTATGTTTGGATGTGTGTGCTATGTCCTTCTTTCCCCGCGAGAACGCACCAAACTGACTGCTCAGTCGGTTGAATGTGTTTTTCTTGGCTACAGTGATGAGCACAAGGGCTATCGCTGCTGGGATCCTGTTGGTCGTCGTTTGCGCATCTCGTGTGATGTGACCTTTGACGAGTCTCGCTCTTACTACCCACATCCTTCTACCTCGAGCTTCTCTGTGGATGATCTTTCCTTTCTTCTTCTCCCTGATACACCCTGCTATGTGCCTCCTCATGTCTTTCCTCCTCCGCGTGCACCTCTCCTTCCTTCTCCTTCACCACCGACACCATCTTCCCCATCCTCCTCCTCCAACTCTCCACCGTCATCTACAGTCCGTCGCCCTCTCTCACCATTTCCTCTTCACTATACTCGTCGCCCTCGTTCTGAGGATGTTTCCCCTGATGCGCCTTCCACCTCTGGTGCACCTCCTTTCACGCCTCCCCCGGTTCATAACCTCCGTGCTCGGCCTCGCCCCCCGCCTGATCGCTACTCTCCTGATTGGTACGGTCTCTCCGTTATTGCTGAGCCCACTTCTTATCGGACTGTCATGACTCAGCCTGAATGGCAGCTTGCGATGTCCGAAGAGCTTGCTGCCCTTGAGCGCTCTGGCACATGGGATCTGGTTTCCCTTCCTTCCGGTGTCCGTCCTATCACCTGCAAGTGGGTCTACAAGATTAAGACTCGCTCTGATGGTTCTCTTGGCGCTACAAAGCGCGCCTTATGGCCCGTGGTTTTCAGCAGGAGCAGGGACGCGATTATGATGAGACATTCGCTCGGCCCACATGACCACTGTTCGCACTCTTCTTGCTGTTGCTTCTGTTCATCATTGGTCTATCTCTCAACTTGATGTTCAGAACGCTTTTATTAATGGCGAGTTGCGTGAGGAGTTTTATATGCAGCCACCACCGGGGTACTATGCTCCTGATGGTATGGTCTGTCGACTTCGCCGCTCCCTCTATGGTCTTAAACAGGCCCCTCGCGCCTGGTTTGAGCGCTTCGCCTCTGTGGTGACTGCCGTTGGTTTCTTGCCCAGTGATCATGATCCCGCATTGTTTGTTCACACGTCTCCTCGTGGTCGGACTCTGCTCCTTCTCTATCTTGATGACATGATCATCACTTCTGACGACTCTGACTACATAGCCTTTGTTAAGGCTCGCCTTCGCGACCAGTTCCTCATGACTGATCTTGGTGCACTTTGCTATTTTCTTGGGATTGAGATCTCCTCGACCTCTCATGGCTTCTACATCTCCCAAGAAAAATATATTCGGGATCTTCTTGCTCGCGCTACTCTCGATGATGAGCGCACAGTTGTGACTCCCATGGAGCTCAACGTTCAACTTCGTGCCTCTGATGGTGACCCTCTCCCTAACCCCACTCGCTATCGTCACCTTGTTGGCAGTCTTGTATATCTTGCTGTTACGCGTCCTGATATCTCCTATCCTGTTCATATCCCGAGTCAGTTCGTTGCAGCACCCACCTCTGTCCACTATAGTCATCTCCTCTGTATTCTACGATATCTTCGTGGCACGCTCTCTCAGCGCCTTTTCTTTCCCCGCTCCAGCTCTCTTGAGCTCCAGGCCTACTCTGATGCTACCTGGGCTAGTGATCCCTCTGATCGACGCTCGCTGTCTGCTTATTGTGTTTTTCTTGGTGGCTCTCTTATTGCCTGGAAGACAAAGAAACAGACTGCAGTTTCTCGCTCGAGTACAGAGGCTGAGTTGCGAGCCATGGCTATGCTGACAGCTGAGATGATCTAGTTACGGTGGTTACTTGAGGACTTTGGTGTGTCTGCTACTACCTCGACTCCCTTATTGTCAGACAGTACTGGTGCTATCAGTATTGCGCGTGACCCGGTGAAGCATGAGCTCACCAAGCACATCGGTGTGGATGCCCACTTTGTGCGTGCTGCTGTGCAGGATCAGACTCTCGCTCTTCACTATGTGCCCTCTGAGTTACAGTTGGCGGACTTCTTCACGAAGGCACAGACTCGAGCGCAGCATAGTTTTATTCTCTCCAAACTCAGTGTTGTTGATCCACCATGAGTTTGAGGGGGGGGTGTTAGATGTGTATAGTCTTTCTTGCACTTTATCATACACATGTATATGTACTGGCCCTTGGCCCTCCTGTGAATGTAGTTGCCCATTCCTAACAGTAACAACTCCATTCAATTTGGACAAACAAGACAACAAAATGCTCAGACCACACAAGAAGAATTACCATTGAATTTGTGCATGTTAGTTCAAGAGTTGTACAAACTTAAGGGAACAAAATTTAGGGGCTTGGGTAGGTAGCATCACAGGAAAGGGCAGAATAGTATAATATTGACCTCAACGGAATTTGAAACATGTGACTGCAAACACTCACTTAAGTGTGCTTAGCTTCAATAAAAGTTGGGATACACTGCCGGACAGAGGCGCATGACCAAAAAGGAATTCAGTCCTGAAAAACTCATACAGAATTGATTTTTGCAGGAGTTCATTTACTGCCTAGGCACACTCTATCAGTACAATAAACTTCTAAGCAAGGAAGAGAAAGAAACTGCAGGTGTTGGTAGCAAGAAACAATGCAACCACCTGAAAACTTCTTATGTTTCAGTTAATCATCTCAACCAATATGATTTGCTTGGAGATTAAGCGCACAACCATGATACTGAGTATCTAAGAGTGGTGGAGACATTGACTGTAATAAAGAACAATTTCAGTTACCCGTGCTGATAAGCACTCCCTTTGACCTTATGGGGTTCATTCAGATAAAACAACATCACGCCGATAACATTTCAGCTGTCTCTGAGCACAAGCTCTTCTTCACACACCATCTGCAAGTCTGTATACTAAACAATATAGGAAACAAGAGAATGGATTTTCAGGAACCGGGTGTCCAGGCACCCTCTTATCCCCACCGTATGTTCAGGGTGCAGCACCTAGAGATCTGTACCACGTATAGTAGCAGCAATTTGATTAACAGGCCACAACTTGCTAAGCGTGGGAGGCTGGACAGAGTAGAAAAGAATCTGGGCCTAGTATGGCACTGTACATCTTAGGCTGATTCCACCTAGCGACACGAGATGGACGTCGAGTTGACATGTCGGCCGGCTGTAAAGAAATGAAAGAGACGTGTCGCCTTGAAGCCTTTCGTCCTCCACATCGCTATTCCCCACCCCCTCCACCTTCCTCCCATCACGCACTCTGCCCACCCCCTCCACCTTCCTCCCATCACGCACTCTGCCCACCCACCCCACCGATGATGCCAATGGAGACCATCGAGACTCGTGGAGATGATATGGTTTCAGGACTCGCCGAACTACTCCACGGCCGTGAATCACCGATGATAGGTCAATCAGATCCTGGCGCGGCTCATGGCATCGACCTTCTGGCATCAATAGCCGCCGATCTGGATTTGGAACCAGGCTCCAGGTCAGAGTCGCATGCCGATTTCTCTAACCTCATCTAATGTATTGTATCGATTCGACCCCCCCCCCTCACCCCCCAACCCAAACTCCTTTTTCTAGATCTGAAGTGGTTCTTCCCCATTGCCCTGGTGGCGCCGGTCAATGTCGATGGTATTCCTCAAGTAACAGTCCATCGTAAGTGCAGTCCTACATTTTGATTCCCCCTCCCTATGTCCTCTAAGTTCTTAGTGCTAACCACGGCTGTTCTTATTGGTGATTGTCCATGAATCATGGATGCGGCGACAACGAGCGAGAGAGCTTTGGCTGAGGTGAAGGCGGGCAATCAGTTGGAGGAGGAGGCATGTGAACGACTCAAGAGTGATGCGGCAGCATGAAGCAGCTATGTCTTGATGACGCAAGATGACGCGGCGGCGTCTCGCTAATGCCAGGAGGAGGTGGGGGCGACCACTGCACCAGAATCCTCGTCGGCGCAAGAGTGACATACACATCTTCTTGGCGGCCGCACGCGCCGGTGGCTACTGGCATCATGGTCGGCTGATCGTATCCTTTCAAATTCCATCACTGAAACCTCACATGGAAGCTGAAACCTAGCGCATAATTAATCTGACAAACCATTATGGTCTGTAATGGTGGCACATGATTTCTGTTATCGCTGTGTCACTACAATCTACCGTTCTCCCAAATTCTGTTTGACGCACATTCCTCCATCTCTTCGTATCTGTGGAACTGATTTGGATATATTCCTCCTTGCTGGGTTGCAGTGCTCGTTCATTGGAGTTTCTCTGTACGAATTTCTAAAGGGGTGTGCATCAAACCCAATTAAAAAACAGTAAAAGCCACATATGCTATCATGGGGGACGGGCAGGTGCGACTACTCACAAATTATTGCTGTCTATTCATCTTTGTTCTCTTTATTACAGTGAGTTTAGTTCTGCATTCCATGCGTTTTGTTTCTTTTTTTTATTTCAGCCAGGCACTTCCGTTATGCCTGCTCCCTTTCCTTCTCTTTTTTCAGATTTCATATAATCTGTCTCTAGCATGAGCTAAACCTATGAAGATTGGCTTCTTTCGTACGGCTCTGGTATGCAAGATTGAATAACTCTTATTGCCTATGTTCATTCCTTTGCTACTGCTATCAACAATTTAGAATTGTTCTAGCTAAAGAACATAATTAGTCTAAAACGAGTAGGAATGGGCAGAATATGCTTGATGCATGAATCATGACAAAATGGCATTTATTGATCATGCATTCTGTTATTTTGGATCTTCTGGAAATAAAATGTCATTGCCAAATGTTGGTAATTTGAGGTCTTGTTTAATTCCTTCTAGCCATAAACCACTTTAGGATTTAAAGTGTGCAATCCTAATGCGAATACTATTAAACAACAATTTGTTATCCATGATCTTTTGCTCACTCATATTATGTTGAAATATACGGCTGTTCCTATGTGTGTGTGTGTGTGTGTGTGGGGGGGTGGGGGGGCAATTCTGGGTCTATTCAGGATTACTTTTCCGGGACTATTTTTCCACAAGTCAAGGATGGACCCTATGACACGGCATGTATGTATGTAGATGGAAACTGCCAATATTAGTACTTTGCTTGTAGCACGGTTCTGTTTGAGTAACGCAGATGCTTCAAATCACCAATAGAATCTGGGAATGAGAATGTGTTATTATAAGGAGTGACGCTTAAGTTCAGTACCCGTAATTTTGTCAGCCTCGTGAGCATAGCGAACATACTCTTGAAGGCTATGTGCTTGTCTGATTCAACAGATATCCGGCCATCAATGATGAGAGTGCGCAAATTTTGCAACCCATATATCTTCTCAGTAAGCATCTCCATATCCTTCCAAGTCCCCACAAAAAGATAGCGGACACCTGGAGGAACTTCTCCTCTGAAGTCTTTCTCTATCCTGAAGCAATCATTTCGAGCAACCTCCTCTGCTAAATCACAAAGCAGATCATGAATTGTAAAGTAATCAACCTCACGATCATGTCCAGTTTTATATACCTTTTCTTTCCATCCGAATTGCAGAAATGAGGATGACAACAATTCATAAAAGTAATACTGAGCAACATCTTCCATTTCCTCTTCAGGCTTACTAGTCTTTATAAACCCTTCTTCCACCCACAACTTAATTAACTCATCACGTCTCAACTTACGCCGCCTGGGAAAAATACTGCAGTAAGCGAAGCATCGCCTGACCTTCTCATCAAGATACTGGTAGCTCCACCATAGAGCTTCCATCGTGTCATTCATAATGTCCCGATCTTTCTGACTCCTCCAAAACTCAACAGTTTGTGTCTGACGAAGCCGTGAACCCACTGTTCTGGCCGCTAGAGGTGATCTCTTCAGCTTTTTTGCAATGTCCTCTCCAATCATTTCAAGTATTCTTCGATCATGGTCACTTACCCTTGCATCTCTAAGTGCATAATGCATGAACATTTCAAGGAACACTTCATCATCCAAGTCAGATATTGGAATACATCTCTGTTTTACAGCACCCGGAGATACTAATGCAGCTTCAGTTCGACTAGTCACCAAGATTCTGCTTCCCGCCTTTCCAACATTCAGCGGAGAAATTAGGTTTTGTAGTTCTTCACGGTCTACTGAATTCCTACGGTTGTACCAGACATCATCCAACACCAGCAAAATCTGTTTCCCACGCAGTTTGTCCTCCAGTTTTTCCTTCAGGACATTACGACTATTGAAGTTATCACATGCTTTCCCTGTAGCCCCCTCGAACATCTCCTTAAAAATGGAATCCAAATCAAATTTCTGAGAAACATGAATCCATATTACAGTATCGAAATGGTCCTCCTTTTTCTCTTGCATATGCTTTTTCTCATGTTCATAAACACACTGTGCAAGTGTTGATTTCCCTGACCCAGCCATGCCATGAATGCCAATTACACAATAGCATGTATCACCGACAGTATTTGCTTGACAATGGTCTTCCTTCTCATGAAGCATTGCAATTATCTTGTCACGATCCTGATCCCGACCAATTACTCCTATCGGAGGGGCTGCAGTAGTGATTGGACGGCGTGAATTGGTAGCAACAGCTCGCCACCCATCATCATTACGTCCACCTGGCAAGTTCAGTTGTTTCAAAACTTCACATGCATCATTGATAGCACTTTCTATCTTCTCTAGGCTCTTCTTCAATTCCACTTTTGACATACCACTCTTCTGCAAAAACCAAATAGCACTTGTTAGCACACGAACACAGCAATAGAATTTTCCTCTTATCTCTTTTCGTATCTTTTCTGGTTATTGTCTATGCCAACTCAAATTCTAGTTGAACACCAATTCCTAGTGTCATACAGGCAAAGCATTTCTAACCGGAGTAAGCACAAGCCCACACACACGCGCGTACATGGAAACTAACACAAACTAGTACTACTGGGACTGGACATATCTAACTGATTTTGCAAATAAACCCCTTCGTACCGCTGTTGCTTCTCATCCTCCTCTAGATTGGGCTTGGGGAGAGGAAAGAAAAATTTAGTAGAAGAAGGAAAAAGTGGTCATGTTGATGGTGGTGCTACTCTATGCTGTATGAAGGAGAGTTTTTACTCTTTGGAAAGGAGAGAGACCCCAGGCTATGCGAGTGACACAAATCGTGCAGCATGCATGAAGAAGAGTGCACCAAGAGGTATTGTTATCCCATCGGAAAAGGACCAAACACCAAAAGTTGTGCTGTGAGGGCTACACAGGCTACCTAGTGGAAGAGTGGGACAATCTTATTCCTGATAATTGGGCTAATTACTCTTAAGAAAATACTATATAAACTCTTGATTCATTTGGCTCCGAAGAAACTAATCCTAGTTTTTCCTTAACAACCTGTGCCGTATCTCTTACTTCATTTTAAGATCTTAACATCTACTCCTAGATTACACAATTGTGGCAAACAAGTGAGAATGTATTATGATTGGCAGCTATAGTCATATATCTACGTGGAACAAAAGATAAACACATCCAAGCATGAAGGCACAGAAATACCTTATCTTCTAGGAGGGATCTCGGCATGGCAGACCAGAGAGTCTTCTTCAGCGAATCCATCTTACTGCCGGCTGAGTTGGCATCTTGGATCTGCTTCTCGAGACGCTGATATTCAAGAGCATCCAAGATGTCTTCGGCTTCGTAAAGAGCAGATCGAAGCTTACTTAAAAGTGGCTCCAAGCGAGCCCTACAGGTGCCCTCGTCGACTACTTCCATCACCCGCTGCAGTTGTAAAACTTGCAAATCAAGTATCTTCATCTTCTCCGTTGCATCAAAGTCGAGGTGGGAGAAAGCTTTGTTAAGGAGTCTAGAAATGATGGGCGAGACGAGCCAACCTACAGCGGACACACCCCATCCTACAGCAGCACCAATGGTGACTGGATCCGCGCCATGGCAAGCTTACTGCTTACAGAGGGGAGAGAAGGCAAGATAGCTAGGCTGCCGCATCTATATGCACCCGATTGATGACCTGGTGACAGCTAAGAAAGATAAACAAGTGCGAGTTGAGAGAGAGGCTTGAACTAATATTTGTCTCCCACCAGTTTGTTTACAATAATGCTAATTGGATCCCAACATGTCTATATACTACTAAGGAGAAAACAAGTAACATAGTGACTCATGAACTATATAATATAACTATATAAGGCGAATAAGACTTTGTCCAATTTCAGATTGGACGACTCATGTCTCTTGCGTAACCACTCTGCTACCCACTGGTTTGCTTTACGACAAGGTTGTATGATTAACAACACGCATAGTAGTATACACTAGGACAGTACTACGCGGTTCACTTGACCCTGAAACTTCCAGGCAGGTTCTTACACAGCACGGGTCGGTTTCAACTTTCAACTTGCATCATCTTATCATTGGTCTGAAGATTATTGCCGACCATGCAACACTGTTGTATATATCTATTCCAACGAATATACTCTACCCTATTCCAACGAATGAAAATGCTATGGCAAAATTACTCCTAAATTAACCAGTACAAGAACATTACAGTGTGAGTTTTCTCAGAGAAAAAATTGCTACTCAATCAAATGCATCTCTTCTCTGACGGAATTGAAGGTCTCTCGGAAATTGAAATTAGCAATTAAAATCCAGGAGTAAAGCTAGCACATGGGAATGAAAAGGATTGTCCAAGTGCCAGAAACTCGCTGGTTTGTGCTGACCTGCTGTACACCTTGGTCGGCATCGTTGCCATAGGCGGCTCGAGTTTCAGGCGGCGAAGTCGCCTCCGGCAGCGGATCGAAGCTCCGCCAAGCAGCTTCTGAGACGGCGGCGGCCTTCCATATTGCCGCCACTAGAGGACAGGGAAAGCTTGTCTCGCACCCTCTCACACAAATTGGGCCAGCCAGATTATTGTTTGAAGCGCTTTCTTCTTTTCTTTGACCACATCTAGATGTGCCCTAATTATGCACATGCAATGCAAGTGACTCAATCAAGTATAAAAAAGAAAAGAAAATCTCGCATGAAATCTCTGGCTAAAATCAGTGACAAAGGACTGCGTGATTTGCTACTTGATCGGAGCTGCGACTCACCGTCCGCCGGAGAAACAGGGTTGTTGGGTCGTCGTCAAGTGAAGACAAGATTCATGTTGGCCACGGTTCATACTTGCTCCTTAATTAGTTCTGACAATATGATTTGATTAACGCACTGTCCTGCTATGCGGAATGTGCCCAATAAAGTAGCCGTGTCAGCCTGCTATCAAAAAAGAATTACTCCGTTAAGCATTGCATATGGTACTTAATTACTCTGTTACATAGACTTTTAAGTTCTTCTGCTTACCTGTCCATAGCTTACGAGTTACGACTGACAGTAACAGCCTCCACTGAAAATGTCATGTGCATGTTGTGCTGAATGTCATGAGACTGCATTCAAAATGGAGATCTGGTTTACATGCATATCCATTGATCAACTTGTAGCTACAACACCGGACGACTAGGTGCATCTCCTGCAATTACATACTGCTCATCTTACCATTCCACTGATCATAAGCATCAGTTACGTAACCGTCACCAAGGAGTGCTAAATTTCACGGTACTAGTCGTGTTCTCATAATGTTTCTTGGTCTTTCTTTTCCTCGTCACTTTTAGTTGTTTCACAATGCTGAAGCAATTAGCTGAATGCAGGCTCATTCTTTCTCGCAAACAATGTATTTTTCTTTTTCTTTTACTTATGAGCAAACAACAAGAGGAACAGGGTTCATCTACTCTCTCATGGTGGTCAGGTAACAGGAAATCAACCACCCATCTCACCTAGGCCTTGAGGGGGCCGGTATTGATGGCAAGTGAAACTAAAATCCTCTTGCTTTAACAGCACACCGCTGCAACACAACATAAAATAGCAGCTTCTATCGTGTGGTGTCCTCATCTCAGGCTCGGTGCTCTGAGCGTGCATGGAATAGTCAAATGACTGAAAGTATTTCAGGCGCCTGAAGAAAAACAACCATCCTACCAAGGGAGAGAAAAAAACAAAATCAGAATGAACAAAGCTAAATGAGACTCAGCCTTATTTCAGAATGAACAAAGCTAAATGAGAATCAGCCCTATTACAGAATGAACAAAGCTAAATGAGACTCAGCCCTATTTCAGAATGAACAAAAGCATACATAGCGCCTCTTCCGGGCTTGATTTTCAACAAAGTTATCATTAGTCTGAAAATTATTGCCGCTCATAACACGGTCCAGTCTCAAGAAGATTAGTATATCTATCTGTAATTCTGTATATACTCCACTGATCAAGTTATAGCTACACTGGACGACTAGGGAATTATAGCTGTCACCAAACAGTGTTAAGGTATCGGCATTAGTCGTGCTCTCGTGTTTCTAGCTTTTTCTGTTTCCTCGTCATGTTCGGTTGTATGACAATGCTGAAGTAATAAGCTCACTGTTTCTGGCGAACAATGAACAAACAGCAAAGAATGGTCAGGTAACAGGAAACCAATCAGCCATCTCACCTAGGCCTTGAGGGGATACTGATGGCAAGCGAAACTAAAATCCTCTTGCTTTAACAGTACACCACCTCAACGCAACATAAAATAGCAACTTTTGTCGCGGTGTCCTCATCTCAGGCTCGGTGCTCTGCTCGTGCATGGAATAGGCAAATGGCTGAAAATATTTCAGGCGCCTGAAGAACAGCAAACACGACACCACTAAGTCCAACCATAGTAAACATACAGGGATCACTTTAACATAAGCATGGCAGCTGATAGTTGGTGTACACGCCTCAGTCTTCTTAAGACTTTGTAATAATGATGAAAAATAAATATCCTACGTATGAAGGGAGGAAAAAAGAAAACAAAATCAGAATTGTGACTGGAACAAAGCTAAATGAGACTTGGCCCAAAACAGATCAGTTTCATCATCTTATCATTGGTCTGACAAATTATTGTCCAGTCTCAATAAGATTACTATATCTATCTGTAATTCTGTATATACCCACATATATAGATGTATACGCGGATGTTAGATGCCATAGCATTGGTGAAGCTCCTTGTCAGCTTCTCATACCATCAGCATCTTCAGGGATTGGATTTGGGCCCCAGCAATTAAGAAAGGCCAGCGGCGTTGTTGGCCTGAACGTGGCGCTCATACCGTGACATGACCCTGCCGTCGCTGCAGATGTTGGCTTCGCGTCGTCCGGCGAGTCGTAGCCGTCCGACACATCCCCATCCGAGTATTCCATTTGGTCCATCGGTGGCTTGGTGGACTCGATCCACGCCAGGAACGCTGCCCCCTCCTCATCCCGCTCCAACTCCACCTTTCTCTTGGAGCCACACTTCTTCGCCTCCTTCTCCGCCTCCGCCTTGGCATCGAGGAAGTCCTCCTCCTTCTCCAGCAGCGCCAAGAACTTGATGAGCGCCTTCTCCTCCTCCTTGGTGAGGGTCTTCATCTCCACCTTGGCCTTGACCTCCGGCTTGGCCTTCTCCTCCTTGGCCTTGGCCTTGACCTCCGGCTTGGCCTTGGCCTTCTTCGCCTCCGCCCTCAACTTGACGGTGAAGGCCTCCTGCTCCGCCTGGAACGTGGTGAAGGGGAAACCCTCCAAGCAGGCGGGCAACGGCATGGAGAAGTGCATCTTCTCGACGGCCATCGCCGGATCCGCTCCTCTCCTGGTTGGTTAAGTTAGGGTTAGGGTTTGGTGGGGATTGGGGATTTCTCGCTCGCTCGATCTTCTTTCTTCTCAACGAAAACGGGGCAAGGGGGCGGCGGCTGGCCTATATATAGGGGGATCCAACGTCGTGATGCTTCGACCTCCTTCGATCCCCCACTTCAGAACCATCGCTAGAGCAGGCCAAAATCCAACGCAACTCAGCCCATGTACAACGCCAACTCGGCCCACATACGAGATCCACAGCCAGAAAACACAGCGGCTCAACCCACGAACGAGGTCACCCAACAAAAAAAAGGGTTCGCAACCCACGACGAGGTCCATCGACCAAAAAACAAACCACCTACGAGCTCCATCGACCCGCGAACGCACGTCGCCAGGGAGAGAAACGCCAGTTATTCGTCGCGTACGAGCTCCATCGACTCAGCTAACTCACGACGCCGAGGAGATCAAACGCCAGCGCACGGAAGCTCCATCGACTCGCGAACGCACGCCGCCAGGAAGTCGCCGTCCGGCCGGCCACGTCCTACGACGCCAAGGAGGCACGGGACCTCCATGGACCCGCCCGCGCACGCCACCAGGAAGTGGCCGTTCGGCCACGTCGTACGCACGCGAGCTGTGCGAGCTGCAGCCTCCGCCGCTGCCACCGTCGGGAAGTCGCCTCTGCTGTTGCCATCAACCTCTGATCGCCCTCATCGTCCAAAATCCAAGAGCCCACCGTCCCAAGGTAACCCAGGCGCACAGCCCACCGTCGGAAGCCAACTCACGCATACCCATCTCCCCCACCACCGTACTTCTTCCCAATCGCAGCCGCCGATCCAGGCAGACCAAGCTTCTTGACTTGGTTCAGTTTTTTTGGGCCAATTTGATTTACTTGCATGGACGAAATCCCTTCCTCTCTTTACTTAACTCACTCATGATCCAACCCTTGTATAAAATAGGGTACAAGCCATAGGTAAAGATTGTTGAAGGTAGAATATATAGGTACACATCGTATGGTGCTGAATATTCTGTACTTTTTCCTATAAATACAACAACGATGTACATGATGTGCATATATAAGAAGGTCTTCTTAGATGTAGTTATATGGCATACAAATGAGTCTTGCATGTGATTGTGATAGGATGCTGAGTTTGTGAAGTGTGAGCAGTGGCCAACACATATATTCCTCATGTGATTTTGATAGCTTGGTGAGGAGCACGATGTGGGAGGGCGACCTGCAGGAGCGTCGCGTCGGTGGCAGCGACAGACGACGCCGACCCAGGTAATCTCCCTTACACTTGCACCCCATCTTCTCCCTATATCATGCACTCCCGCACCGAGCAAAGGAAAAGTGTAACAGAAATTAGAGAGTTGGAGGGTTCTTAGATTATCAGAGATTCAAAAGCCCCAAGGATAAATTTGGAGCTGCAAATGTCACATATATTTCTTGAAATATTCACATCATTTATTGTCACTGATTTTTCTTTTTTGAAGGAACCAGGGACTAATTACAATTGTATGTAATCTTGATATATAGGTACGCCAATAGAGGTTGTTGGATGTCAACCGCTAATCACAACATCTGGGTATTTATTACAAACTCTATTTTCTTTGATTTACTAGCATTTTGATGGAAAAGACGTACAATACAGTATTTGGTTTCCAATGGTATCAATTTGTATCACTGTTGTTGTATTCCATCTTGACTAGAGATTATGCTAGAATGAGTGAACTGCTACCATCTGACAATGTGAAGGTGAGACTTGTTTCTTTCCATTTTAGGTGTTATGTAGAAATTATCATGACATGCAAAATCTGAAACTGGACAGTCTTTTATTCATGCAACTGAAATATGTGTGTACGGTGCCTTTTTGAATTGCCATGAAACTTGTACTAAGCGTCTATGAAAAAAATGCCTTTTCTGCTGAGTAGTATCAACCAAATCCAAAAATAGTAATTGGAAATTAAAAGTACTTCATGAATTCTCAAGTGTGGAACAAACTGTATCAAGTAGGAACTCGATGCTTGATTTGCAAAATTATCAAGTTTGTTCCATAAATGTGGATTGTGTTGAAGGTTTCTTGTTTGTGGCTTAGATTTTTGAATTTTTCACAAGTTCAGTAGCAAACATGCGTGTACAAAAGTGTTTAGATGGTTGTTTGGATCAGTGCATGTCCATGTAGATGTATCACTTAGCTTTGTGGTTTTAAATGCACGTGTGGAATGAGCTGTTTAGATATGAAGACCAATTTTAATTAACATGTTTATTTAGAAGTTCTCCTGTAATTTGAGAAATCTTCAGAAGAATTGGTCTGACTATGTAATTAGAGACGCCATAATGAGCCGATGTTACACGCAAGATATTGAGGTAGTAGGCATGGAAACTTTATTGTTAGTAAGCACTGATGTGTTACAAAATGCTATGTTTCCAGATTGTTATGCATTATTTCTCAATAACTGTACCAAGCATACTTAGTGGTTGCGAAAGTAGTTGTGTTTTGGATTATCTACATTTTTTCTCTCAAAGTGTGGAAATATATTACTATTTGATAAGAAAAAACAGGGCATAGTTTAATAGGCTAAAATCATCTTGCTGATTGCAGTTATCAAGCATATTGTGCAAAGATTTCAAGTACAAACTTGGGCCATTGGACATAGGAGGGGTTAATTCTTATTGATTTGTGTTAAATGTTGTGTGAACAGATTTGACTTTGTGATCACTATGTCAACTTATACCTGCCACAATTCCTCATTTTATAAATCTAATTTATGCTTCTTGAGTATGCTGGGATCAGACCTAAAGCGGATAACAACTACTTTATTGGTTGCCTCTCGCTTCAATGTTGGTTCCTCTGCCCAGACTAGCATGGCTGGTGTTGTACCCGTTGAGATGCACAATGCTCCATCGCAGCTACACAAGTGACCGCACATTCTGTTTTCCTTGATGCTGATATAACGAAGGGAAAGGTTGCTAGAATTAACGAAGAATGAAACAGACGAACCAGGCCTCCGGTCAGATTGAGGGAAGGTGTTGCAGGTTTCAAAACACATTGAGAAGTGTAGAGGAGATAAAGAGAATTAGGCTCGCGGAGAAAGCCGAAGGAAGGGGTAGAGGCGATGGGTACAACAGGACTAATGGAGGAATGAGTTTGATGACGAGTACAACAAAGAGGAATGGAGCTGAAGGTGGCATGACGACCAGATTGCGAAGGAGAGCAAGATGATATTGGTGTTTGCTGAGTCAATAGTGTGTACATAACTATCCCGTAGCATTACTATTTGTTGAATTTGTAAGTGAGACTGAAAATTCAATTTGGCCCTCGGGCACCTATGCTCTTGCTTCCAATTTTCAAAATTTCCATTCTAAAAAAACGCTAGAAAATTCACATTATAGTAATCTACATGTTTGTTAAGCCTATAAATCTTCATAAAATAATTGAAATTAATGTAGTTTGTGCAAAAATAAAGGGTTGGTCATATTTCTATTTGCATTTCGTTCACTGGTGCTTGTTATTTGTGCACAATATGCATATCTCATTGTTATTATTTTTAACCTTTTGATTCTCCGGATGAGTATTTGTGGCCTGCAACGGGAGTGCCCTAAGAGCAAAAAGGTTGGGTTTATACAAGATAATATTTGTTTGAACACACTCATAACCTGTGTGCGACATACATGATGTAACTTATAGTGATGATTCGACAAATATCTCTTTGTCTAAGCTTGTTATATATCCCGTGGCAACGCACGGGCATTCGACTAGTTTTTTTAGATGGAGTACGAATTGGAAGTTGGAACCATTCAAACCTGTCCTAAGAACTGTCCTCTCCACATTTTAGATGGAGTATGAAAACGGGTCGTTTTCTCCATCTAGTTAGACCCTATCAAGGATATGCCACACGCCTTATTTCGTTTGAACACCGTTACAGAACTATCACGAGCTACCACTCAAAGCTCCACAGCGAAACAGACTTCTCATCTCTCCCTTGCATCAATAAGCTGTAACCGCAAAGTATCCACTTCATGATCAAAGTTCGGATTTGTTATGAGAACATTCCATTTTTTATCGAATAGTGTTGCAAGTTGGCAAACAAGGACCGGCCGACCGACGGTGTTGAATATATGGGCAAATTACTACGAGTTTTAATCCGAATAAACAAAAAATAAATCATGACAGCACTAGCAGAGATTAAACTAATCATGCGAACTAGCATAGTAGATGAACAGATCACATTTAGGGCACATACTAGAAACATGAATTCTACCATGATCTCGAATAAGAAAGATAGAATCACATAGGGTGCAGCAGGAGCATCACCGCCGGCGTTGATGTTTTCGGCCATGTCGTTGAGGATGAGGTTGCCGAGGTCAGGGAAGAAGTCGTCGCTGCCAGCAGTCGCGCGAGTGCGCTCCCCAAAAACCTGATCGCCCCTCTCCCGTACAGGATCACGAGTGGCGGGGTTACGGAGGCCTACTGTCCCTTCTCGCGGTGCATGCCGAAAGGAGGGATGGAGAAGACTTGTGTGGCGGCGCAATGATCTGGAACGATGGTGCGAAACTATACGAAGTGGTGGCAGCTAGGGTAGACGTCTGCCTGACTATATAGTGCGGGCCGGGTAGGTCGTGGAAGTAATCCAAAAGAATCGGAAACGGTTCAGTAATTAACGCGTCCATTAATTATCAATTAATGACTCGTTAATTTTCCCGAGTAGCAAAAATATAGAGAACATGCACAGCACTGCCCTCGGCTCGGCTCAATACCGCAACCTGCGTCGCGACGCGACGCGACGGCGAGCGAGGAGGAGGAGCGCGTGTAGGTCTCCTCTTCTCATACTCATACAAGTGGTAGAAAAGCTCACCTTATAAAAAGGTGTAACTCCCTCTGAACTTCCGGGAGTGGGACTAAACTTTAGTCTCACTCACACCACTCACATGTATGCATGAATGAGCTAAGAGAATTTCAGAATTTTAGTTGGGCTTTGGACCAAAAGCCTACTAGCAAAATTCCAACAATAGTGTTGCAAGTCGACAAACAAGGACCAGCCGACCGACGGTGTTAGCGCTATACACTCACTCGTTCTAAAGTTAGCGCACCATTGAAGTAAGTAAATATTAGTCACAGGCAGCCCGTTGCAAGGAAGGAAAGAACATGAGGTAGGGCTTCTTCTATTTTTAGTGTGAACTCACTTCTATTCTATATCAAGATAAGGGACTCCAGAATATTCGCACCGTGCGCTTATGATCGACAAACGCCTTAAAAGGGCACCGAAGTTTGGACGCAAAACTTCGTTGTGTTCTGTCACCCGTCGTATGTTTAACTAGTGAGATAACAACCCTCAAATCCAAATGGGTTCTGCAACAGCATCTAGGAAGATTGAAATGTGCAGTTCCGTACTACAACTGCATATACGATGTGAACAAAACACACATGTGCCTTTTAGAGCAGCTTTGATTTGTTTCAGCCGTACACGTATCCGCCAGCTCCCCTCACACTGTCAATCTTTCTCAAACCGAAACACATGGAGGACCAAAGATCAACGTCGACACATGATTTTAAATTTCTGTCATGGTAGACTTTTGTATCCTTGGCGACGATGCTCCATGAAATAAAAGGTTTCGCGACTCTATAATTATTATATTGTAACCCATGTGCCTGACAAGGTTGATATCGAAGAGCACCGTGTTTGATCCAGCCGGTGAGTGGCTCTCCATGATTTAGCTTGTCACCTAGTATTTCAATCTCTCTTAATAATACTAGTGGAGATGATAGTGTCATGTTGTTTGCTCAAATGTTCTTCGGATTCGAGTTTTATTCTCCTCAGCCTTACTTCCAGTGAGTAGGGTGTTGAATTGGTGGTTGTCATCTATTTGGGACGACTGATGCGCTTTAAGGCCAACTCCACCGCGCAACCCAAGACGTCCGTTTTGTCCGGATTCTGTCCGTTTGGATAGGGCAATGGGGTCGTGTCCGGGCAGTTTCCGGGATGCGGTGGCCGTGCGCCCAGCGCGCGGACGCATCCCGGCCGCGTCTTGTCCGCGTGCACTTTTCTTTGCAAGTCCTTAAGCTTTTTTTCATCATTCATTTTCGATACATGACAATACATCATCACATTTTGACTAGTAAAGCAAGGCCGAAGGAAACAAGAACCACAAGAATACATTTGAGAAGATATCCAACTTCCATAACTGTTCCCTTGAGTTGGGTTAGTGCCTTCTCGATGCACTCATTGTTGATCTGTGGAGGAGGCTCGACGTTGCACCCTCCTTTGTTCTTCAAGCCAGAAGTCGACGTTGCTTCCTCACACGTAGTATCGTGCCTAGCCTCTAATCTAGCAACAAGTGCACTTATCTCATCTACAGCCTCTAGGCTAGCTAAAAGTGCACGAACATGTACTAGATTTCGCTCCATCAATATATCGATGTACTCTTCTTCCCAATACCAAAACTTGCATCCATTCTACACAATAAAACTTAAAGTTAGCACAACTAGTCTAATCCGAAAACACAAACCGAAGCTAAAAAGAGCACATACCCCATCGTTTAAGCACTTGATGAACACCCATCCGGGATGCTTCGGCGTTGTAGACACGCGGTGCACGACCATCCTTGGGCAGTGGTCGCTCTTGATGAGGGGCAACAGTGCGCCGACGAGCTTTTGGGCAAGCACCGAGCCCGGCCGGCCGCCATTCGCGTATCTGCCGGCGGACCACCGACAGTGCAGATCCGAGCGGCTAGAGGACGAGCCACTGCCTGCATGTGGCCTTGCGGCCCTGCCAGGGTCTTCCGGCTAGTCCATGGCGCGGCCCGGCCTCCCACAGCCGGGCGAGCTCAAGACCGACCGGATCCGCCCCAAATCCGGCCGGCGGGTGCGCAAACCAGGTGGCCGTGATTGGGTAGCTCGGCGGCGACGAGGGGAAGGGGTTGGGGGAGCGCGCGTCCGAGTTGCACGGCTGCAATGACAGCAGGCGGCGGCGGCGGCGAGGGGAAGAGTGAGGAAGAGTGGAGAAGAGTGGAGTGGGATGCGGCCGGAGGGAGGGGGGCGGATAGAAAAAGGCCCGTCTTGTGCCACCGATGGGCGGGCCAGGGGAGGACATGCGCAGACGGTCGGCGCGTCCGTGTGGTGTCCGTTTCACCCCAAAAGCGGCGCAAACTTGGGCCGCGGATGGGTCGAAAGCGGACACAAAATGGACAAAAGACCATTTGCTCCTGCGCGCTGGGTCGCCCGGTTTGTCCCTTTTTTACCCCAAACGGACGGGCCTGGATAGGATGGGGTCGCGCGGTGGAGTTGGCCTAAATAAACTTTTGAGAACGAAGGAAGAAGATTTTCTCTGAGGACATTGTTGATGAATACAACATGAATATAGAGCGAGTAGTTGAGCATAGTACGCCTTCAAAGAGCCACCAACAACACATCATAAAAAATAATCGATAAGAACTAAATTGTTGAGGAGAATATCACACATTTTGGAAACACAAATGGCCTCGCAAGGAGATGGGCATATGCATATAGAGGAAGCTTATTATGAATGTGGCTGCGGGGGTGGTAGGGAGGCCTTGCGAGCTTATACTTACTTTTCACACCCATGTGATTTACTTCATGACTGCACATATTGACTGTCGGCATCTTGGGTGAAATTATATTTACAATACATCGTTAGAATAGAATTAGCAAACAGTACCCCCACACTTAACTTTAAGAATAATATATTAATATCAAAATGATACCATTACACTCACATATGTAAGGACACAATTTCACAATCTAGTTGAGACATTGACGATGCACACGACCAAAAATCATAAAAAGAGCAAGAGTGCAAAATAAAGAGAGTCATCGTGAAAAGCAACACGCAACAAGCAAAAAGGCAACAACATCCACCAACAAGGTCCGAGAAGGTCAACACCTTTAGAAAGGAAAGCGGCACGCAAGCCTCGCTACTAGTGGGTTCAGTCCTTGAAGGACAGATCTTTGGTTTCACCCCAAATAACATGTCTAAGAAATCTTCAAATCAATGCTTTCAACACGGAAAAGGCGACTTAAGAATGTCATTGCCCGTGCAACCAAAGAAGGCCATACCGGGTCTTTATCCCAAAGATGGAGATCCGTACTTAGGAGGACAACACCAAGCCGAAGACATTGTGTGTTGCCGCCACCACTTGTCAAACAAGACGATGTTGCATGGAGAGACACATCCACACACCATGATCCCATGAAATTGAAATCCAAACCGTTTCATGGCATACATGCCCTGGAGACAGCTGCCCGTGTGCGAATTCCTGGCTTGCTCATCACCACACATAATCAAGCCATGCGTTTGAATAAAAAACTACCACACAAGGGAGATCCGGTTCAACATCTTGCACGCACATGCTTTGGACCCCATGTGAAAGAGTCTGACGGTGCCGACAATGACGCCTAGACGCAGCAAGTTATAGCCACACCATCCACACCTATACCTGGCCATGGGCCGGGCCGGGCCGGGCTTGGGACGGGCCTGAAAAAGCCCATGATAGAAAACTGAAGCCCAGGCCCTCCCAAGCCCTACCATCGGGCCTACTTTTCAAGCCCAAGCCCGGCCCATCTGGTAAAAAGCCCTCAAGAGCCCTTAGGGCTTAGGGCCATGGGCCGGGCCTCTTCCTTAAAATACCAATATGCAAAGCCCAAGCCTGCCCAGGCCCTACTGGTGGGCTCGAAACTTAGGCCCAAGCCTGGCCCACGGGCAAGCCCATTGGGCCTAGGCCCTGGATTTTAGGGCCGGGCCGGAGATGGCCAGGACGATCCACACCCCATCGCTTCGCTGCCACTGATGTAGGCAGATCTAGGAAGGGCCAAATCATCGGCCCACCAACGTCGGAGACTCAAAAGAAAACCACAGGAGACAACCAATGCTGAACAAGATGACCCAATGCCAGAAATTTGTCGCCTGCAGTTTGTGAAACCGTTGTGCCCCTATCCACTGGCCCTTCACCATGCCAAGAGCTGCCAATCGTCGGAGTCCACACTGACACAAGTAGATTGGCCACTGATGCTGAGAGTAGACCGGCCCGCCAACGTCGCCTCCCACCAATCACAATTACGCATGTGAAACGCTCGCATCACGCCTAGTACAAATAGCGTGCGACGGTCGATTGCACAGGCTCCTCTCATCGGTGTCCTTCGACGGTGGTGACGGGTGGGAAGGAGAGTGGATGGTGGTGCTAGGTTTGTGAGGCGCCACCCGAGTCACTTGGGCAAGACTGATGCGCAGCGTTGCTTCTTACAATTTATTTTATCAATTTTATATTACAAATTTATTCGGCATGTGTTTTAGTATTTTCAAGTTTACAATTTACTATATATTAAGTTAATGTAAGTTAGGATGTGCATTGTTGGTTCATGGGTTTTCTTAGATGAAAGGTAGCTTTCATTACTCGGTTATGCAAAAACCAAATAGTCTTATCGAGCAGGAAAGTAAAACTGATGTACAAAGTCAATTGACTAGATTCTCATTTCATCACCACTAAAAACGGACATATGGACATTCAAATCATTAAAAAACTGAAACTAATACTCCCTCCATCCAAATATATAGAATCTAATACTTTTTTTAGGTTGCCTTTGACCATTAATAAGTTAATAATATACGACATCACTAGTAGAAAAAGGGCCTGTTGTCCCGGTTGGTAAGGGCCTTTAGTCCCGGTTGGTGAACCGGGACTAAAGGGTCGGTACTAATGCCTCCCCCCTTTAGTCCCAGTTCAATCCAGAACTGGGACTAAAGGCCGCGGCCACGTGGGGCTCCACCTTTAGTCCCGGTTGGTAACACCAACCGGGACTAATGAAAATTTTATGAATTTTTTTTTTGAAATTTTTTTTTTGAGAAGTTTTTTTGAAATTTTTTTGAATAATTTTTTGTTTTCAAATTTCTGAATTATTTTAACCCCTAATCTCTAATCAGCACCCCTCATCACTGCTCAATTTATCCTCAATCCAGAACTGGGACTAAAGGCCGCGGCCACGTGGGGCTCCACCTTTAGTCCCGGTTGGTAACACCAACCGGGACTAATGAAAATTTTATGAATTTTTTTTTTGAAATTTTTTTTTTGAGAAGTTTTTTTGAAATTTTTTTGAATAATTTTTTGTTTTCAAATTTCTGAATTATTTTAACCCCTAATCTCTAATCAGCACCCCTCATCACTGCTCAATTTATCCTCTTCTCTAATCACCCTCATCATTCCAAATCACCTAACTTCCCGAACGGTCACCCATCCTCCCACTCCCCAGCTGAGCACGCTTAACTTCCGGGTTCTATTCTCCTCGCTTCCAAGTCTGCACTTGTTGTTTTCTCGACAATAGTAAGATGTCAATCCTATTAACCCTCGTGAATTTTGCTTGAGCATGAATTGACACATTTCACTGTTTGAGTTTCAAACTATTGTTTTCAAAAACAATAATTATTTAGAAAACAATAGTTATTTTGAATAATTAGTTTGACCATGGTTTGACCATAATTTGACCACAGTTTGACCACAGTTTGACAAGATTTGACCAAAATTCAAAATAACTGAACAAATTATTTAGTAACACTAATATTCTAGAATAATTAGTTTGACCATGGTTTGACCATGTTTTGACCATAGTTTGAAAAAAAATTCGATTTTTTCCACTCTAGATATTAAAAGCCCCGTAACTTTTTTTCTGTTAGGTTTTTGAGGATTTTGAAAATGTTTAACAGGGTTCCCCCAGTTAAATTTGGATGTAACTTTTCGAGTAGATGATTTTTCATATAAAAAACTTTTTCATCCGAGTTAGTATGCAAAAGTTATGCCCATATTTACAAATTCCAGAGAGATTTTGCAAATAAAGTCCAAATTCATATTTGCAAATTTTCCCAACAACTAGACCACATATCACATGGGAAATTTATTTTCTTTTATTTTTTTGACATTTCCATCATTTTCTTTTATTTTTTTTAAAATTGAAAAGGCGATCCGGGGGGGGGGGGGGGGTAGAGTTTGAAAATGGGACCTTTAGTACCGGTCCGTGATATGATACGCTCTATCACACATAAGCCACATTATATCTTCCTCAAAACAGCCACCATACCTACCTATCATGGCATTTCCATAGCCATTCCGAGATATCTTGCCATGCAACTTCCATCATCATCATATACATGACTTGAGCATTTATTGTCATATTGCTTTGCATGATCGTAAGATAGCTAGCATGATGTTTTCATGGCTTGTCCATTTTTTGATGTCATTGCTATGCTAGATTATTGCACATCACGGTACACCGCCGGAGGCATTCATATAGAGTCATATCTTTGTTCTAGTATCGAGTTGTAATATCGAGTTGTAAGTAAATAAAGGTGTGATGATCATCATTATTAGAGCATTGCCCCATCAAATAAAAAGAGGCCAAAGAAGCCTAAATAAAAAAAATGGGGCCAAAGAAGCCCGCAATAAAAAGGGGCAATGTTACTATCCTTTTACCACACTTGTGCTTCAAAGTAGCACCATGTTCTTCATATAGAGAGTCTCTTGAGTTATCACTTTCATATACTAGTGGGAATTTTCATTATAGAACTTGGCTTGTATATTCCAACGATGGGCTTCCTCAAATGCCTAGGTCTTCATGAGCAAGCAAGTTGGATGCACACCCACTTAGTTTCAGTTTGAGCTTTCATATACTTATAGCTCTAGTCATCCATTGCATGGCAATCCCGACTCCTCACATTGATATCTATTAATGGGCATCTTCATAGCCCGTTGATACGCCTAGTTGATGTGAGACTTTCTCCTTTTTTGTCTTCTCCAAGGACCATTGCTTTGAATCCGACCCTCGTGACCCACCTGTAAGGGGGTTGACGCTCTTCTTTTGCCGCAAGAAAGCTAATTTTCGGAAGAAAAAAAATCACTGCGAGGGTTTCAGGCCAATCGGAGTTACGGATCTCCATATATACACGATACGGTGAAACAGAGCCACGGGAGAACGCAGAAACAGAGAGAGACAGAGAGATAGATCCAATCTCGGAGGGGCTCTCGCCCCTCCCACGCCATGGGAGCCAAGGACCAGAGGGGAAACCCTTCTCCCATCTAGGGAGGAGGTCAAGGAAGAAGAAGAAGAAGAAGGGGGCCCTCTCCCCCTTGCTTCAGGTGGCGCCGGAGCGCTACCGGGGCCATCATCATCACCGCCATCTTCACCAACAACTTCACCACCATCATCACCAACTCTTCCCCCCTCTATCCAGCGGTGTAACCTCTCTCTTACCCGCTGTAATCTCTACTTAAACATGGTGCTCAACGCTATATATTATTTCCCAATGATGTATGGCTATCCTATGATGTTTGAGTAGATCTGTTTTGTCCTAATGGCTATTTGATGATCAAGATTGGTTTGAGTTGCATGTTTTATTATTGGTGTTGTCCTATGGTGCTCTCCGTGTCGCGCAAGCGTGAGAGATCTCCGCTGTAGGGTTTGCAATATGTTTATGATTTGCTTATAGTGGGTTGCGTGGTGGACTGAAACACAAACCCAGTAGGTAGGTTGTTTACGTATGGGATAAAGAGGACTTGATACTTTAATGCTATGGTTGGGTTTTACCTTAATGATCTTTAGTAGTTGTGGATGCTTACTAGAGTTCCAATCATAAGTGCATATGATCCAAGTAGAGAAAGTATGTTAGCTTATGCCTCTCACTCATATAAAATTGCAATAATGATTACCGGTCTAGTTATCGATTGTCTAGGGACAAATAACTTTCTCGTGACAACAAGCTCTTTCCTAAAACTAATTTAGTTGTGTCTTCATCTAAACAGCCCCTACCTTTTATTTTCGTGCTCTTTACTTTCGTGCAACCCTATCCAACAACACCTACAAAGTACTTCTTGTTTCATACTTGTTCTAGGTAAAGCGAACGTCAAGCGTGCGTAGAGTTGTATCGGTGGTCGATAGAACTTGAGGGAATATTTGTTCTACCTTTAGCTCCTCGTTGGGTTCGACACTCTTACTTATCGAAAGAGGCTATAATTGATCCCCTATACTTGTGGGTTATCACTCACTGCCGCCTCGAGCCCACCCGCCCGCCGCCTCCCGATCCCGAGCCCGCCCTTGCCGCCCCTACCTCTTCGTCGCCGAGCACCTCCCCGCCACCGTCTCTCCCCTCTCTATAAGCCCTCCACCCCTCCCCACCCCCTTTCTCTCTGCTTAATTAGTTAGTACTAGATGTTTTTTTAGGTTGCCTTTGACCATTAATAAGTTAATAATATACGACATCACTAGTAGAAAAAGGGCCTGTTGTCCCGGTTGGTAAGGGCCTTTAGTCCCGGTTGGTGAACCGGGACTAAAGGGTCGGTACTAATGCCTCCCCCCTTTAGTCCCGGTTCAATCCAGAACCGGGACTAAAGGCCGCGGCCACGTGGGGCTCCACCTTTAGTCCCGGTTGGTAACACCAACAGGGACTAATGGAAATTTTATGAACTTTTTTTTTGAGAAATTTTTTTGAAATTTTTTTTGAATAATTTTTTATTTTCAAATTTCTGAATTATTTGAACCCCTAATCTCTAATCAGCACCCCTCATCACTGCTCAATTTATCCTCTTCTCTAATCACCCTCATCATTCCAAATCACCTAACTTCCCAAACGGTCACCCATCCTCCCACTCCCCACTGAGCACGCTTAATTTCCGGGTTCTATTCTCCTCGCTTCCAAGTCTGCACTTGTTGTTTTCCGACAATAGTAAGATGTCAATCCTATTAACCCTCAGGAATTTTGCTTGAGCATGAATTGACACATTTCACTGTTTGAGTTTCAAACTATTGTTTTCAAAAACAATAATTATTTAGAAAACAATAATTATTTTGAATAATTAGTTTGACCATGGTTTGACCATAATTTGACCACAGTTTGACCAGATTTGACCAAAATTCAAAATAACTGAACAAATTATTTAGTAACACTAATATTCTAGAATAATTAGTTTGACCATGGTTTGACCATGTTTTGACCATAGTTTGAATTTTTTTTCGATTTTTTCCACTCTAGATATTAAAAGCCCCGTAACTTTTTTTCTGTTAGGTTTTTGAGGATTTTGAAAATGTTTAACGGGGTTCCCCCAGTTAAATTTGGATGTAACTTTTCGAGTAGATGATATTTCATATAAAAAACTTTTTCATCCGAGTTAGTATGCAAAAGTTATGCCCATATTTACAAATTCCAGAGAGATTTTGCAAATAAAGTCGAAATTCACATTTGCAAATTTTCCCAACAACTAGACCACATATCACATGGGAAACTTATTTTCTTTTATTTTTTTGACATTTCCATCATTTTCTTTTATTTTTTTTAAATTGAAAAGGCGATCCAGGGGGGGTAGAGTTTGAAAATGGGACCTTTAGTACCGGTCCGTGATATGATACGCTCTATCACACATAAGCCACATTATATCTTCCTCAAAACAGCCACCATACCTACCTATCATGGCATTTCCATAACCATTCCGAGATATATTGCCATGCAACTTCCATCATCATCATATACATGACTTGAGCATTTATTGTCATATTGCTTTGCATGATCGTAAGATAGCTAGCATGATGTTTTCATGGCTTGTCCATTTTTTAATGTCATTGCTACGCTAGATTATTGCACATCACGGTACACCGCCGGAGGCATTCATATAGAGTCATATCTTTGTTCTAGTATCGAGTTGTAATATCGAGTTGTAAGTAAATAAAGGTGTGATGATCATCATTATTAGAGCATTGCCCCATCAAAAAAAAAGAGGCCAAAGAAGCCTAAATAAAAAATGGGGCCAAAGAAGCCCGCAAAAAAAGGGCAATGTTACTATCCTTTTACCACACTTGTGCTTCAAAGTAGCACCATGTTCTTCATATAGAGAGTCTCTTGAGTTATCACTTTCATATACTAGTGGGAATTTTCATTATAGAACTTGGCTTGTATATTCCAACGATGGGCTTCCTCAAATGCCCTAGGTCTTCATGAGCAAGCAAGTTGGATGCACACCCACTTAGTTTCAGTTTGAGCTTTCATATACTTATAGCTCTAGTGCATCCATTGCATGGCAATCCCTACTCCTCACATTGATATCTATTAATGGGCATCTTCATAGCCCGTTGATACGCCTAGTTGATGTGAGACTTTCTCCTTTTCTGTCTTCTCCAAGGACCATTGCTTTGAATCCGACCCTCGTGACCCACCTGTAAGGCGGTTGACGCTCTTCTTTTGCCGCAAGAAAGCTAATTTTCGGAAGAAAAAAATCACGGCGAGGGTTTCAGGCCAATCGGAGTTACGGATCTCCATATATACACGAAACGGTGAAACAGAGCCACGGGAGAACGCAGAAACAGAGAGAGACAGAGAGATAGATCCAATCTCGGAGGGGCTCTCGCCCCTCCCACGCCATGGGAGCCAAGGACCAGAGGGGAAACCCTTCTCCCATCTAGGGAGGAGGTCAAGGAAGAAGAAGAAGAAGAAGGGGGCCCTCTCCCCCTTGCTTCAGGTGGCGCCGGAGCGCTACCGGGGCCATCATCATCACCGCCATCTTCACCAACAACTTCACCGCCATCATCACCAACTCTTCCCCCCTATATCCAGTGGTGTAACCTCTCTCTTACCCGCTTTAATCTCTACTTAAACATGGTGCTCAACGCTATATATTATTTCCCAATGATGTATGGCTATCCTATGATGTTTGAGTAGATCTGTTTTGTCCTAATGGCTATTTGATGATCAAGATTGGTTTGAGTTGCATGTTTTATTATTGGTGTTGTCCTATGGTGCTCTCCGTGTCGCGCAAGCGTGAGAGATCTCCGCCGTAGGGTTTGCAATATGTTTATGATTTGCTTATAGTGGGTTGCGTGAGTGACTGAAACACAAACCCGAGTAGGTAGGTTGTTTACGTATGGGATAAAGAGGACTTGATACTTTAATGCTATGGTTGGGTTTTACCTTAATGATCTTTAGTAGTTGCGGATGCTTACTAGAGTTCCAATCATAAGTGCATATGATCCAAGTAGAGAAAGTATGTTAGCTTATGCCTCTCACTCATATAAAATTGCAATAATGATTACCGGTCTAGTTATCGATTGTCTAGGGACAAATAACTTTCTCGTGACAACAAGCTCTTTCCTAAAAATAATTTAGTTGTGTCTTCATCTAAACAGCCCCTACCTTTTATTTTCGTGCTCTTTACTTTCGTGCAACCCTATCCAACAACACCTACAAAGTACTTCTAGTTTCATACTTGTTCTAGGTAAAGCGAACGTCAAGCGTGCGTAGATTTGTATCGGTGGTCGATAGAACTTGAGGGAATATTTGTTCTACCTTTAGCTCCTCGTTGGGTTCGACACTCTTACTTATCGAAAGAGGCTATAATTGATCCCCTATACTTGTGGGTTATCACTCACCGCCGCCGCCCGAGCCCACCCCGCCCCGCCGCCTCCCGATCCCGAGCCCGCCCTCGCCGCCCCTACCTCTCCGTCGCCGAGCACCTCCCCGCCACCGTCTCTCCCCTCTCTATAAGCCCTCCACCCCTCCCCACCCCCTTTCTCTCTGCTTAATTAGTTAGTATTAGATGTTTTTTTAGGTTGCCTTTGACCATTAATAAGTTAATAATATACGACATCACTAGTAGAAAAAGGGCCTGTTGTCCCGGTTGGTAGGGCCTTTAGTCCCGGTTGGTGAACCGACTAAAGGGTCGGCATTAATGCCTCCCCTTTAGTCCCGGCTCAATCCAAACGGGACTAAAGGTCTTGCCACGGGGGCTCCACCTTTTGTCCGGTTGGTAACACCAACCGGACTAATGGAAATTTTATGAACGTTTTTTGAAATTTTTTTGAGAAATTTTTTGAAATTTTTTGAATAATTTTTATTTTCAAATTTCTGAATTATTTTAACCCCTAATCTCTAATCAGCACCCTCATCACTGCTCAATTTATCCTCTTCTCTAATCACCCTCATCATTCCAAATCACCTAACTTCCCGAATGGTCACCCATCCTCCCACTCCCCAGCCTGAGCACGCTTAACTTCCGGTTCTATTCTCCTCGTTTCCAAGTCTGCACTTGTTGTTTTCTCGACAATAGTAAGATGTCAATCCTATTAACCCTCGTGAATTTTGCTTGAGCATGAATTGACACATTTCACTGTTTGAGTTTCAAACTATTGTTTTCAAAAACAATAATTATTTAGAAAACAATAGTTATTTTGAATAATTAGTTTGACCATGGTTTGACCATAATTTGACCACAGTTTGACCACAGTTTGACCAGATTTGACCAAAATTCAAAATAACTGAACAAATTATTTAGTAACACTAATATTCTAGAATAATTAGTTTGACCATGGTTTGACCATGTTTTGACCATAGTTTGAAAAAAAAATTGATTTTTTCCACTCTAGATATTAAAAGCCCCGTAACTTTTTTCTGTTAGGTTTTTGAGGATTTTGAAAATGTTTAACGGGGTTCCCCCAGTTAAATTTGGATGTAACTTTTCGAGTAGATGATTTTTCATATAAAAAACTTTTTCATCCGAGTTAGTATGCAAAAGTTATGCCCATATTTACAAATTCCAGAGAGATTTTGCAAATAAAGTCGAAATTCACATGTGCAAATTTTCCCAACAACTAGACCACATATCACATGGGAAACTTATTTTCTTTTATTTTTTTGACATTTCCATCATTTTCTTTTATGTTTTTTTTAAATTGAAAAGGCGATCAGGGGGGGGGGTAGAGTTTGAAAATAGGACCTTTAGTACCGGTCCGTGATATGATACGCTCTATCACACATAAGCCACATTATATCTTCCTCAAAACAGCCACCATACCTACCTATCATGGCATTTCCATAGCCATTCCGAGATATATTGCCATGCAACTTCCATCATCATCATATACATGACTTGAGCATTTATTGTCATATTCCTTTGCATGATCGTAAGATAGCTAGCATGATGTTTTCATGGCTTGTCCATTTTTTGATGTCATTGCTACGCTAGATTATTGCACATCACGGTACACCGCCGGAGGCATTCATATAGAGTCATATCTTTGTTCTAGTATCGAGTTGTAATATCGAGTTGTAAGTAAATAAAGGTGTGATGATCATCATTATTAGAGCATTGCCCCATCAAAAAAAAAGAGGCCAAAGAAGCCTAAATAAAAAAATGGGGCCAAAGAAGCCCGCAAAAAAAAGGGGCAATGTTACTATCCTTTTACCACACTTGTGCTTCAAAGTAGCACCATGTTCTTCATATAGAGAGTCTCTTGAGTTATCACTTTCATATACTAGTGGGAATTTTCATTATAGAACTTGGCTTGTATATTCCAACGATGGGCTTCCTCAAATGCCCTTGGTCTTCATGAGCAAGCAAGTTGGATGCACACCCACTTAGTTTCAGTTTGAGCTTTCATATACTTATAGCTCTAGTGCATCCATTGCATGGCAATCCCTACTCCTCACATTGATATCTATTAATGGGCATCTTCATAGCCCGTTGATACGCCTAGTTGATGTGAGACTTTCTCCTTTTCTGTCTTCTCCAAGGACCATTGCTTTGAATCCGACCCTCGTGACCCACCTGTAAGGCGGTTGACGCTCTTCTTTTGCCGCAAGAAAGCTAATTTTTGGAAGAAAAAAAATCACGGCGAGGGTTTCAGGCCAATCGGAGTTACGGATCTCCATATATACAGGAAACGGTGAAACAGAGCCACGGGAGAACGCAGAAACAGAGAGAGACAGAGAGATAGATCCAATCTCGGAGGGGCTCTCTGCGCTCCCACGCCATGGGAGCCAAGGACCAGAGGGGAAACCCTTCTCCCATCTAGGGAGGAGGTCAAGGAAGAAGAAGAAGAAGAAGGGGGCCCTCTCCCCCTTGCTTCAGGTGGCGCCGGAGCGCTACCGGGACCATCATCATCACCGCCATCTTCACCAACAACTTCACCGCCATCATCACCAATTCTTCCCCCCTATATCCAGTGGTGTAACCTCTCTCTTACCCGCTGTAATCTCTACTTAAACATGGTGCTCAACGCTATATATTATTTCCCAATGATGTATGGCTATCCTATGATGTTTGAGTAGATCTGTTTTGTCCTAATGGCTATTTGATGATCAAGATTGGTTTGAGTTGCATGTTTTATTATTGGTGTTGTCCTATGGTGCTCTCCGTGTCGCGCAAGCGTGAGAGATCTCCGCTGTAGGGTTTGCAATATGTTTATGATTTGCTTATAGTGGGTTGCGTGAGTGACTGAAACACAAACCCGAGTAGGTAGGTTGTTTACGTATGGGATAAAGAGGACTTGATACTTTAATGCTATGGTTGGGTTTTACCTTAATGATCTTTAGTAGTTGCGGATGCTTACTAGAGTTCCAATCATAAGTGCATATGATCCAAGTAGAGAAAGTATGTTAGTTTATGCCTCTCACTCATATAAAATTGCAATAATGATTACCGGTCTAGTTATCGATTGTCTAGGGACAAATAACTTTCTCGTGACAACAAGCTCTTTCCTAAAACTAATTTAGTTGTGTCTTCATCTAAACAGCCCCTACCTTTTATTTTCGTGCTCTTTACTTTCGTGCAACCCTATCCAACAACACCTACAAAGTACTTCTAGTTTCATACTTGTTCTAGGTAAAGCGAACGTCAAGCGTGCGTAGAGTTGTATCGGTGGTCGATAGAACTTGAGGAATATTTGTTCTACCTTTAGCTCCTCGTTGGGTTCGACACTCTTACTTATCGAAAGAGGCTATAATTGATCCCCTATACTTGTGGGTTATCACTCACCGCCGCCCGAGCCCACCCCGCCCGCCGCCTCCCGATCCCGAGCCCGCCTCGCCGCCCCTACCTCTCCGTCACCGAGCACCTCCCGCCGCTGCTCTCCCTCTCTATAAGCCCTCCACCCTCCCCACCCCTTTCTCTCTGCTAATTAGTTAGTACTAGATGTTTTTTTAGGTTGCCTTTGACCATTAATAAGTTAATAATATACGACATCACTAGTAGAAAAAGGGCCTGTTGTCCCGGTTGGTAAGGGCCTTTAGTCCCGGTTGGTGAACCGGGACTAAAGGGTCGGTACTAATGCCTCCCCCCTTTAGTCCCGGTTCAATCCAGAACCGGGACTAAAGGCTGCGGCCACGTGGGGCTCCACCTTTAGTCCCGGTTGGTAACTAATGGAAATTTTATGAACTTTTTTTTTGAAATTTTTTTTTGAGAAATTTTTTTGAAACTCTTTTTTGAATAATTTTTTATTTTCAAATTTCTGAATTATTTTAACCCCTAATCTCTAATCAGCACCCCTCATCACTGCTCAATTTATCCTCTTCTCTAATCACCCTCATCATTCCAAATCACCTAACTTCCCGAACGGTCACCCATCCTCCCACTCCCCACTGAGCACGCTTAACTTCCGGGTTCTATTCTCCTCGTTTCCAAGTCTGCACTTGTTGTTTTCCTGACAATAGTAAGATGTCAATCCTATTAACCCTCAGGAATTTTGCTTGAGCATGAATTGACACATTTCACTGTTTGAGTTTCAAACTATTGTTTTCAAAAACAATAATTATTTAGAAAACAATAGTTATTTTGAATAATTAGTTTGACCATGGTTTGACCATAATTTGACCACAGTTTGACCACAGTTTGACCAGATTTGACCAAAATTCAAAATAACTGAACAAATTATTTAGTAACACTAATATTCTAGAATAATTAGTTTGACCATGGTTTGACCATAGTTTGAATTTTTTTTTGATTTTTTCCACTCTAGATATTAAAAGCCCCGTAACTTTTTTTCTGTTAGGTTTTTGAGGATTTTGAAAATGTTTAACGGGGTTCCCCCGGTTAAATTTGGATGTAACTTTTCGAGTAGATGATTTTTCATATAAAAAACTTTTTCATCCGAGTTAGTATGCAAAAGTTATGCCCATATTTACAAATTCCAGAGAGATTTTGCAAATAAAGTCGAAATTCACATTTGCAAATTTTCCCAACAACTAGACCACATATCACATGGGAAACTTATTTTCTTTTATTTTTTTGACATTTCCATCATTTTCTTTTTTTTTTTAAATTGAAAAGGCGATGGGGGGGGAGGGGGGGTAGAGTTTGAAACTGGGACCTTTAGTACCGGTTCGTGGCACGAACCGGGACTAAAGGTCTCAACCCCATTAGTCCCGGTTCGTGCCTCAAACCGGGACTAAAGGTCTACTCTTTAGTCCCGGTTTGAGGCATGAACCGGGACTAATGGGCATCGCACCCTTTAGTCCCGGTTTGAGGCACAAACCGGGACTAAAGGGCACAGGTGAACCGGGACTAATGCCTTTGCCGCACGAACCGGGATAAATGCTCACATTAGTCCCGGTTCTGGATTGAACCGGGACTAATGGGCTAAACAGGCCTGGACGAAAGCCCTGTTTTCTATGCATGCATGTTACACAAAGTATACCATCGAATTCATATTTAAAAGGAGTTTCTAATGATATATTTTTATACATACATCTCACATCTAATTAATCTTATCAATGATCAAATGCAATGGAAAAGAAGAAAACAAAAACATCATCAAATACAAAAGAAAAAAAAAAGCTCTTCATAAAATAATCGGGCGGCCCAAGTGGTGAGAGAGAGTGCGAGTGGGCCGGTCGAACCAGCAACGATGGAAGATTTGCCTAAAAAAAGCAGCGATGGAAGATTTGCCTCAAAAGAGAAAAAACAGCGTCATCTCAAAAGAAAAAAAATGATGGAAGGTCGCCGACATCTCCGATGCTGCTCGGCGGAGCTTCGATCTAGCGGCCGGAGGCGACTCGCCATCCGAAACTCGAGGCGCCTATGGACGAGGCCGGCACAGGTCTCCGGCAGGTTAGCGCCAACCAGCGAGTTCTTGGACTCGGACAAACCCCTTTCCATTCGCGTATTCCAGATTTGCTTTTGGATTAGTTGTTAAATTTTTAGCATTTCTGAGAGACCTTTGAATTTCGTCAGATGAGAGATGCATTCAATCTAGGGGTAATTTTTTTTCTCTGAGAAATTTCACACTGTACTGTTCTTGTACTGACTAATTTAGGAGTAATTTTGCTCTAGCTTTTTCATTCAAACGAATATGGCAGAGTATATATATGTTGAGTATACAGATAGAACTGGACCGTGGTCGGCAATAATTTTCAGACCAATGATATGATGATGGAACTGACCCGTGCTGTGTTAGAACCTGCTTGGAGACTTAATTACGAAAGAGGCATAGCCGTCCATTCTGAAGTTGGGACGATACTTATTCAGCATTTGACCTTGAGGTCATGTAGTAGAATCAGAGAAAAGAAGAAATACGACATTAATGTTCTAAGCAAGGAAAAGAAATACTGTATAGTGGAATAATATTCGGCGTGGTTATAAGTCTTGAGTAGATAAAGATGAGAGAACGTGGATGTGCATCATCCATATCAGTTCATGATGTTAATACTAAATACCATTGACCTGCATCTAGTACATCATTGGTTCCCTAAAGTTCACACCTCTATCTAGTACAGGGGAAAAACGGAGATATATTAACCTACAGAGGAAGCGAAGTTATGGCTAATTGTAACATTAACTGGTAGTGGGGTAGGTTTTGATCCATCGGAAATTTCCTTGAAGCATCCATGCCAATTCCTTAAGTCTTGATAGTGATGCAAGAGGACCTGGAAAAGAAAATAAATGCGATCGACATTACCATTCTAAGCAAAGAAAAAAAATTATGATATAGGTGGAAAATGAGTGGAGGGAAGTGTGTGTAGAATACTGCATAAGTGTGACAGAGAGAGCATTAGTTCCATCATCTCTCTTACTACCAGGTCAACGGGTGTATTAGCTGGGCCTATACATATACTGCAGCCTAACCAGCTAGCCTTCTTTCGAAAATTAAAATGACATCTGAGCACTTTCCCCTTTCTCTCCTTCAAAAAAAAAAAAAAAACTTTCCCCTTTCTGAACTAAGGCTTGCATGGCGAATCCAGTTACCATTGGTGTTGCTGTAGGATGGGATGTAGTCCTCAACAAAGGTTTTGCCCATCTCGACTTTGACGCAATGGAGAAGCTGAAGATACTCGATATAGAAATTTTACAGCTGCAACATGTGATGGAGGTAGTCCGCGAGAGCACTTACAGGGTTGTCTTGGAGCCATTAAACAAGCTTCGGTCTGCTCTGCTCTCTATCAGGCACTTTTTTCCTCAGGAATTTCACACTGTATTGTTCTTGTACTGCTAATTCAGGAGCAATTTTCTCTAGCTTTTTCATTAACTGAAACCAGGTTGGACAGTGTTGCTTTGCCAGCATTAATTCTCAGACCAATATATAATAAGACTGGACCGTGTTGTGTTTGTGTGGCCAACATTACTTCTCAGGCCAATGATAATATATAAGATGATGAAACTCTTCATGCTCAAAAATTAAAAAAGATGATGAAACTGACCCATGCCATGAGAACCTACTGCAAAGCAAGCCATTGGGTACACGTCCATTCTGAAATTGGACCAAGTCTTATTAGCCCACCATTGCTGTACTGAAAGCATCCCTCAACCACACCCCCGTCCTCCCAACTGCCCCAGCATTCGTTCTCTACTTTGCTTGTAGCTTCAACCGCACACCATCGCTACTGTTCTTCCTCTGCAATTTTCTGCCTCGCATTCTTCTTCTTCGCGCGGGGGGTGGACACCAGGTCCAGTCTCGCAGACGCAGATTCGCCAAAGTTCTTTGTGCGGAGGCCAAGAAGAATCACCAGGTCCAGGCCTGCCCTCGGCGAGAACGCGCTCCCATATTGAGGTCTGTTTAGCCTTCTTAATTCTTATAAAGCAAACCAGTGGGAAACAAAGCATCTCGCTCTCTCTCTCTCTCTCTCTCTCTCTCTCTCTCTCTCTCAACTGGTACTTGTTTTGTCTGTCTTAGTTGTGAACAGGTTACCGGGTGCACTACCAGGATTCATGTACATATAGATCCTTCAGCCTAGCTAGCCTTCACTCCCCAAGGCTTGCAATGCCGGACCCAATTACTGTTAGTGCTGCTGCAGGATGGGCCATATCCGCAGTAGGCTGGCTCGCCTCACCCATCATTTCAAGGGTCCTCAACAAAGGTTTCGCCCACCTCGACTTTAACGCAGCGGACAAGCTCAAGATACTTGATGTTCAAGTTTTACAACTGCAGCGCGTGATGGAAGTAGTCGATGAGAGCACTTACAGGCTTCGCTTGGAGCCACTGTTAGACAAGCTTAGATCTGCCCTCTACGAGGCCGAAGATATCTTAGATAGTGTCAAATATCAGTGTCTCAAGAAGAAGATCCAAGATACCAAGTCAGAAAGCAGCATGGCTCCATTAAGTCCATTTAAGATGTATATTCTGATGAAGAATCTCCAGTCTTCCATGCCGAGCTCTCCCCTAAAAGATATAGTATTTCCCAGCCCTCATTCTTGGATGTGTTCTGATTTATCAGAATGAATTTTTACTTGTTTGCCATAGTTATCTAAAACTAGATGATAGGATCTTGAAATACAATGCTTGATAACGTTGTTTTTTATATATAGCCTCAACTTAACTATTATTTGGTTTTGCAGGACACTGGGTTGCCAAAAGTGGAATTGAAGAAAAGCCTAGAGAAGATAGAAAGTGCTATAAATGATGCATGTAAAGTTTTGAAACAACTGAACTTGCCAAGTGTAAGTAATGATAATGGGAGACCTGCCGTTGCTACCAGTTCACGTACTGCAGGCATTAGTCCTCTGCTACGAGTAATTGGTCGAGATCAGGATCGTGACAAGATCATAGCAATGCTTCATGAGAAGGAAAACCGGTGTCATGCAAACACCATCAGTGGTACATGTCATTCTGTAATTGGCATTCATGGAATCGCCGGGTCTAGGAAATCAACACTTGCACGGTGTGTTTATGATCATGAGAAAAAGCAGAAGCGGGAGAATAAGGAAGGCCATTTCGAGATTGTCATCTGGGTTCACGTTTCACAGAAATTTGACTTGGATTCCATTTTCAGGGACATATTTGAGGGGGCTACAGGGAAAAAATGCCCCAAATTAAACAGTCTTCACGCCCTAAAGGAGAAACTGGAGGAGGTACTGCTTGGGAAAAGGATATTGTTCATACTTGATGATGTCTGGTACAACAGTAGGAATTCGGAAGACCATGAAGAACTACCACTAGTAGAAAAAGGGGCTATCGTTGAGGCCTGTTTTGCCCATTAGTCCCGGTTCAATCCAGAACCGGGACTAATTTGAGCATTTATCCCGGTTCGTGCGGCTAAGGCATTAGTCCCGGTTCACCTGTGCCCTTTAGTCCCGGTTTGTGCCTCAAACCGGGACTAAAGGGTGCGATGCCCATTAGTCCCGGTTCATGCCTCAAACCGGGACTAAAGAGTAGACCTTTAGTCCCGGTTTGAGGCACGAACCGGGACTAATGGGGTTGAGACCTTTAGTCCCGGTTCGTGCCACGAACCGGTACTAAAGGTCCCATTTTCAAACTCTACCGTGGATCGCCTTTTCAATTTTAAAAAAAATAAAAGAAAATGATGGAAATGTCAAAAAAATAAAAGAAAATAAGTTTCCCATGTGATATGTGGTCTAGTTGTTGGGAAATTTTGCAAATGTGAATTTCGACTTTATTTGCAAAATCTCTCTGGAATTTGTAAATATGGGCATAACTTTTGCATACTAGTTGTTGGGAACCCCGTTAAACATTTTCAAAATCCTCAAAAACCTAACAGAAAAAAAGTTACGGGGCTTTTAATATCTAGAGTGGAAAAAATCGAAAAAATTTCAAACTGTGGTCAAACAATGGTCAAACCATGGTAAAACTAATTATTCTAGAATATTAAAGTTACTAAATAATTTGTTCAATTATTTTGAATTTTGGTCAAATCTGGTCAAACTGTGGTCAAACTGTGGTCAAACTATGGTCAAACCATGGTCAAACTAATTATTCAAGTTAACTATTGTTTTCTAAATAATTATTGTTTTTGAAAACAATAGTTTGAAACTCAAACAGTAAAATGTGTCAATTCATGCTCAAGCAAAATTCCTGAGGGTTAATAGGATTGACATCTTACTATTGTCAGGAAAACAACAAGTGCAGACTTGGAAACGAGGGAGAATAGAACCCGGGAGTTAAGCGTGCTCAGGCTGGGGGAGTGGGAGGATGGGTGACCGTTCGGGAAGTTAGGTGATTTGGAATGATGAGGGTGATTAGAGAAGAGGATAAATTGAGCAGTGATGAGGGGTGCTGATTAGAGATTAGGGGTTAAAATTTTTCAAAAAAATTTCAGAAAAAAATTCAAAAAAAAATCATAAAATTCCCATTAGTCCCGGTTGGTGTTACCAACCGGGACTAAAGGTGGAGCCCCACGTGGCCGCGGCCTTTAGTCCCGGTTCTGGATTGAACCGGGACTAAAGGGGGGAGGCATTAGTACCGACCCTTTAGTCCCGGTTCACCAACCGGGACTAAAGGCCCTTACCAACCGGGACAATAGGCCCTTTTTCTACTAGTGTACAAAAGTTAATTTCTCCGCTGAATGTTGGAAAGGCAGGAAGCATAATTTTGGTGACTAGTTGAACTGAAGATGCATTATTAGCTCTGGGTGCTGTTCAAGAGAGATGCATTCCAATATCTGACCTGGATGATGAAATGTTCCTTGAAATGTTCATGTATTATGCACTTGAAGATGCAAGGGTAGGTGACCATGACCGAACAAAACTTGAAATGATTGGAAAGGACATTGTGACAAAGCTGAAGAGATCGCCTCTAACCGCCAGAACAGTTTGTGCACGGCTCCGTAAAAACCCAAAAGTTGAGATTTGGATGAGAGAGAAGGATCGGGACCTTATTAAAGAGACGATGGGAGCTTTGTGGTGGAGCTACCAGTATCTTGATGAGCAGGTTAGGCGATGCTTCGCTTACTGCAGTATTTTTCCAAGACGACATCGTTTGAAACGTGATGAGTTAGTTAAGTTGTGGGTGGCAGAAGGGTTTATAAAGACTAGTAAGCCTGAAGAGGAAATGGAAGATGTTGCTCAGGAATAGTTTGACGAATTGTTGCCGGCCTCACTTCTACAACTTGGAGGGAAAGAAAGGGTACCTGCACATGACCGTGTGGTTGATTACTTTACAATTCATGATCTGCTCTGTGATTTAGCGGAGGAGGTTGCCGGAAGAGATTGCTTCAGGATCGAGAAAGGCTTCACAGGAGAAGTTCCTCAAGATGTTCGCTATCTTTTTGTTGGGACTTATGATAGAGAGATGCTTACTAAGAAGATACCAAGATTGCAAAATTTACGCACTCTCATCATTGATGGCATGATAAAGGTTCAATCAAACGAGCGTGCTGTCTTTGGGAGTTTTTTCATTATGTTCACGGGGCTGTCGAAATTGCGGGTACTTAACGTTTCTGTGGAATTGGTCTTAGTATGTTCTCATTCACAGAACCATTGGCAAGTTGAAGCATCTGCGTTATTTTGCTTTTCGGGTGCCTCAAATTACCAAGCTAAATTTACCGGCCGCTTTTACCAAGCTTTACCACATGCAGGTGGTAGATTTTGGTCTTTGCATTAATTTGGCGTTCCGTTGTGGTGAAGATATGATGAACCTTGTCAACTTGCGGTGCGTAATCAGCGAGGCGGATCTGGCATTTCCAAACATTGGCAGGCTGACATGGCTCCATATCTTACCATTCTTCACAATAAAGAGGATACATGGGTATGAGTCACATCAGTTGAAACACCTAAACAAACTTCAAGGCAAGCTGCAGATCCATGGTATTGAGCATGTTAAGACTAAGGAAGAGGCTGTTGAAATCAATCTTGCTGGCAAGGAAAGACTCACAGAACTGGTACTGGTGTGGGATCATGATCACTTTCGCATGCCAGAACCAGAGGTTCAAGCAGAGGTGCTTGAGGGCCTTTGCCCTTCGAAGTATCTTGAAAGACTAGAAATCAGGAATTACCAAGGTAGGAAGATACCGAGTTGGCTGATGGGTAATTAAGCATAAAGGCAGCCCAAAGAACCTGCAAGAGCTTAAGTTCAGCAGATGCAGCTGGGATGCCTTGCCGGGTAATACAGAGCACCTCACATTACTCAAGAATGCGATATATAGAGATCGGTGATCCAATTTGGCAACAGATTGAGCCATTCCATGGAAAATAATTGGAAGTTACTGAAAAAGGTCCGTATGGAAGGTACATATTTGATTTCCTTCTATGTCTTCCTTTTCCAGTTTTTGTGTTCAGTAAATGGTATTGCAACTATTAGCCGTTGATGTTGCTGTTACGTTTCTGATTCGTTTGCTAACTGTCAGCCATGTGCTTATTGCCGAGGACGGAAGCTGAAGGAGATGGGCTGCCAAATCTAGAGGCTCTTTTTTTCCGTTGGTTTTTACATGCTTGGTTTGTTGATTCTTGTGTATTTGCTTGCTTGTGAAGCGGTGTGGCGCTCTACTCCACAAATCACGGATAGAGCGCAGAATGTCATGTCTGCATGCAGTGGGTGGACCCTGGATTACCTATGTATATATATTGGTATGTCATAATCTGCAGTGATGAACACTGTTTGATCTACTATTCCTATGTATGATTTGTAACACTGTTGAATGCATGATAGACCTGAACACAAAGTTCCTTTGTAGCTCGTCCTACATGGAACCTCTTATCTTCAGCCCTTCAACATTGCTTTGATTTCGTACTCTCCAACTAACTTGCAACAAGTAGATTTCTCTTTTTTGTTTCTCTCGAATGAAAGAACATATGGACTTCAAAGTTTGCAGATCAAACAAACTTTACAACTTCAATGTGTGAAAAAACTTTCAGATTTTTTGGGACCAACATAAATATACAAAATGAGGATTTTTTGATTAAAAAAAATAAATTTTAGCATTTTAAATGCATGAAAAAATCTGAAAGTTTTTTCCCACGTAGTAATTAGAATGTTTTGTTGTCCTGCAAAGTTTGAAGTTTATACTTTGTTTCGTTTGAGAGAAACAAAAATGACAAATGTGCCTGTACGGATCTTGATGTCAAAATGAAGGGCTAAGATAAGGGGCATCGTGTAGCTCAAGCTACACAAACCCATCGTTTGTAATACTTAATATGGAATGATTAGCTTTGAACCTATTTGTTTCCTGCCGAAAGTATCTCATTGCTGGGAGTTTGCTCACCAACGTTTCTGACTGAATCGACCTGAACCTGGGGCTCACAGCTGGTTAAGGACACCTTCTGGCAAGCTGGCACGAAGATGTGAAGATTGTCATGAAAAGCTCCTTTGATGCACGGCTTCCAATGGTATGCTTATCGGCACCATTGCTTGCATGTGGATCATCATCTAGCATTTATTGATCAATGTATAAGGGCGTGGCGTCTGATTTTCATCCCGAAATATTCATCGCGTAATGCAGCAACCTTGGTCCTGGATTCATCCACCGCGCGTAGCATATGTCCCACGAGTCAGCACCATATTAGGCTGGAATCTGGAACTGGTTACATTTTGTACCGACTCGAGGCACGGGTACAAGATTGCTACATTAGTCTGGCCTCTGTCAGAGCATCTCTAGCAGACCCCGCATAAGTTGTCAAACCCGTAAATTTTTTGCGTTTTACAGTTTTGGGCGAAACAAATGTCCAGAATAGAAACCGTAAAAGTGGTCCAATCCGTAAAATTTTTAAGGGCCACCGCAAATGCACACCTGAAACCCTTATCTTTGGAGGTTGGAAGGCCCAATTTAGGGGGCCCCGTATACCGGTCAAACCTCGTCGGAGCAAACACGCCGCCGCGGAATTTGCCGGAATCTTCCCTAAACTCGCCGGAATTCATCACCGCACATCGGAAAAGGCCGCTAGCCGACGTAATCGATCGCCACCGGTTCGAATTGGACGAGCTCAACATCGCTGTGGCCTCCCATGACCTCAGCTTGGCCGCCGGAATCCTACCGGCGCGGAAGGCAAAGGGGCACCACTCGGCTGGCAATAGAGCAAGGCGCGGACGACGGAGGCGACAGGGTGTGGCCGGCAGGCTGTGCACGGACGACGGAGGCGACGGGGCGTGGCCGACGAGGCTGGGCGCGGCAAGCGCGGTGATGGGCGCGCCGACGGGCGACGGACGCGCCAATGGGCGACGGACGCGCCGACGGGCGACGGGGCATGGCCTGCGGGCGACGGGGCGCGGCCGGCTGGAGGAAGGGACGGTAGCGGCCGGACAGGAGGAAGAAGCTCTTTATTCCAGTTTTACGGTTTGTTTTACAGTATCTGTTCAGTCGTAGCTAAAATGAACCCTTAAAATGCAGTTTTTTCAACCCGTATCTCAGTTTTACAGTTTACGATTTTAAGGGGTCTGCTAGAGATGCTCTCACACATATATCCGGAGGAGCAAATAATTCACCTGAGCAATTAAGTTGCTAATTTAATATAAAAAATTAGTTGCCAAGCAATCATTGGTGGATAATTAGTTTGTCAATTTAGCTAATTAAGTTGTACTAATCATCAAACTGCGCACAATATGTATGCCCCCAATTACATGCATACATTGGTAATCGGCTAACTGAATCACACATTTGCTTTTAAGTACTAATCATGTCCTTTTTTAACATCTCGGGATGCAAATTGCCCCGACACTCGTTATGTAGCACTATAACCGTTTTTTTATTTGACCAGAAAATCTTTATCGTCTCACCACAACATGCCACCTCTCACCCACCGAAGATGCTCGCGAGGGATTTTTTTGGAACTGTTTATGCAAGACGCGCCTCCTCACTCAAACGATTGGTGGTAGCATATTTACTAGATCGACAGCGCGCCTTGGCGCGAGGGTACCGGCCCCAACGACTTGGCCAAGCGGATAAAAATCAAACACAGGTTGCAATCATATATGCAGAACATTAATGATATAATGCATTGCTCTATAAAATACAAGAGCCTTGATCCAACCCACCAAATCCAAAACAAATAAACTCAGTACACATTTTCGTCAAGAGCACAAAGTTGGTTCAGAATTCAAGTTTACATTGCCTCAACCTCATAATAAGGATGTTAATTTTCAAGAGGCATCCTTGAGGTCACCATGCTGAGCAAGGATCACTTGCAACAACTACCAAAACTAAAACCACTATCTGCATCTCCATACATAACACAACAAAAGAAAAAATCTATAAATAAGTGGTTAAAATCACTATTGAACCACTATCTTCGGACAGGATCAACAAATTATTCTCAGATCCAAGAGTGAATGCCTACATCATGGTCACACGCAATGGGCCTCCAATCACTACAATAATTGGCACAAGGATCTGATTCTTGTTCTAGGTGAATTGAAGGTCCATGTTTGCACCTAAAGCCAAACAAGAGCTCAAACTCGAGCCCCATGCCAGGCGGAGGTTGTCCATGATTCACAAGCGCGTCCTTTAACTTCTGGACCCGCAATCTGATGAGATGCAGCAAGCATGTCAGCATTTATCTATTTCATATGTGGAGAACATACTCTTAAAATTTTGTTTTATTTGGATTTGAAGGTTTAGGGGGACTTACTTAGTAGAAGCTGCTAAACATGTCTTGAGCTTGTTCCTCATTTGGTTGTTCTCGCTAAACTCGCATGGTTGAATACCAGGATCACTACTGATTTCTGAAATGAGAAGTGCCAACTACAAACAACACCAAAATCACTTATAATCACAGAGATAGGTTGTAATCAGAAATCAAAGAGATCAACTAAGGACCACTAAAACAGAGTAGAAACCTGCATACATTTGTGAAACATAAGCTGTAATCAGAAACTAAAGAGATCAACAAATAAAAATGAGTGCAAGTCTCATTATTTTGGAAGTCCTATTTGATTAGGGAAAGGGAGCAAATGACACTATTAATCCATCCTAGTGAGGCTACAATATCCAAGAAAAAAAAAGCCAAGGGCAGAAATGAAGTAGTAATTCCTTGAAAGATCACAATGTAGTACCAGAGGCGAAATAGAATAACATAGAAGCTGCAATAAAGTTTAATGATATATAAATGGTGCGTGTCCTGCCCTTATTTGCTTGCGATTAACACCACAACTTCATAGTTTGGCATGTATCCTATCATCAGGTGCATTATTTAATTTTAGTACTTAGTAAACAGCAAAGTTATACTCGCACTATCCAAATAAGTGGTTGTTCTAGTTATTCTGTTAATCAGTATAAATTGACCTGAAAAAAACTTACACCTCCATACAACCGAGAAAAGAAGAATCAAGTAGCAACATTGCAGGCATACAGATTGAACTCTTGCACAAAATAATATATGCATTCAGATTTACGCATGTAAGCATTCCAGCTATATTCTAGCTATATAGTTTAAGATACAACCATTTAAATTGTTAAATAAGAATCCTATGAAATATGATGAGACACAAAATATTCTATATAAATGAAGAAGATGGTTAACAGGGCAAGCATAGAATAATCTACCAAAGCAAAGAAAATAAATAAGAATCTATGTATAACTGAAAAGAAGCGTGCATACCTAGCAAGTAGATTGTAACATCTACTTGGGATCAAAAAATTAGGAAATAAGCTGCACATAAGATTTGGAAACTTCTCCTACTGTTCACGATAAGCTATGCCTGACTGTAATAGGGCTCTAACTATATGACTCTTACCAATTTGAACAACGACTAAATTAGAATATTAATAAGTTCTTCTAACAATTGCTCAATCCTATAAAATAGATGAGCAACCTATCATAGAGAGAGTAAGGGACATCTACGTGTATAGACTCACCATACCAGATAAGTAATTACCAAGATAGTGATGCATATGGGAAAAGAAAGAACAGAGGTTTTATTTATGGTTGTAGCTTCCAAGTAGTCTCACTTCCATGCCACTTATAAAACATAGTCAACTGTACTTAGTGTGATTAAAGTGCATAATATATGTGCAAATTTTGATCCTGGGTACTGCAAGAATCAAAAGGGCCTTTTCTTTCTTTCAGCAATGCTAACACTGACATGAATGCAGATGGATACTTTATTATCTTGAATGGAAAAGAACATTCAGTTACACAAGATCTAGCAGCACCCATGATAAAAAATGAATGGTGTCAGGTTCCGAAGATTTTTGGTTCCATATGTCCATGCAAAATCCCTTTCTTTTAAGAACACATGACTAAGGAGCATGACAATATCAGCTTTTATGGGACTACAAACCTTGCTCATTTTTCTCCGACAACTCCTTAATCTTCCCTTCCAGCATGGCGAGCTGCTCGGTGTTGTCGCCGTGGGCAGGAGGCTGCACCTCTACTGCATCTTCAAGCATCGCCAGCCTGTCGCAGACCCACCGGACCTCCTATCCAGGCCTTGCACCTGCAGCACAAAGATAGGTTGGACTCAGTATAATTCAACCACAACACATAGTAGCGCATGGCAATCTTATCGATGCAAATGAGCTAAACACATTTACGTTTATCCAGTGTCGCAGCAAAAATAAGCATTATTGATACATGGCCAATGACAAAAGAAAGATGCAAAAGAATAAGTGGCAGGCAATTAAATCAAGGAAGATGCAAATTTGGTATCTAATAGGATAAGAACAAAGAATCTTAGAAGAAAATATTAAACATGATCCAGATGATATATAAGTAAATCATACTCCCAAATTGCTATCTCACACAGATCTTAGTGCTTAATTTCAATAATATGTAGGTATTACTATAAATGGGGAATTTTGTAAGCTAGAAAAGCAAGGAAGCTTTTTCATTTCATTGGATAAATACATCAAATTATATATACATAACAAAAACCAACTACATTTCTTTGTACTTCTTATGGTTAGAGGAAAGGCCATAAGGGAAGAACCTAAAGTTAGCATAGAATTTATACATACATGTAATGGCAGCAGTAGGGTGCTATGCTATTGGCGGTGTCCTTTATATATCCTCACCGTTACCTGACATAAGAAAAGGAGAATATCAGAAGGGTAAAATGGTGATGAAGCTATATAACAGTTAGTAAACAATGTAGCAATCCATCATATATTGTTTCACCCAAACAATTAGATAGAGAACACTACCATAAGTAAATATCCTTTATATGGTATTGAAAACTTTATAGCTAGGGTAGGCTAATTTGTCAACAGTCTAGACTACCAGTTACATGTCAACCAGGCAGGAGACCCCGTCTGGCTCTGTGAAGGTGGTGACCTGAAAGCCAAGATGATGAGAGGAGCAGCAGTCTAGGCAACGGCCTCTCCCTACTTGCGTCGCTGCTCTAGTCCAAGACATAATCAAACCTGGCAAGATCCTAACATGAAACGAGATGACAAAACGATGCAAATACCTACCGAGATCCGTCAAATCATGAATTACAAAGCATAGAACCTATGTCTCATATATAATTAGAAACTGGAAACTCGGAGCAGACAGGATAACCAAATTAATTTAGCACCTCCTGACTGCAACCACAATAAGCACATACCTTTCGTGCTCCTTTCTAATCAAACATGTGACCTATTCGTTCTTGTGATTACATGGCTAGGCAAGGACCAAATGAAAATCTAGCACCTAAGAACAACACCATGATCCAAAAGGCAAACAACACCATGAATAGATCGCCCATCTTCTTAACCAACCATGCAACTTCTCTAATCCACAAGGCAAACAACTAAGCAGGGACTAACCAAATCAAATGGACAATGACAACATCAAAATAACACAAGGAGACAGAATCCAACAACACGCCCCGCACCTCTATTTTGCAAGCCCCAATGAAACAGAAACAAATCCAGCCCCTGATGGCCCACCATTCCCTCAAACCAACGTGTGAGATGTCTGATCCCCAAAAAAAATGACCAGGCAGATCTTGAATTATATCAATCAACACAATCATCTCACCCCCTTTACTTAACAAGCTCCAATCAAGCACCTAAGAATGGCTTCCTAAATCCACTGAACCACATCCACAACAGCCACAACCCCTACAATTTGCCAGCCATGTGATTCATCCAACTACTCATTAAGCCAAAGAACAAATCAGGTACTAATAAAAATGGCCCTAAACGCACATCACATTTGAGCCTAACATAATCAGTTACTAATCCAAAATGGCCATACACTTGAGCCTAACATAATCAGCAACTAATCCAAATGGCCATACATTTGAGCCTAACATAATCAGTTACTAATCCAAATGGCCATACATTTGAGTCTAACATAATCCAACAACTAATCCTAGGGACTAACTGAAACCAACAGTGAGAGTGGCAAAATATTTTAAACCAAGCTAACAACAGCAGACAATGCCAAACCCATAAGCAGCAGACAAATTCAGAAAGGAACAAAAAAACTGGCAGGAATTTAGACATGCGGCCGAGCCTCCCACATGGCAACAAAAAATACCAAGGATCCAAGTAGATCCACCAATCCATCAAAGGAACCCGACCATATCCAACCTCGAGCAGCTAATGCATCCAAAAAAACATTAGCCAGATATGAGCAGCCAACACATCTAAGAAATTACTGAAGCCACACATAACAACTAATCTAAGAAACATTAGCTAGATAAAAAGGAAAAAAGAAGAGCTCACAGACCAGAAGCCTTGCAACCTCTCGACGCAGCAGCAGTCGGCAGGACGGTCGAAGCCTCGATTTAACGGAACAACCGGTGGCTCTTCAGAACCTGCAACGAAATCCCACGTGAAACCCTGGCCAAACCGAAAGTAATCGAGCAAACCAACCACGACAACTGAACAACCAGCTCACCCAGGGGTGGCACGCACAGAAGCCATCGGAGAATGAGGCGCTCGCACTCGGCCATGGCCGCCTCCGTGCTCAACAGCACGCCGCTGCGCCCACGGCCGCCACCACGCTCACCAACGCGCCCACATGCCAGAGCTCGGGCCCGTCCATAGCCGCCACCGCGCTCACCAACGAGCCGCCGCGCCCGGATCTGGCGCGCCTCTCGACCCTGAGCTTTGTCAATCAGGACGGTAGGAGGGAATGTGGAAGGGTGGCACCGAAACGAAACGAGGGGAGGAGAAGAGGCAGACGACCCACGTCCCACGCCCTACGCCGTCTGGGTGCCTCTCCCCACGCACGGGCGGCGCGCCTCGACCCCGACGCCGGATCCGGCACCGCCATGAGCCGCTCGACCGGGCAAGGGCTGGAACTGGACGGCGGCGGGGCAGGGAGGCGCGGGCAGGGCTAGGGTTTGGAGGGAGGGAGAGAGACGAGGCGGCAGGGAGAGGAGAGGGGCGCGGGCGAGTGCGGGTCTGCGGGGAGAGCGATGACCAGGCGCTCACACCTGCCGCTATGGGATATTTTCCCAGTCATGCGAAATGACAGAAATGCCCTCGGCGGGGCACCGGAATTGCACGCGGGGACGGACGAGGTCTTCCAGCGGCTTGATCCGACGGCCGGAACTCCATCAAGCAAACGAATCTAACGGCCAGGAAGCCCAAATCGCGGAGGAGCCTTGTGCATCCACTCGTCTCTTATTTCTGGATGGCATTGTCGGTACGGCCGTCCTCGGCCTGTCTTCGGACCTATATGGGCCACACCAGATGCACACATACAGTGTGCAGTAACGCAGCCCAATCCTCCCCCGACACACTATTACTCGCCCAAAAGAGGATGCATGCATCTCATGCCTCCCATAAACTATAACTGGTAGTAAAAGCTAATGCCGTCGCATGAGCTGCATGCATGCATGCATACTTGCTAGCCGGCCAGCTTGAACGGCCCCAGCCATTTTTCTTGACTCCATGCTCGCATTTTGCATATAGCACGACCACCACACACCCTGTATCACATGCATGCACCAGCACACGGTGGCAAGCCCTAGATGATCCTGATGAACAATTCGATGGCGCACGCAAGACATCTCAAACTCTTTGCGACAGCGTCGGAGCAGTCAGGAATCAAGCTAGTTGTTGATCTAAGATGGAAAAAAAGAAATCATGCTCAATTAGAAGAACTCTATATTGCAAGAACAGAGCTTCAAACTTTCTACCTTAGCTGCCCCTCCATGTCGGCGAACTCCATATTTCTGTCGAGGATGCAATAGATCCAACCGAAACCCCGAGAGCTTCCGGTTTACGTTTTTGCTTTTATGTGCCACACCCGGGTTGGCTATATTAAGTGGTGCGAAATGTGTGGGTCCGGGCTAAAACACCACGCAAGCAAAATGTTCACCCGGTACTTATTGGGCCATATCATCTACCTCATGCAAAGCGGACCTGAGCCGAGTTTCGTATAGGATGTCATCATGCTTGGTACAAGTGAAAGCGCAAACGCGTAACGTGAGTATTTAGTACCACCTGCATGTAGTATATGCTCCACGTATTGTTCCTATATTACAGCCTGTCGCTTGTTCCTTCCATCACGATGCATGCAATGCACAGCGTGGATAAAGTGCGCCAATGCTGCCGTGCACTGAAAGTGTGCTCCGGTCATGGGCATGCCTTTGTGAGAAAAAAAGGAAGGGTTCGCCTCAGGGAGTGAATGCACATTCAGTTGGTAGGCGTACTCAGCAAAGCAGTGGTGCGCCTAAGAATCCCGTCGCTGCCTTGTATGTCCATCTTCGTACAGTGTGAAATACTATGCACCTGAACATGGCTGAACTTGTGGAAACTGATGCCCAGTGAGAAGAAAGGATCCACAGCCTACTGTGTGTATTTCTCCAATTGCGACTTGTCTGTCTGCCTCAACTTGGCGGTCGACAAACAAACAAACAAGGCTTAACTAAAGTTGGCACTAAATCTGTAAACTCTTTCAAATTCATGTCCACATTCACTCTTACGCATGGAGCAGCAGCCACATTAACTGAAGCTACAATGTACTGTACCATGCAAACTACAACTACATATACACCACTACTGCCTGGTGTACTGCGTTCACCCTCAACGAGACCATAACTCTAATACTAGCTAAGAAAAAACTTGACATGGAAATATACTTCAGCTACATCTAATACACAGTTGCCGATTGATTCAAACTGTTAATTCCATTTGTCTCATTCTTAGTCACAGAGCAGGGCATCCATGTTTACACAATGTTAACTCAATCTAGAAGTAGCATGGAAACAAGAACAACATACACAAGACCACAGCCTGGTGAAATTTTTTTAGATTGTCACACGATCATCTTGTCAGCAAGGTGAACACATCCATGTCAACTCCACGCCACCGAAACCTCGGTCGCTTTGAACCCAGAACGCTGATCTCATAACGACTCCATTCAATCTGGACAAACAAGACAACAAAAAGCTCAGACCACACAAGAAGACTTTTCACTCAATTTGTGCATGTTAGTTCAAGAGTTGTACAAGATTAAAAGAACAAAATTTATGGACTTAGGTAGGCAGTATCACGGGAAAAGGCAGAATACCGTAATATTGACCTCAATGGAATTTGAAACATGCCACTGCAAACACTCAATTAAGTGTGCTTGGCATCAATAAAAGTTGGGATACACTGCCGGACAGAGGCACATGACCAAAAAGGAATTCAGTCATGAAAAACGCATACAGAATTGGTTTTTGCAGGAGTTCATTTACTGCCTAGGCACACACTATCAATATAACAAATTTCTAGCCAAGGAAAATAAAGGAACTGAGGGTGTTGGTAGCGAGAAACAAGACAATCACCTGCAAGCACTAAGTTTCAGTCAATCATCTCAACCAATATGATTTGCTTGGAGATTCAGAGCACAACCATGATACCGAGGATCTAAGAGTGGTGGAGACATTGACTGCAATAAGAACAATTTCAGTTGCTCGTGCTGATAAGCACTCCCTTCCATCTTATGAGGTTGATTCAGATAAAACAACATCACGGCATAACATTTCAGTTGCCTGTGAGCACAAGCTCTTCTTATTTAGAGCAGTGACTCAGGATCTTATCTGTGACCGTACTAGTTATGCATGTTTATCTGGAAACAACATCGCAAGATAAACTTCTACATCTGAAGATGACTAAAAGAGAACTTTTCTGCCTCCTTACATCTATCAAAAATATAAGTGTACAAAATGGGATGTCTTTGGCTTGAATGAATTTCTTGAGGTGAAACAATCCAAGGTAAACTGGATAAAAAGTTGTATTCCTTCTACTTTATCTTGATCATCAAAACTATTACTGGGAAATAATTATAATGACCTGATGTTTTTAGTGATTCCATCAGGACTCATGCATAAGTTACTCATAGTGTACAAGATCACTTCTCTTACTAGCCCCATTCTCTTTAAAAGGCGACCGTAACAAACAAGACAAGAAACACAATTATGTTCCTGAGCTTTCTTAGTTTTCCCGTGACCACAAGAAATGAAACGCTACTAAATCAAACAAGAATTAGCAATTGCCATAATGAGCATGAAGCAATAGACAAGTCATGTGATATGAACGAAGCGAAAGAGATAACTCGGAAGCAATAGAAACTTTACCACTTCATATTCTACATGAAGACAAGAATGATGGTGGGAAGTTGATATATGTGTGTGTCCGATATATAAAATATTGTGGATCATCATAAAGCCTTTGTAGCTGGAATGTCTTGACATCCATTGAGAAATATCCAGCAAGTGGATTCTCTAGAGATGAGGCTTCTCTCCTTGTGAAGACCAAGTACCTCTGTGTTGCATCTCTGATAAAATATCTGTACCCAGAATCTAGTGAGATTGTCTTCTCCATCTGCCACTGGCTGGGACTCTTGCCTTTGTTCCGTGCAATGGTATAGCTGAGATCGCATGAAGTTTCACCATGGAAACCAAACATCCCAAGCTTCCCTTCCCCTGCCTCCGCAATGGCTATTCCTCCTTTCGTGCTCCATTTTCCAGGCGGGAGGTCAGCAATGGAGAACTCCATCTTCCTGCTACTGGTGTCAAGCAAGAGCAATTTTTTCCTCCCAAATTCCACCCAGTCCCAGTAGAAGCAGCCATAAGCATAATGGCGCCTGAGAATATAAGGGTGGACCCATGACATCTTGGCTATGTCGCCTTCGCTAAGGGCCAAATCACTCCAACCCTTGGATGCAGCGGCTTCCCATTGCCCAGTGCTTGAGGAGACGACGAAGGCAGCCAGACTAGTTTTGCAATTTGCCATCAAGATCACTCTAAATGTTGTCACTCCCGCTGCCACCTCCTCCTCGCCGAGGGGAACGAGGAAAGCCTTGCACCGGGCCTCGCTTACCATGGGGAACGGGTGCTCAAGCGAAGCGGCTAGGTCGTGAGGTAGCGGAGGGAGCAGGATGTACCGACGGTGCAAGGGGACGCACACCGCGAGATCTTTGAAACAGGGGGCTGCTCATCTTTTTCGATGTCGCCTTCAAGGAGGACGAGACCGTCGCTGATGTCCTGCACGGTCCAGCGGTAGTGGGAGGGGATGAAGGTGAAGTAGAAGTCGGCTGCGAGGTCGAGCGCATGGGCGGCGGGCACGGAGGGGTGAGGCGACAGAGTGGGATAGAACATGCCGCCGGCCCAGAAGAATCCGAGGAATGGTGGAGCGTGGAGGCGGCGGAATCTGCGGAGGAAGGAGCCGTCGGTGGCGAGACGGTGGAAGGAGACGCAGGCCACGGATGCGCGGACGAGGTCTTCAGGATTGGGCAGCCGGAGAAAGATCTCGGCCAAGAGGTGGCCCGGGATCTCTGATAGAGGCGACGCCATCTCCTGACCGGCCGGCAGAAGAGGTGGCCGCCGGGAACCCTCGACGGGATGGGAAGAGGAGGTGCGGGTACCGGCGGCAGCGGCTATGCGGCCGTGCGGGATTGGGATTGGGATTTGGGGTGTTTTCTTTCCTTTGTGCTGCCGAAATGGGCTTGGTCGGCAAGACTGTGTAGGTATAACAGGCCGTTCTTCTGCCTAAAAAAGTTCAAAACGCTACAGCACAAACATAATGATGCTACCGTGTTTATAAATTGAAAACGATCCAAACTAGAGCAGAATTTAGGACTTCTACTTACTGGCCGCTAATCTTCAACGTGTCTGTACTTGTTTTTTTTTGCGGGATAATGTGGTTTTCACTAGTGGAAAAACAGGCTTTCCGTCCAGCCCATAAGTCGCGAAGCTGTAGGAACCGCGACTAATGGGACCTTTAGTCGCGGTTCTGGAGGTGAACCGCGACCAAAGGCCTGGGCCCTGGGCGCTCGGTGGCCAGCTGGTGCACGTGAGGGGCTTTAGTCGCGGCTGGCCAGGCCAACCGCGACTAAAGGCCTTCGGGCACCTTTAGTCGCGGTTGGCCTGGCCAACCGCGACTAAAGCCCCTCCCCTATATATACCCATCCAGCAGCCAACACTTAGCCATTTGGAGCCATTCTCTTCACAAGTGGGTGTAGGTTTGCTTTTGGTTCCTCTTATGCACATAAGGTGTTTGATGAAATGCCCCAAGAGCATGAAACAAACATGACATGAAGTGTTGGAGCCACACTCTTGATCATGTTAGCAACTTGATGAACCTTTGATGTGTCAATATGCATGTGTGTGTAGTTCATAACAAATGCATGATGGTTAATTATATATTTTATATTATAATAATGCAGATGAATCGGCAATGGATGTACGGTAACCGACTCTCCGGCGAGTTCACTACGGGTTTGAAAGATTTCCTCGTAGTGGCTAATGCGAACAAGCGGGGGTTTTGTTATCTGTCCATGTGTTATCTGTAAGAATGAGAAGGGTTACTCTTCCTCAAGAGTTGTTCACATGCATCTGCTTGAAGGGTTTCATGCCAAGCTATAATTGTTGGACCAAGCATGGAGAAAGAGGGTTATAATGGAAGAAGATGAAGAAGGGATGATTTCATCGATGAAAGCTATCTTGCTCATTTCGTGATACTTTCATGGAGGATGCTGAAGGTGAAGGGAAGGTGAAGAAGAGGCACGTGATGATCCGTTGATGATCTTGGTCGGACCATTGCTGATGCACGGAGACGCTCTGAAACTGAAAAGGAGAGGAGAATTTGGATCGCATGTTAGAGGATCACAGAAAGGCGCTGTACCCGGATGCGATGATGGTCTGAAAAAGCTGGGCTGCACTGGATTTGCTGAAATGGAAGGCAGAGGCAGGTGTAGCTGACTCGGCATTTGAAAACTTGCTGAAAATGTTGAAGAATATGTTTCCAAAGGATAACGAGTTGCCCGCCAGTACGTACGAAGCAAAGAAGGTTGTCTGCCCTCTAGGTTTAGAGGTTCTGAAGATACATGCATGCATCAACGACTGCATCCTCTACCGCGGTGAATACGAGAATTTGAATGAATGCCCGGTATGCACTGCATTGCGTTATAAGATCGAGTCGATGACCCCGGTGACGATGTTGAGGGCCGAAACCCAGGAAGAGGGTTCCGCCAAGGTGATGTGGTATGCTCCTATAATACCACGGTTGAAACGTCTGTTCATGAACAAAAAGCATGCCAAGTTGTTGCGATGGCACAAAGAGAAACGTAAGTCGGACGGGGAGTTGAGACACACCGCAGATGGAACGCAATGGAGAAAGATCGACAGATGGTTCACAGATTTTGCAGCTGACGCAAGGAACATAAGATTTGCTCTAAGTACGGATGGCATGAATCCTTTTGGCGAGCAGAGCTCCAGCCATAGCACCTGGCCCGTGACTCTATGCATCTACAACCTTCCTCCTTGGTTGTGCATGAAGCGGAAGTTCATTATGATGCCAGTGCTCATCCAAGGTCCGAAGCAACCCGGCAACGACATCGATGTGTACCTAAGGCCATTAGTTGATGAACTTTTACAGCTGTGGGGTGGTGTCCGTGTGGGATGAGCACAAACAAGAGGAATTTGACCTCGACGTTGCTTTTCGTAACCATCAACGATTGGCCTGCTCTTAGTAACCTTTCGGGACTGTCAAATAAGGGATACAATGCATGCACGCACTGCTTACATGAGACTGAAAGTGTACATTTGCCAAATTGTAAGAAGAACGTGTACCTTGGGCATCGTCGATTTCTTCCGAAAACTCATCCAGTAAGAAAGAAAGGCAAGCATTACAACGGCAAGGCAGATCACCGGCGAAGCTCGCGGAACGACTTGGTGCTGAGGTATTTGATATGGTCAAGGATTTGAAAGTCATCTTTGGAAAGGGTCCTGGCGGACAATCAGTTCCGAAGGGAGCTGACGGGCACGCAGCCATGTGGAAGAAGAAATCTATATTCTGGGAGCTAGAATATTGGAAAATCCTAGAAGTCCGCTCTGCAATCGACGTGATGCACGTTACGAAGAATATTTGCGTGAACCTCCTAAGCTTCTTGGGCGTGTATGGGAAGACAAATGATACAAAGGAAGCACGGCAGGACCAGCAACGTTTGAAAGACCCGATGACCGCATCCGAATGGTTTCAAGGTCGTGCCAGCTACGCTCGACCAAAGAAGAGAAGGTCATCTTTTTGAATGCCCGAGCAGTATGAAGGTCCCGTCTGGATTCTCGCCCAATATAAAGGGAATAATAAACATGGCGGAGAAAAAGTTCCAAAACCTGAAGTCTCACGACCGCCACGTGATTATGACGCAATTGCTTCCGATTGCTTTGAGGGGCTCTGCCGAAAATGTTCGATTAGCCATTGTGAAGCTATGTGCATTCCTCAATGCAATCTCTCGAAGGTAATCAATCCAGAAGTTCTACCACGGTTACAGAACGATGTGGTCCAATGCCTTGTCAGTTTCGAGTTGGTGTTCCCACCATCCTTCTTCAATATTATGACGCACCTCCTAGTCCACCTAGTCGAAGAGATTTCCATTCTCGGTCCTGTATTTCTACACAATATGTTCCCCTTTGAGAGGTTCATGGGAGTATTAAAGAAATATGTTCGTAACCGTGCTAGGCCAGAAGGAAGCATCGCCAAGGGCTATGGAAATGAGGAGGTAATTGAGTTTTGTGTTGACTTTGTTCCTGACCTTAAGCCGATTGGTCTTCCTCGATCGCGCACGAGGGGAGACTAAGTGGAAAAGGCACGATCGGAAGGAAATCAACGATATGTATGGACGGCCATTCTCGACTGAAGCACACCACACTGTGCTGACCAATTCCAGCTTGGTGGCTCCGTACTTTGAGAAACACAAGAATATTTTACGCTCGGACAACCCGGGGAAGCCTGAATCCTGGATTAGGAAGGCCCACATGGAGACTTTCGGCAGTTGGTTGAGAAAACATTTAATGAATGACAATGATGTTGTAGATCAGCTGTACATGTTGGCCAAGACACCATCTTCGACTATAACGACTTTCCAAGGGTACGAGATAAATGGGAATACATTTTACACGATCGCCCAAGATAAAAAGAGCACCAACCAAAACAGTGGTGTCCGCTTTGATGCAGCAACCGAGAATGGGCAAAAGGTCACATATTATGGTTACATAGAGGAGATATGGGAACTTGACTATGGACCCTCCTTTAAGGTCCCTTTGTTCCGGTGCAAATGGTTCAAGCTAACAGGAGGTGGGGTAAAGGTGGACCAGCAATACGGAATGACAATGGTGGATTTCAACAATCTTGGTTACCTTGACGAACCATTCGTCCTAGCGAAAGATGTCGCTCAGGTTTTCTATGTGAAGGACATGAGTAGCAAACCGAGGAAACGGAAAGATAAGAAAACGATCAAGACATCATGCGATGATCCAAAGCGCCACATTGTTCTTTCAGGAAAAGAAACATCGTGGGAGTGGAGGACAAGATGACATGTCGGAAGATTATAATATGTTTGCTGAAATTCCGCCCTTCAAAGTGAACACCGACCCAAGCATTAAGTTAAATGATGAGGATGCTCCATGGATACGGCACAATCGTAAGCAAGCAGGGACACAAGGGAAGAATTGATGTGTAATAATTTATTGTACCAAACTTTGTATTTGGTCGATGAACTGAATGATGTATCAAACCTTTTGTCAAACCTTCAAGGGATTAGTTTTATTTTTCTGATTTTTTCGATATATAATTGTATTTTTAAGATTTTAAAATGAATTAGTTTTATTTTTCTGATTTTAAAAGGAAAAAGGAAGAAGAAGAAAGAAGGGAAAAGGAAAAAAAACAGAAGAAAAAAACAGAAGAAAAAAGGAAAAACAGAAGAAAAAAACAAACAGAAGAAAAAAGGAAAAACAGAAGAAAAAAACAAACAGAAGAAAAACATAAGAAAAAAACAAACAGAAGAAAAACAGAAGAAAAAAGGAAAAAGGAAGAAAGGAAGAAAAAAAAGAAGAAAAACAAGAAAAAGGAAGAAACAAACAGAAGAAAAAAAAAGAAGAAAAAAGGAAGAAAAAAACAGAAGAAAAACAAGAATTTAAAATGAATTAGTTTTATTTTCTGATTTTTTGATATATAATTGTATTTTAAGATTTTAATAACATAAATAAATAAGTAATTGGAAACTTTAATTGCAAAAATAATTATCATAAAGTAAAATAAATAAGTAACTAGAAACAAAATAAAATAAAATAAATAAGTTTTTGTTGTAAGTAGAAACAAAACAAAATAAATAAAGCAAAATGAAAACAAAAACAGGCAAAAAATAAAAATATGCCACCCTTCGGGCCACCACGGCTGAATACGACTAGAAACCCATTAATGGGCCAGATTCAGCCCGAGAAGGCCCAATAGGCCCACAGCACTGAGTAATGAATAGGCCCGTAAGCTCTGCATTTGAGAGGAGCTCGGTGGTGGCGCAGCCGCTTATAAACCACTGTCGATGCCTCTCGGCTAGCGAGGTGGGACTAAACATCCCACCGCACCGCGCCAGTTCAAAGACAGCCCTTTAGTCGCGGTGGGGAGGCGGGCAGCGACTAAAGGTACCCTTTAGTCGCGCCCGCCTCCCCACCGCGATTAAAGGTTCTTCTTCATGCTGAGGAAGGCGGTGGTAAACACTTTAGTCGCGGCCGGGAGGCGGATCGCGACTAAAAATTACCTTTAGTCGCGGTCCGCCTCCCGGCCGCGACTAAAGGTTCGTCTATAATCTGCACTTAGCAGTTTGCCCCATTCGCCTCTCTCTTGACGCTTGAGCGCTGCCCAGCCGCCGATCGACGCTTGAAGCGCTGCCCAGACGCCGACCGACGCCGACGCTGAAGCCTGCGCGCCGCTCCGTCCCAGTGAGCGCCGCCCGTCCCAGTGTCAGCGCCGCCCCCTGCGCCCTTGCCCTTGCCTTGCCGCCACCGCCGCCCGCCGCCGCCGCCGCCCAACGCCCCTGCCCCCGCCGCCGCCCGCCGCCCGCCCGCGCCAGCCGCCCCACGCCCTTGCCCTTGCAAGAAAAAAAAAACAAAAACAAAAAAAGGAAAAACAAAAAACAACAGAACCGGCCAAAGAAAAACAAAAAGGAAAAATGAAGAAGAAGAAAGAAGAAGAAAGAAGAAAGAAAGGAAAAAGGAAGAAGAAGAAAGAAAAAGAAAAAGGAAAAAGGAAGAAGAAGAAAGAAAAGGAAAAAGGAAAAGGAAGAAGAAGAAAGAAGAAGAAAGGAAAAAGGAAGAAGAAGAAAGAAAAGGAAAAAGGAAAAAGGAAGAAGAAGAAAGAAGAAGAAAGAAGAAGAAAGGAAAAAGGAAGAAGAAGAAAGAAAAGGAAAAAGGAAAAAGGAAGAAGAAGAAAGAAGAAGAAAGAAGAAGAAAGGAAAAAGGAAGAAGAAGAAAGAAAAGAAAAGGAAAAGGAAGAAGAAGAAAAGGAAAAGGAAAAGGAATTTTTTTTTTTCTTTTTTTTGTTCTTTTTTATTTTAACTAGTTTTAGTTTAACAAGAACGGTAAATAACTTAAAACCCTAAACCCCAAAAACAAAAACAACAGAAAACCGGTCAAAGAAAAACAAAAAGGAAAAGGAAGAAGAAGAAAGAAGAAGAAAGAAGAAGAAAGGAAAAGGAAGAAGAAGAAAGAAAAGAAAAGGAAAAGGAAGAAGAAGAAAAAGAAAAGGAAAAGGAATTTTTTCTTTTTTTGTTCTTTAATTTTAACTAGTTTTAGTTTAACAAAAGCGGTAAACAACTTAAAACCCTAAACCCCAAAAACAAAAACAACAGAAAACCGCCAAAGAAAACCGCCAACTTAAAACCCTAAACCCTAAACCCGCCCGTCTTGCGCTCTATCATGACACCCTCTCCCACCCCTTCCTCGCCCCCTCCTTTTGCCACCGCCTTTCGCCACCGCCACCGCCACCGCCCCTTCTTCACTTAATTAATTTGTTTTTACTACATGTTTTCAGGATCGACATAATGTCGGACGATAGAGCTGACCGATTATGGACAACTATGATCCGGACGGTGAAGCACATATGTTCGCATCATAAACGGCGATATTCAATATGTGCCGACCGGAGAAGAAGAAGATGATATCTCTTCTTATCTGAACCTTGACGGTGAAGATGAAGGGCGCCGTCAGAAAGATGATGTCAAGAAACGCCGATAAACGATTTCTTCAAATGGAAGTAGCAACCACCTCCGCGCCGAGGTATATATATACATTGAGCCTCGGTGATACAAACTAACTGATTTGAATAAATATGTGTGTACTAACGCGACTCTCTTTCTTATTTTAGCCCTCGGCGGATCGTCAAAACAATCGAGTACGTCGTCAAAGCGTGGCGCAACCAGGACGATGAAACCAGGAGAAACATGCACCATCCAGGTTGTCGACTTTGCAACCGCAGGTCACTGGAGCCCCGCAAGAACGCCACCAAGTTTATCAGCCAATGCGGAGCCATTGTTAGAGACAACGTCTCGATCACCGTCGAGAGTGGAATGAGCCAAAGAAGGCACGAATTGATGGTTTCACTTTTGTCGATAAGAGAACAAAAAAGATTGCTTGACGAAGCTTATGGAACATTTCGTTCTACCTCCGAATACAACAAATTCGATGAGGAGGGTAACAAGATTGAGGAAAACAAGGAGAGGAGGAGGAAAGTCAAACAGTTCGCTCTTCATAAGATGGCCGACGATTCGGAAATTCAAGCAAAATCTAGCCCGTGACTTTGTCAAGCAGAACAAGACTCGGATTTCGTAGGACAATATGAGAAACTGAAAGATGATTGGCCAGAATTTGTGAAGCAAAAGAAATCGGAGCAGTTCCTTCAAATATCGAAACAAAATAAGGAAAATGCGGCTAAGAAGGAGTACAATCATGTTATGGGGCCAGGAGGGTATCGCATTTGGGTGCCTAGGTTCGAGAAGATGGAGAACGAGCTGAGGGCGCGAGGAATCCGTCCAGGTACGGAGGGATGGGACCCAAGGGCCAAAAGCTGGTGGTACGGGCATGGGGGAACGCTCAACCCGGAGACAGGGGAGTGTGTTTACCAGGGCAAATTAATTAAACCCACCCAAGCCCTTATTGACGCAATGAAGGCTGCTCAAGAGGGGAAGATCAAGTTCAACAGAGAGAACGACGCGCTGACAAAGCCCTCGGGAATCCTGAACACGGAGGACGTGTACGAGGCATGGGGCACATTCCGTGGAAAATAGGGTTCCCCCAGAACGATGACCCGTCTGATTCTGAAGCCGTAAGAGAAAGATGGATCGGGAAGCAGATGTTGTGGGGCGGTTGGCATCGAAATGGAAGTGATGAAGAAAACCATGAGTGTACTAGTAGCCGAAAGAGATTCAGCTCGGGTGCAGCATGAAGATCATCCAGCGGATCTCGGAAGCCAGCAGCGTAGAAGCAGCGTGGCTTCCACGGAGGCCCCACCGGCTGGTGTAGATGCACCGACGATCGAAATTACTGCACCGGAGCCTCTGGTGGTCGAAATTACTGCACCGGAGCCTCCTCGCTACCCCGTGGACGATATAAAGGAGATGAAAGAATGTCATCTGTATTATCCTATGGGGAACATATCCATGAAGGTAGCCATCGGCAGTGCTTTACCATGTTTACCTGGAGCACTCCACCACAACAACCCCATTAAAGATGGCTATGCTCGTGTCACGGTGGAGGACATAGTCAAAGGGTTTGAGGACCTGAGATTGAAATTGCTACACCAAGGGGAGAAAAGACTTGAAGATGTCAAGCGCCATTACATTCTATGGCAAAAGAAGTTTATCAAGTTTCCAGGCGAGGCGCCAAGGACAACAAGTCCACCCCCCTACGGTGGTGGTGGTGGCGGTGGCGGTGGTGGTGGTGGTGGTGGTGGTGGCGGTTCACCTACACCTCCGTCACATCAGCCGACGCCGCCCAGTCCACAACGTCCGGGGTGATCATCCGCCGCCCCCCAGTCCTCGTCCGGCGGGTGATGAGACGCCGCCCCCCAATCCACCTATGGCAAAGAAGCAGAAGAAGTCCTGGAGTATTAACCCGGACCCTTATGTACCTAAGACCACAAAGGTACCGGAGCCATCACTGAAGCCTCTCCCCACAAGGCCTTGGGAACGAGTGCCGAGGAAGTCGACGCGGCGCGATCGCTGATTTGGAGAAATGGAAGGCGGACTGCAAGAAGAAAAGAGAGCCCGAGCCCAAGCCAGTATATTCTGATCAGCAAAAGAAGTGGGCTAAGTCATTTTTGAGCACACCGTCCCAAGCCGCGAAGAATCTCCCTAATGACTATGCACGTGAACTTAAAAAGCAGGCACTCATGTTCAAGGAGAACAAAGAGCGGGAGAAGGCCGAAAGTATAAAAAGCGGGAAACAAGTTGCCCAGCTCGGGGAACAAAGTAAACAATCGATTGCCCCGCTTATAGTGGAATCCTTCTGTCCGGATGCCCCCGAGATCATACAAGCTGCGGCAGCACAGGGATTGACTGTAACGAAAGTGCGAGAACAAGCGCCAACTTAGGTATTACTCTTCGTGAACTGTTAGGCCTTGATGAGTTGCCAGAGAAGGAGGTAGTAATTACATATGTCAAGAATGGGCCTCTCGTCGAGCCTGCGCAGGAAAAGGATCTACCTGACCAAATGAAACGTCTGCTGAATTGGTACAAGGGTTACATAAAATTAAAACGCCAAAGATTATATTTATGCGGAAGTTAGACATGAGCATCACTTCAAACATTACTATGTACAAGTTGAACTGAGTGAATTGTTCCAGCTTTTCAATCTGCGCGAGCTCGACAAATCTATCATCGGTTGCTACATTCTGTAAGTGATTTATTAATTTCTACCCCATCTCGTTCATATTGCCTGCACTATATATATGTCCTAACTATATTGTTGTGTCCTCTATTATACATGCAGAATGAAGAAAAGGAATGCAGAGTAAGGAACATCCATGATGTTGGGTTCATTGACCCACACATCGTTAATGATGTTGTGTTGGAGCATTACCCCGACGACGTGGAGGCAGACCTGTGGCAGTTTCTTACAAAGCAGGAACTCAAAAGTGATATTCTATTTCCTTACCATTTTGGGTGAGTGTTTCTGTCTTGAGCACATTCTCTTTTGTTTACTCCATGCATGGTATGTGGCCGGCTAATCGATGAGTTATGCATGACGTCTGTGCATGTATCGTGTCCGCAGGTTCCACTGGATTCTGCTAGTAATTAAAGTGAACACCTCAGAATGTCTCGTCCACGACTCTCTGGATAAGGATCCAAAGCTTTGGGCCGACATCAGAAAAATGCTGCAGAAGTAATTATTTTCATTCATTTGCGCTCTATATCGATCGGCCTATTTCGTTCATTTCCTAATATCAAGTAACTAATAACTCTCTTGTCCATTTAATTTTCTTTGCCTCGTAGGGTTTGGAGACGGTTCGTAGATACAAAGGTCGGTGAATTCAAAAAAGAGCTAGAATTCAAAAGGGTAAAGACTAAGACTGGGGATATTCAGCCACCGTTGACCAATCTATGTGCATACTTTGTCTGTGAGATGATCCGGAGATACACCTCTGAGCGGGTTGATCCGAGTGATACCAATGCTCAGAGGAATAACCTCCGGTGGACGCTTAGTCCAGAAGCTCGCTTCCGACCACTTCAAGAGGAACTAGCTGGATGGTTCTGCAGGGAAGTCCTCCATCCTAAAGGAGAACACTATCACGAGGACGAAGAACTTTATATGGATTAAATCATGTATGGAAACTTGTTCAAAATTGTATATGGTCATCCGATGATATTGAATATATATTGTATATTCCTCTTGAATTCTTTTTGGTTCTAATTTCAAATTTATTTGAAATTGTACATTCATATGCATGTATGTAGTACCGTAGAATATATGAAACTCCTTCAAAATTAAAATAAAGCACAAAAGAAATAAAACAAAACAAATTAAACAGAAAACAGGTTTAGGGGGGGGGGCTAAAAACCCTAAACCTGCGGCGGCCTTTAGTCGCGGTTGGCCAGAAGAACCGCGACTAAAGGTCCTCCGCCCCGACGGCCGCCTGGCGCCCACGTGGACGGGCCTTTAGTCGCGGTTCGTAAGCAGCCGCGACTAAAGGTGGCGGGCTTTAGTCGCGCTTTGCTGGTCGCGGTTGCGCAGCCGCGACTAATGGCCGTTGCGAACCGCGACCGAAGGCTATTTTTCCACCAGTGTTTATTTCTCAGAAACAGAATTACAGTCTGCTAGAACATCATGAGTAACCAGGAGAGCACTGGAGCACAAATCCAACGGATTCACCGGTTTCAACATGGAACTCCAGACTCACATCCAGGTGGTAGGTGCACATTTCCAATTTCAGTTATAATAAAACTCTAAAGCTCATGAACTACGTTCCTACACCAAAATTTGTCCTGAAAGAGATCATCACCAACTCCCCATTGCAGTAAGCTTCAGGAATTTGCATGTCTGGATCTACACATTCAAGAAAGAGAGTAGGGACGAAAATGCAAAAAAAAAAGAGGTGCATTACCAGACCGGAGAACATTCCAAACGACAGTTCTCTCCCCATTTTAAACGGCCCCCAAATCCAAAAATATTCACCTCGACTGAAGCTGAAAATCAACTTTAGTGTGTTTATCATTGTAATTAGCAATACAAGTTGGAACGCATAGCCATACTGGCATGAACATAAAAAATGAGTCATGGAAAACTAAGCCCTAGAGAATCGGCACATTCATGTTGCAGGAGTTCATATACACCTAAAAACCTAACAGTATAACAAAGCTATAATTAAAATGAGAAAGAAACTAGGTGCGCTGGTAGCAAGAACCAACAGAAACCATCCCAAAACCGAGTCACAAAACAGGGTGTCCAAATCATAATTGCTAATACACGATCACCTGAAACCTCCATAAGTTTCAGTCAATCATCTTACCCATATTGTTCGCTTTGAGATTAGTAGAACGACCATGATATGAGGCTCAAAGATTGGTGGAGATTGACAGGAATAAAGAAAAAAATTACTTGTTTGTCCAATGATAAGCACTCCCTTGATCTTTTGAGGCTGATTACAGGATGTTGAGATAAAATTTCAGTTGCCTGTGTACACATGCAGTTTTTTATTTAGAGCGGTTACCCATGATCTTATTTGTGACTGCAGCAGTTATTTTTTAGAGAAGGAGGATTACCCCTGGCCTCTGCATCTGAGCGATGTATGCAACCATTTTATTAATTATTCATAAAAGACCTTACAAAGAAATACATCAGTAAGTCTGAAGCCACCGTCTAGGCGACAACCATTGTTACTCCTATCCAGCTGATGAAGGGATGCTGATAGTCCAGGCCTAATACCACAGACCTCGTAGCCAAGCCTAACATCTAAGACTTGAGGCCCCAACCAAGCCACTTGCTGGGTATGGGGCACACACCGGTCCGACGCTCACTCAGAGGCCGCCGCCGCCAACTGTGACCCCTCCATCTTCAGAGCTATGATGACGCATCATCCTTGCCCGGTCTAGCTGTCGTCGACGCCACCATGGCGCCCAACGTCACCAGCTCCCTGCGCGCAAACTGTTGAGCATGTCACAGTCGCCGCTGGTACACCTCAGCACCATTGCCGCCAGCCGACACAACTTGAAGTCTCTGGAAGATCTGTCGTGCGTAGCACCTGCCGACAAGGCACGACAAAGTGTAGCACCTGTCGGCCAGGCATGACATGACATCTCCACCAAAACTCCGTGCAAGATGAAGCCGCTTCACCTCCTGCATCTATCTTCCAGCGCTGCTCCACAAACGATGCTCCCAAGAGAGAAACGACACCACAGTGCCCCCATCGTCCGAACTGGAAGACCGGATCCTAGGGTTTCCCACAGAGCAGTATGAGTGGATCGACATTAGTCACACGAAGATGCCTTCATCAAGGTAACAATGCAGAATGCCGCCATCGCCCACTGTCTGCTCGGTTTTCATCGGCAACTATGTCTCCCCGACTCGCAGCCAGTACTAGATGACGGATCCGGAGATCCGAACACCCAGCCCCAGGCTGACCACCTCTGACGGAAGATATGACTACCACCGACAGCCGCACAAGTCAGAACATATCTGACCGGAGGTGCCGCCGATGAGACCACCAGGCCCTTCACGCCGCCGCCACCGATCTGAAGGCAGATTGCACACCACCGCAGCCTAGCTGGCCGCCGCCGCCGCCCGAATAGGCCGGCCACTGCACCCACAGCTCATGACGTCGTCCGTGAATGAGCCGCCAGCCGCCGCCGTCTGATGACGGGCCGACCACCCGCCACCTGCCGCATCCACCCGTCGCGCCACAGAACCCAGATCGGCTGCGCCACCACACACCTAGGTGCCCCGCACCACCCCGGAGACGCGTGAGAGATGAGATCCCTCGCCACCGCCGCCGGCCCCCGGGCTTAGCCCGATGGCGTCCCCCAGCGGCGGAGGAGGGAGTGCGCGGCGGCGGCGGCTAGGTGTTTGGGCTCCGCCCTAGTCGCCCTAGGGAGGGGTGGCGACACGGGGAGGGGGGTGTTTGACCGCATCAGTTACGCAGGTTAATTTTAACAAAACATCATGATATAAAATTATACATGTGAGGACGAATGAAAGAAAAGCAAAACATGGAACAAGGAACACAATTATGTTCCCGAGCTTGCTTATTTATCTCACGAGCACAAGAAAGTAGACACTGCGAAATCAACAATAGTCATTTGCAACAAGAAATTAGTCAATGAACAAGTCGTGTAATAATTGGGAAGGGAAGGAGTTCACTAGGATGCGATAGAAAGTTTACGACTTCATATTTTCCTGTGAAGAGAACAATGATGACGGGAAATTGATATATGTGTGTCCCCAACAACTTAAGCCTGCTATGATATGAATAATCCGTCTGAGGCTGCAACGTCCTGACGTCAATCGAAAAATATTCAAAGAGTGGGTTCTCTTGAGATATGTCTGATGTCTTTTTTGCAGAAGATATGTGCAACTCATCATATATTGATCGGATGTAATATGCATGTATATATGAGTACATAGGGGAGCCACGACCTTAACTATACACGGAAGGAGGAGGGCTTGTTATACAAGGAATACACATGCAATATCTACATCTCAACACCCCCTGCAGTCGAAGCGGCACCATAGTCGACGCAAAGACTGGATCGAAACTCCTTGAAGGACACGGTAGACAAGCCCTTGATCATGATGTCAGCAAGTTGTTGGGAGGTAGGGACATGTAACACGCGTACATGGCCAAGAGCTACCTACTCCCGAACAAAGTGGATATCAATCTCAATATGCTTAGAGCGTCGATGATGAACCGGTTTGGCGGAGAGGTAGACCGCGGAGACGTTGTCACAGTAGACAATCGTGGCCTTGTCAACCGGAGACAAGAGCTCATGTAGAAGTTGACGAAGCCAAGAACACTCTGTAACGACGTTGGCAATTGCGCGATACTCCGCTTTAGCACTGGAGCGGGAGACAACGGGATGTCGCTTGGATGACCAGGAGATAAGTGATGGTCCAAGGTAGACGCAATAGCCAGAGGTCGAGCGGCGCGTGTCACGGCAGCCGGCCCAGTCAGCGTCAGAATAGGCAGTCATGTCCAGAGAAGACGAAGCCTGAAGTGACAACCCGAGATCCAGAGTGCCCCGGATATAACGAAGAATGTGCTTGACCGCGGTCCAGTGAGCATCACAGGGTGCATGCATATGGAGGCACACCTGCTGCGCGGCGTACTGAAGCTCCGGACGAGTAAGAGTGGGGTACTAAAGAGCACCAACAATCGACCGGTAGAACAGAGCATCGGAAGCTGGAGAACCATCTGTGGCAGAGAGCTTGGCCTTCGTATCGACAGGCGTGGCAGACAGTTTGCAGTTAAGCATCCCGGCACCGTCCAGAAGCTCATGAGCGTACTTCCGCTGATGTAGAAAGAAGCCATCTGCTCGGCAAATAACCTCGATCCCGAGGAAATAGTGCAGAGGACCTAAGTCCTTAATGGCGAACTCAGCACGAAGACGGTCAGTGAGCCGTCGAAGAAGAGCAGTCGAGCATGCTGTCAAGATGATGTCATCGACGTAGAGCAGCAGGAAAGCAGTAGCGTCGCCCTGGTGGTAGACAAACAGCGAAGCATCGGAGCGAGTGGTGCGTGTTGGGGAATGTTGCAGAAAATTAAAATTTTTCCTACGGTTTCACCAAGATCCATCTATGAGTTCATCTAAGCAACGAGTCATGGGAGATGCATCTACATACCACCTTGTAGATCGCGAGCGGAAGCGTTCAAAAGAACGGGGTTGAGGTAGTTGTACACGTCGTGATCCAATCACCGGAGATCCTAGCGCCGAACGGACGGCACCTCCGCGTTCAACACACGTACGGTCAGCGTGACGTCTCCTCCTTCTTGATCCAGCAAGGGGGAAGGAGAGGTTGACGAAGATCCAGCAGCACGACGGCGTGGTGGTGGATGCAGCAGGGATCCGGCAGGGCTTCGCCAAGCGTTTGCGGGAGGAGGTGTAGCAAGGGGGAAGGGAGGTGCCAAGATGCTGGGTCTTGCTGCCCTTCCTCCCCTCCACTATATATAGGGGCTAGGGGGGCACATGCCCCATTGGAGATCCCATCTAGATGGGGGGCGGCGGCCCCCGGGGCAACAGCCCCCTCAGGGTTTCCAACCAGGGGGGCGCATGCCCCTCGGGGGCAACGGCCCCTAGGGTTTCAACCGGGCGCATGCCCCTGGGCAACGGTCCCCTAGGGTTTCCAACCCTAGGCGCCTTGGGCCCTTGGGTGGGGCGCACCAGCCCACCAGGGGCTGGTTCCCACGCCACTTCAGCCCATGGGGCCCTCCGGGATAGGTGGCCCCACCCGGTGGACCCCCGAGACCCTTCCGGTGGTCCCAGACAATACACGGTGACCCCAAAACTTTCCGGTGGCAAACTGGACTTCCTATATATAAATCTTTACCTCCGGACCATTCCGAACTCCTCATGACGTCCGGGATCTCATCCGGACTCGAACAACTTTCGGTTACTGCATACTAATATCTCTACAACCCTAGCGCCACCGAACCTTAAGTGTGTAGACCCTACGGGTTCGGAGATATCTGAACATGACCGAGATGCCTCTCCGGTCAATAACCAACAGCGGATCTGGATACCCATGTTGGCTCCACATACTCCTCGATGATCTCATCGGATGAACCACGATGTCGAGGATTCAATCAAACCCGTATACAATTCCCTTTGTCAATCGGTACGTTACTTGCCCGAGACTCGATCGTCGGTATCCCAATACCTTGTTCAGGTCTCGTTATCGCAAGTCACTTTACTCAGCATCGTAATGCATGATCCGTGACTAACCACTTAGTCACTTTGAGCTCATTAGATGATGCATTACCGAGTGGGCCCAGAGATACCTCTCCGTCATACGGAGTGACAAATCCCAGTCTCGATCCGTGTCAACCCAACAGACACTTTCGGAGATACCTGTAGTGCACCTTTATAGTCACCCAGTTACGTTGTGACGTTTGGTACACCCAAAGCACTCTTACGGTATCCGGGAGTTACACGATCTCATGGTCTAAGGAAGAGATACTTGACATTGGAAAAGCTCTAGCAAAACGAACTACACGATCTTGTGCTATGCTTAGGATTGGGTCTTGTCCATCACATCATTCTCCTAATGATGTGATCCCGTTGTCAATGACATCCAATGTCCATAGTCGAAACCATGACTATCTGTTGACCAACGAGCTAGTCAACTAGAGGCTCACTAGGGACATGTTATGGTCTATGTATTCACACGTGTATCACGATTTCCGGATAATACAGTTATAGCATGAATAAAAGACAATCATCATGAACAAAGAAATATAATAATAACACTTTTATTATTGCCTCTAGGGCATATTTCCAACAGTCTCCCACTTGCACTAGAGTCAATAATCTAGTTACATTGTGATGAATCGAACACCCATAGAGTTCTGGTGTTGATCATGTTTTGCTCATGAGAGAGAGTTTAGTCAACGGATCTGCGACATTCAGATCCGTATGTACTTTGCAAATTTCTATGTCTCCATCCTGAACGTTTTCACGGATGGAGTTGAAGCGACGCTTGATGTGCCTGGTCTTCTTGTGAAACCTGGGCTCCTTGGTAAGTGCAATAGCTCCAGTGTTGTCACAGAAGAGTTTGATCGGCCCCGACGCATTGGGTATGACTCCTAGGTCGGTGATGAACTCCTTCACCCAAATTGCTTCATGCGCTGCCTCCGAGGCTGCCATGTACTCCGCTTCACATGTAGATCCCGCCACGACGCTCGCTTGCAGCTGCACCAGCTTCTCGCTCCACCATTCAACATATACACGTATCCGGTTTGTGACTTAGAGTCATCCAGATCTGTGTCGAAGCTAGCGTCGACGTAACCCGTTACGACGAGCTCTTCGTCACCTCCATAAATGAGAAACATGTCCTTTGTCCTTTTCAGGTACTTCAGGATATTCTTGACCGCTGTCCGGTGTTCCGTGCGGGATTACTTTGGTACCTTCCTACCAAACTTACGGCAAGGTTTACATCAGGTCTGGTACACAGCATGGCATACATAATAGATCCTATGGCTGAGGCATAGGGGATGACACTCATCTCTTCTTTATCTTTTGCCGTGGTCGGGCATTGAGCTGAGCTCAATCTCACACCTTGCAATACAGGCAAGAACCCCTTCTTGGACTGATCCATTTTGAACTTCTTCAAAATCTTATCAAGGTATGTGCTTTGTGAAAGACCTATGAGGCGTCTCGATCTATCTCTATAGATCTTGATGCCTAATATATAAGCAGCTTCTCCAAGGTCCTTCATTGAAAAACACTTATTCAAGTAGGCCTTAATGCTGTCCAAGAATTCTATATCATTTCCCATCAGAAGTATGTCATCTACATATAATATGAGAAATGCTACAGAGCTCCCACTCACTTTCTTGTAAACGCAGGCTTCTCCATAAGACTGCATAAACCCAAACGCTTTGATCATCTCATCAAAGCGAATGTTCCAACTCCGAGATGCTTGCACCAGCCCATAAATGGATCGCTGGAGCTTGCATACTTTGTTAGCGTTCTTAGGATCGACAAAACCCTCTGGCTGCATCATATACAGCTCTTCCTTAAGATATCCGTTAAGGAACGCTGTTTTGACGTCCATCTGCCATATCTCATAATCATAGTATGCGGCAATTGCTAACATGATTCGGACGGACTTAAGCTTCGCTACGGGAGAGAAAGTTTCATCGTAGTCAATCCCTTGAACTTGCCGATAACCCTTAGTGACAAGTCGAGCTTTATAGATGGTGACATTACCATCCGCGTCCGTCTTCCTCTTAAAGATCCATTTGTTTTCTATCGCTCGCCGATCATCGGGCAAGTCAGTCAAAGTCCACACTTTGTTTTCATACATGGATTCTATCTCGGATTTCATGGCTTCTAGCCATTTGTTGGAATCTGGGCCCGCCATCGCTTCTTCATAGTTCAAAGGTTCATTGTTGTCTAACAACATGATTTCCAGGACAGGGTTGCCGTACCACTGCAGTGCGGAACGTGTCCTAGTGGACCTACGAAGTTCAGTAGCAACTTGATCCGAAGTACCTTGATCATCATCATGAATTTCCTCTTCGGTTGGTGTAGGCATCACAGAACATTTTCCGAGCTGCACTACTATCCTGTTCAAGAGGTAGTACTTCATCGAGTTCTACTTTCCTCCCACTTACTTCTTTCGAGAGAAACTCTTTTCCGAGAAGGATCCGTTCTTGGCAACAAAGATCTTGCCCTCGAATCTTAAGTAGAAGGTATACCCTACGGTTTCCTTAGGGTATCCTATGAAGACGCATTTTTCCGACTTGGGTTCGAGCTTTTCAGGTTGAAGTTTCTTGACATAAGCATCGCATCCCCAAACTTTTAGAAACGACAGCTTAGGTTTCTTCCCAAACCATAATTCATACGGTGTCGTCTCAACGGACTTAGACGGTGCCCTATTTAAAGTGAATGTAGCTGTCTCTAGAGCGTATCCCCAAAATGATAGCGGTAAATCAGTAAGAGACATCATAGACCGCACCATATCCAATAGAGTGCGATTACGACGTTCGGACACACCATTACGCTAAGGTGTTCCAGGCGGCGTTAGTTGTGAAATGATTCCACATTTTCTTAAGTGTGTGCCAAATTCGTGACTTAAATATTCTCCTCCACGATCTGATCGTAAGAATTTTATCTTTCGGTCACGTTGATTCTCTACTTCACTCTGAAATTCCTTGAACTTTTCAAAGGTCTCGGACTTGTGTTTCATTAAGTAGACATACCCATATCTACTTAAGTCATCTGTGAGAGTGAGAACATAACGATATCCTCCGCGAGCCTCAACGCTCATTGGACCGCACACATCGGTATGTATGATTTCCAACAAGTTGGTTGCTCGCTCCATTGTTCCGGAGAACGGAGTCTTGGTCATCTTGCCCATGAGGCATGGTTCGCATGTGTCAAATGATTCATAATCTAAAGACTCCAAAAGTCCATCAGCATGGAGCTTCTTCATGCGCTTGACACCAATGTGACCAAGGCGGCAGTGCCACAAGTATGTGGGACTATCGTTATCAACTTTACATCTTTTGGTATTCACGTTATGAACATGTGTAACACTACGCTCGAGATTCATTAAGAATAAACCATTGACCATCGGAGCATGACCATAAAACATATCTCTCATATAAATAGAACAACCATTATTCTCGGATTTAAATGAGTAGCCATCTCGCATTAAACGAGATCCAGATACAATATTCATGCTCAAACTTGGCACCAAATAACAATTATTAAGGTTTATAACTAATCCCGTGGGTAAATGAAGAGGTAGCGTGCCGACGGCGATCACATCGACTCTGGAACCATTCCCGACGCGCATCGTCACCTCGTCCTTTGCCAGTCTCCGCTTATTCCGCAGCTCCTGCTGTGAGTTACAAATATGAGCAACGGCACCGGTATCAAATACCCAGGAGTTACTACGAGTACTGGTAAGGTACACATCAATTACATGTATATCAAATATACCTTTGGTGTTGCCGACCTTCTTGTCCGCTAAGTATTTGGGGCAGTTCCGCTTCCAGTGACCCTTCCCCTTGCAATAAAAGCACTCAGTCTCAGGCTTGGGTCCATTCTTTGACTTCTTACCGGTAACTTGCTTACCGGGCGCGGCAACCTCCTTGCCGTCCTTCTTGAAATTCTTCTTGCCCTTGCCCTTCTTAAACTTAGTGGTCTTATTGACCATCAACACTTGATGTTCTTTCATGATTTCAACCTCAGCTGACTTCAGCATAGAGAACACTTCAGGAATGGTCTTTACCATCCCTTGCATGTTGTAGTTCATCACAAAGCTCTTGTAGCTTGGTGGGAGCGACTGGAGGATTCTGTCAATGACCGCCTCATCAGGGAGGTTAATATTCAGCTGGGTCATACGGTTGTGCAACCCAGACATCTTCAGAATGTGCTCACTGACAGAACTGTTTTCCTCCATCTTACAACTATAGAACTTGTCGGAGATGTCATATCTCTCGACCCGGGCGTGAGCTTGGAAAACAAGTTTTAGCTCCTCGAACATCTCATATGCTCCGTGATGCTCAAAACGCTTTTGGAGCCCCGGTTCTAAGCTGTAAAGCATGCCGCACTGAACGAGGGAGTAATCATCGGCACGAGACTGCCAAGCATTCATAATGTCTTGGTTCTCTGGGACGGGAGCGTCACCTAGCGGTCCTTCTAGGACATATTGTTTCCTGGCAGCTATGAGGATGATCCTCAAGTTCGGACCCGTCAGTATAGTTGCTGCCGTCATCTTTCAGCTTGGTTTTCTCTAGGAACGCGTTGAAGTTCAAGTTGACATGAGCGTTGGCCATTTGATCTACAAGACATATCATTCAAAAGTTTTAGACTAAGTTCATGATAATTAAGTTCATCTAATCAAATTATTACAATGAACTCCCACTCAGATTAGACATCCTCTAGTCATCTAAGTGATACACGATCCGAGTCGACTAGGCCGTGTCCGATCATCACGTGAGACGGACTAGTCATCGTCGGTGAACATTCTCATGTTGATCGTATCTTCTATACGACTCGTGTTCGACCTTTCGGTCTCCGTGTTCGAGGCCATGTCTGTACATGCTAGGCTCGTCAAGTTAACCCTAAGTGTTTTGCGTGTGTAAATCTGTCTTACACCGTTGTATGTGAACGTAAGAATCCATCACACCCGATCATCACGTGGTGCTTAGAAGCGACGAACTTTAGCAACGGTGCACGTTAGGGAGAACACTTCTTGAAATTGTTGTAAGGATCATCTTATTTACTACCGTCGTTCTAAGTAAACAAGATGTATAAACATAATAAACATCACATGCAATTATATAGTAGTGACATGATATGGCCAATATCATAAAACTCCATTGATCTCCATCTTCAGGGTTCCATGATCATCTTGTCACCGGCATGACACCATGATCTCCATCATCATGATCTCCATCATTGTGCCTCCATGAAGTTGTCACGCCAACGACTACTTCTACTTCTATGGCTAACGCGTTTAGCAATAAAGTAAAGTAAATTACATGGCGTTCTTGAATGACACGCAGGTCATAAAAATAAAGACAACTCCTATGGCTCCTGCCGGTTGTCATACTCATCGACATGCAAGTCGTGATTCCTATTACAAGAACATGATCTCATACATCACAATATGTCATTCATCATTCATCACAACTTGGCCATATCACATCACATGTCAATTGCTGCAAAAACAAGTTAGACGTCCTCTAATTGTTGTTGCATCTTTTACGTGGCTGCAATTGGGTTCTAGCAAGAACGTTTTCTTACCTACGAATAACCACAACGTGATCTTGTCAACTTCTATTTACCCTTCATAAGGACCCTTTTCATCGAATCCGCTCCAACTAAAGTTGGAGAGACAGACACCCGCCAGCCACCTTATGCAACTAGTGCATGTTAGTCGGTGGAACCGGTCTCACGTAAGCGTACGTGTAAGGTTGGTCCGGGCCGCTTCATCCCACAATACCGCGGAAGCAAGATAAGATTAGTAGCGGCAAGTAAGTTGACAAGATCCACGCCCACAACTAAATTGTGTTCTACTCGTGCAAAGAGAACTACGCATAGACCTAGCTCTGATACCACTGTTGGGGAACGTTGCAGAAAATTAAAATTTTTCCTACGGTTTCACCAAGATCCATCTATGAGTTCATCTAAGCAACGAGTCATGGGAGATGCATCTACATACCACTTTGTAGATCGCGGCGAAGCGTTCAAAAGAACGGGGTTGAGGTAGTTGTACACGTCGTGATCCAATCACCGGAGATCCTAGCGCCGAGCAGACGGCACCTCCGCGTTCAACACACGTGCGGTCAGCGTGGCGTCTCCTCCTTCTTGATCCAGCAAGGGGGAAGGAGAGGTTGATGAAGATCCAGCAGCACGACGGCGTGGTGGTGGATGCAGCAGGATCCCGGCAGGGCTTCGCCAAGCGTTTGCGGGAGGAGGAGGTGTAGCAAGGGGAAGGAGGTGCCAAGATGCGGGTCTTGCTGCCTTCCTCCCTCCACTATATATAGGGGCTAGGGGGGCACATGCCCCCTTGGAGATCCCATCTAGATGGGGGCGGCGGCCCGGGCAACGGCCCCTCGGGGTTTCCAACCAGGCGCATGCCCCTCGGGGGCAACGGCCCCTAGGGTTTCAACCGGGCGCATGCCCCTGGGCAACGGTCCCCTAGGGTTTCCAACCCTAGGCGCCTTGGGCCCTTGGGTGGGGCGCACCAGCCCACCAGGGGCTGGTTCCCACGCCACTTCAGCCCATGGGGCCCTCCGGGATAGGTGGCCCCACCCGGTGGACCCTCGAGACCCTTCCGGTGGTCCCAGACAATACCGGTGACCCCAAAACTTTCCTGTGGCGAAACTGGACTTCCTATATATAAATCTTTACCTCCGGACCATTCCGAACTCCTCATGACGTCCGGGATCTCATCCGGACTCAACAACTTTCGGGTTACTGCATACTAATATCTCTACAACCCTAAGCGTCCACCGAACCTTAAGTGTGTAGACCCTACGGGTTCGGAGATATCTGAACATGACCGAGATGCCTCTCCGGTCAATAACCAACAGCGGATCTGGATACCCATGTTGGCTCCTACATACTCCTCGATGATCTCATCGGATGAACCACGATGTCGAGGATTCAATCAAACCCCGTATACAATTCCCTTTGTCAATCGGTACGTTACTTGCCCGAGACTCGATCGTCGGTATCCCAATACCTTGTTCAGTCTCGTTACCGGCAAGTCACTTTACTCGTACCGTAATGCATGATCCTGTGACTAACCACTTAGTCACTTTGAGCTCATTAGATGATGCATTACCGAGTGGGCCCAGAGATACCTCTCCGTCATACGGAGTGACAAATCCCAGTCTCGATCCGTGTCAACCCAATAGACACTTTCGGAGATACCTGTAGTGCACCTTTATAGTCACCCAGTTACGTTGTGACGTTTGGTACACCCAAAGCACTCTTACGGTATCCGGGAGTTACACGATCTCATGGTCTAAGGAAGAGATACTTGACATTGGAAAAGCTCTAGCAAAACGAACTACACGATCTTGTGCTATGCTTAGGATTGGGTCTTGTCCATCACATCATTCTCCTAATGATGTGATCCCGTTATCAATGACATCCAATGTCCATAGTCAGGAAACCATGACTATCTGTTGACCAACGAGCTAGTCAACTAGAGGCTCACTAGGGACATGTTATGGTCTATGTATTCACACGTGTATCACGATTTCCGGATAATACAGTTATAGCATGAATAAAAGACAATCATCATGAACAAAGAAATATAATAATAACACTTTTATTATTGCCTCTAGGGCATATTTCCAACAGTGCGGAAGCCAAGCTGGTGAAGAAACGCTGCGATGCGCTGGTACCAAGCGCGAGGAGCCTGCTTAAGCCCATACAAGGACTGAGAGAGCAAGCACACATGATCCGGAGAGGACTCATCAACGAATCCCGTGGGCTGCTGACAGAACACCTATTCCTCAAGATGACCATGGAGGAAGGCGTTGGAGACGTCCATCTAATGCACAGGCCAAGAGCAGAACACCGCAAGCTGAAGAACAGTCCGAATCATCCTGGATTTGACCCCGGGGCAAAAGTATCTGTTAAGTCGACACCGGCGAGCTGAGGAAAACCTCGAACGACCAACGAGCTTTGTGGCGGTCGAGAGTACCATCAAGATGAAACTTGTGCTTGAAGACCCACTTCCCGGTAATGATGTTGGCATGAGGGGGACGTGGGACAAGCTGCCAAGTGTGATTGCGCTACAAAGCATCGAATTCCTCCTTCATCGCGGCGAACCACAACGGGTCGCGAAGGGCGGCAAGGGTGGAGGTCGGCAGAGGCACGGTGACGAAGCGCACGTCGAAGCCACACAAGTGTACTCCTCCGGCGAGTAACGGGTACTCGGCGGATGGACACCCATGCGTGAGCGAGGCACAGGGTTGGCGAGCGGTGGAGCCACAGCAGTAGCCCTGGTGGACCCTTCTCGAGTAGGGCCAGCGGACGCCGAAGCCGGCAGAGGTGCGACTGGCGGCGGAGGGGCCGGCGTATATGCCGGTGTCGGAGAGGCCTGCGAAGATGTCGGCGAAGAGGTCGGGGCAGAGCCCGGCGAGCCCGGCGAAGCCAACGAGGCCGACGAAGCCAACGAGGCCGACGCAGGAGCTGGTGATCCTGATACGTCTCCAACGTATCTATAATTTATGAAGCATTCATGCTATATTATTATCTGTTTTGAATGATTATGGGCTTTATTATACACTTTTATATTACTTTTGGGACTAACCTATTAACCGGAGGCCCAGCCCATATTGTTGTTTTATTGCCTGTTTCAGTATTTCGAAGAAAAGGAATATCAAACGGAGTCCAAACAGAATGAAACCTTCGGCAGCGTTATTTTTGGGAAGAATATCACCCAGGAGACTTGGAGTTCACGTCAGAAGAGCCTCGAGGAGGCCACGAGACAGGAGGGCGCGCCCCCCTACTGGGCGCACCCCCCTGTCTCGTGGACCCCTCGAGCACCCCCCGACCGACTTCTTTCGCCTATATAAGTACACGTATCCTAAAAACATCGAAAATGAAGATAGATCGGGAGTTCCGCTGCCGCAAGCCTCTGTAGCCACCAAAAACCTCTCAGGAGCCCGTTTCGGCACCCTGCCGGAGGGGGATCCCATCACTGGTGGCCATCTTCATCATCCCGGCGCTCTCCATGACGAGGAGGGAGTAGTTCACCCTCGGGGCTGACGGTATGTACTAGTAGCTATGTGTTTGATCTCTCTCTCTCTCGTGTTCTCTCTCGTGTTCCCTCTATGGCACGATCTTGATGTATCCCGAGCTTTGCTATTATAGTTGGATCTGATGATGTTTCTCCCCCTCTACTCTCTTATGATGAATTGAGTTTTCCTCTTAAAGTTATCTTATTGGATTGAGTCTTTATGATGAGAACACTTGATGTATGTCTTGCCGTGTTTATCTGTGGTGACATTGAGATATCACGTGCCACTTGATGTATGTTTTGGTCACCAACTTGCGGGTTCCGCCCATGAACCTATGCATAGGGGTTGGCACACGTTTTCTTGATTCTCCGTTAGAAACTTTGGGGCACTCTTTGAAGTACTTTGTGTTGGTTGGATGAATCTGAGATTGTGTGATGCATATCGTATAATCATGCCCACGGATACTTGAGGTGACAATGGAGTATCTAGGTGACATTAGGGTTTTGTTGATTTGTGTCTTAAGGTGTTATTGTAGTACGAGCTCTTTAATAGATCGATCCGAAAGAATAACTTTGAGGTGGTTTCGTACCCTATCATAATCTCTACGTTTGTTCTCCGCTATTAGTGGCTTTGGAGTGACTCTTTGTTGCATGTTGAGGGATTGTTATATGATCTATCTATGTTATTATTGTTGAGAGAACTTGCACTGGTGAAAGTATGAACCCTATGCCTTGTTTCCTATAAATAACTTTTTTATCCGAGTTCGTATACAAAAGTTATGCCCATTTTACAAATTTCCAGAAATATTTTGCAAATAAAGTCAAAATTCATATTTATAAATTTTCCCAACAACTAGACCACATATCACATGAGAAACTTATTTTTTTTTATTTTTTTGACATTTTTATCATTTTCTTTTTTTTAACTAAAAAGGCGGTCCACCAGGGGGGTGCATTCGGTGGAATTTTTGGGCCAAGTTAATAATGACGCACCGTGGGGTGGTGCGCCATTACTAACTAGTAATGGCGCACCACCCCACGGTGCGTCATTACTAGTTTTGAAAAAAAATAAAAAAAATTTGAAATATTTTTTGAATTTTTTTGAAAAAACTTAGTAATGGCGCACCAGTGGGCAGTGCGCCATTACTTGTTAAAACTAGTAATGGCGCACTGTCCGCAGGTGCGCCATTACTAACAATTTTTTTTTCAAAACTACTAATGGCGCACGGTGGGTGTGGTGCGCCATTACTATGTCAACTAATGACGCACTGTCCGACGATGTGCCATTAGTAACAAACTTTTTTTTTCAAAACTTCTAATGACGCACCACACACCAGGTGCGCCATTAGTAATATATTACTATTGGCGCACCGAGACATGGTGCGCCATTAGAATATACTATCTGGTGCGCCATTAATGGTCATATCATTTATAGCCCTTTTCCTAGTAATGTAGACCGAAAACGCAAAACAAACAAAAACAAGAAAGGCAATGAAGGAAACAATATCACGCGAGCATCGCAGCCAAGAAACAACCTACCTCAAAAAAGCACCGATGACAACGAGTAGCTAAAGAAACTCACGGGAGATTTTGCACCCAATTCGTGCATATTAATTCAAGAGTTGTACGACCTTAAAGGGACAAATTTTGGGTACCTAGGTAGGTATACTATAGAATAAGGCAGAATAGCATACATAATATTGATCTCAACTGAATAGGTACTTAGGTAGTATCACAGGAAGTTGCGGAATAGCATAATATTGATCTTTAACTGAATTTCAAACACGTGCCTGCATGCACAAACTCACTTCAGTGTGTTTACCATGATAAGTTGGGATAGATACAGTCAGACACTCCCTTCAGACAGAGGCACACCAAGGGAATCACTCAGAAAAAACTCGTGCAAAATAAACAATGCAAACTAACACTATAACAAATCTTCTAACCAAAGGAAAGAAAGAACCTGGGGGTGTTGGTAGCGAGAAAAACTAAGATTCAGTCAATCATCTCAACCAATACCATTTGCTTTGAGATTAGGAACACAACCATGATACGAGGATCTAAGAGTGTTGGAGAGATTGACTACAATAAAGAACAATTTCAGTGGCCCGTGCTGACAAGCACTCCCGTTGATCCAATGAGGTTGATTTCGGATTTAAGAAAAACACAGGATAAGTTTTCATTTGCCTGTGACCACAAGCACTTATTATTTAGAGCAGTGACTCAGAATTTTATTTGTGACCATACCAGTTATGCAGGTCTATCTCGAAATAGCACCACAAGATAGAATTATATATCTAAACATGAGTAAAAGAACTTTTATGCATCCTGACATCTATGTGTACTACTTATACGTTAACCTTGACCATCAAAAGTACCTCTCAAAAATAATTATCATGATTTAGTGTTTTTGGTGAGACTCCAGCCAAAAGAAGGAAAGAAACAAGGGGTACTCGTAGCACTAACCAACACACCAGGTGCCGTATACCATCCCAGAATAAAAAGGATACAGAAAAAACAAAAGAAAGTCAAATCTGGGTGCCAGCCTCGAATTCATGTATCAGAGCTGCTAATTCAGAGTCACCTGTCACCTTAAGATTCAGTCAATCATCTCACTCGCATGTTTTGTTTTGAAGGCTCGCCTCCCCCGCTCCTGACCCTCATCGCCGCCTCCACCTCCCCCGCCAGAACCCGGCCGGATCCGGCAAGTCCCACCGCCCGCAGGCCAGATCCGGCGCCCCTCCCCCCGCTCCTCCCTCCCCTCCCCTTTTCCGCCCTCTCGCCGCCTCCCCGGGGGGCGGCCGAGGGCGACCAACGCGCCTGCTCCCTCCTTCTCCCCACGCCTCGTCCCTCCCTGCCGCCGCCGGCGGGCACCCCCGGCTCTGGCCCGGGTGGTGTCGGCGGCGGCGGGATCTTCCCTCCCCGCGCGTGCGTCCTTCCTGCCCGGGACGGGGGGCGGCGGCGGTGTTGCTCGGCTTGGTGGCGGTCCGGCTACCCGGCGGCGGTGGCTGGCGGTAGACGTGGTGGAGGTGCTGCTCCTTGGCGGCGTGGCAGCTTGGTTGCCGGGGTGGCCGGCGGCGCGCCCCCGGCCCAGATCTGGGCCCTCAGGCCTCATCTGGGTCCTAGCGGGCTGCCCCCCGGCGTGGCCTCGTTGTCTGCGGCGCGGTGAGGAGGATGAGCAGCTCGGATGTGGGGCGGCGGCGCCGCCGGCGTGCCGGCAGCAGCGCGACGGCGGGAGCTTTACGGGCCCACGAGGGCTTGGTCGGGCCTGTGGGCCCACGGGCCTGGTGTGCTCCTGCTATTGCGTTCGAACGGCTACCGTCGCTGACGGTGGAGGTGGGGCCCTCCCGCGTGCCGATGGTGCTGATGCCCTAGTCCCGGCTTTGATTCTTCGACGTGCTGTCCCCACTTCGTGGTGCCGTGGTGAGACGGCGTGGGGGCCTCACGTCCGCGTTGGCGCAGGGGGGTGGTTGGTTTGGTGGCAGGCTCCAGAGCGCCCGAGGTGCGGGTTAGGATTGGGGGAAACCCTTGTTGGCATGGCCGACACCTGCGCGGTGGCGCCTGAGGGTACCACCTGACCTTCCGGGAGGGCGTCGGGGCTACCCTTCATCTCGCCTCGTCGTGTACCGGGGGAAACCCTTGGCAGCAGCGTCGTCATCGTCGCGTTTCTTCTTGGAGGTGTTGATAGGTGCCGGTGCTTCGGAGTCTTGGAGCCTAGTGGAAGATCCCGGTGGGCGCAGCGATCGCGAGGCTTCTTCGTTTTTGTTGATCTGCCGTTGTTGGCATTTGTTTCTTTTGCTCTTTCTTTATTGTTTCTTTTGGGCGTGACTGTGCTGCTTTCGCCCCAGCATCTATCCATGTATGGTTCGGTTGGTTGGTTTGTATACAAAGCAGGCGAAAACCCTTTTTTGGCGCAAAATTAGAAGAACGGCCATGATATGAGGATCTAAGAGTGGTGGAGAATGACCGAAATAGACAAGAATTTTAGTTTCCTGAGTGCACCAACAAGCTGTTTTTATATAGAACAGTGACTCGGGATTTTGTTGCATGTCGCATATTTATTTCAGAATAACATTAGGAGATAAATTATACTCCCTCCTTTCAAAAATAGATGCCCCAACTTTGTACTAAAGTTAGTACAAAGTTGAGTCATCTATTTTGGAACAGAGGAAATACATGTGAAGATTGTAAAAGAACCCTTTCTATCTCTTTATATATATCTATAAAATGAGTTGTGCATGACTCGAAATCTCGAATGAAATTTTTCTTGGTGAACGATCCAAGGTAAACTGAATCTACACTTGTATTCCTTCTACATTACCTTGACCATCAAAACTAGTACTGAAATAATTGCGGCGACCTAGTGTTTTTTGTGATTCCACTGATTTTTCCATAAGATACTCATAGTGTGCATGTTTTTTGTTCTCTTACTAATCCATCCCATTCCCTTAAATGGCAATTGGAAGAAACAAACAGCAAATCATGATTGTGTTCCCGAGCTTGTTTATTTTTACGACGAGCACAAAGTTAATAAATACTAATAAATCATCAAAACAAGAATTGGTAGTTGCAACAAAAAGACTCAGGCATTCGACAAACTGTATGATAATTATGAAGGGAAGGAGTTAAACATGATGCAGTAGAAAGTTTACCACTTCATACTGTCTGTGGAGGCAGCAACGATGGTGGGAAGTTGGTATATATCCCTGTTTGAAAAGAGTAGGGATGTATGCTTATCTTGGATAGTATACGCTTGCATTGTTTTGCACAAACGTTCTGTAGCTGCAATGTCTTGATGTCCGTTGAGAAATACTCAAGGAGTGGAGATGAGCCTGGCAGGAATTTTGTCCTCATCAATAGCAAACATCTCTTTGTTACAGCTTTGATATAATACAGGTACCCAGAATCTAGTGAGATTGTCTTCTCCATCAGCCACTTGTCGGGAATCTCGCCTCTGTTTCGCAAAATGGTATAACTGAGACCAGATGCAAATTCATTTTCACCAAGGAGACCAAACATCCCAAGCCTGCCTTCCCCTGCCTCAACAATGGCTACGCCTTTTGCACTCCATTCACCTGGTGGGAGGTAAGCAAGGGAGAACTCCATCCTCGTGGTGTCAAGCATGAGCAACAGGTTCCTCCTGACCACCAGCCAGTCCGAGTAGAAGCAACCATATGCACAATGGCGCCTGAGCATAGAAGTGTGGGCCAGGGACATCTTGATCAAATCGACACTGCTAAGGGCCAAATCACTCCAGGCCTTGGATGCAGCAGCTTGCCATTGTCCGATGCTCGAAGAGAAGACGAAGGCAACCAGCTTAGTTTCGCCCCCTGCCAAACAGATTACCCTGAATGAAGTCGTCGCCTCCTCCTCCTCCTCGGTGAGGGGAGCGAGGAAAGGGTGGTTGAGCGGGCGCTCGACCGAAGCTGCTAGGTCACCCGGTACCGGGGGGAGCAGGACATACCGCCGGTGCAATGGGTCGCAAACCACGAACTCCCCGAAGATTGGGTTCTCATAACCATAACCCTTGGTGGCGCAGCTGAGGAGGACGCCCGTCACGGGTGTCCTGTTTCATCCAATGATGGTGGGAGGGGAGGAATGAGAAGGTGAAGTCGGCCTCGAGGGCGAGCGTGCGTGCGGCCGGCGCGGAAGGGTGAGGCGAGAGGGGTGGGTGGAACCCGTCCATGTCGAGGATCGCGAGGTGGAGCGGGGCGTGGAGGCGGCAGAAGGCGCGGAGAAAGGAGCCTTGGGTGGCGACTCTGCGGAAGGGGACGCAGGCGGCGGAGGCTCGGGCAAGGTCTTGTGGAGTGGGCTGCCGGAGAAAGGTCTCCGCCAGGAGGTGGTCGGGGATGTCCGTGAGAGGCGACGCCACTTCCTTGCTGGTTTCCATTGGCGTGCGGTGCGGTTGTAGACCGGCGACGGCGAGGGAGGGCAGCCGCCGGGAAACACTGGGCGAGATGGGAACGGAAGGAGCCGGCGCTGTGTGCGGCAATCGGCGATTCTTCTTGCTATATACTCGCAGCTGGAATGGGCCTTGGCAGGTAATAACGAGCCCAGTTTCCAGGCTCGGCATAGACTACCAGTTTTTTTCTTCTTTGACAACCGGCATCAACTCAAGGCTGTCAGTTTCCAGGTTGCGCGCCACGTCTGCTCCGTCCCGGACCCGGCAAGCAAGAGCTTCAGCAGGATAACATTAGGGAGGACCTCATACCATTTGCTCCTTGCTGCAATAACCCGACCCCGTTCATGACGAATGATCATTCCTGTGGCTCCTTGTTGAGTTTCTAGATTGAAAGATGCATCAACATATTTTTTGCTGGGGAGATGTATCAACATTTTTTCAAGGCAAGCTGCATATCTTCGGTGCTGAGAATGTTGAATGTAAGGAGGAGGCTGTTGAAGTCAATCTTGCTGGGTTAGGCTCTCCTCCTCCTCCTTCAAGAAAGAAAGTTAGGGTTTGTGCCTCTCGCCGGCGCCGGCGCAGGTCCGCCTCGTCTCCGGTGGCTCTAGGGCCATGGAGGCGCGGTGGATCCTGTCAAGGGCCGGTGGGAGGGCTCCGTTCTTAGTCATTTTTTTCAATCTTGTTAGGGTTTGTGTCTTACTCAGGAAGGCGAGACGGCGGCGGCTCCCTGAAGATGAAATAAATGTCTCCCCGCCTAGCCCCCGTTCCGGCGGTGCGTCTAGCGTCGTTGGTGGGCGTGTGGAGGTGTGTCTCCGGCAGATCTATCTTTGGTGGATTTGCTCGGATCTCGTCGTTGTTTGTTTACGTTCGTGTGTCTTTGGTTGGATCCTTCCGATCTACGTTATTTTTCATCGGCGGCGGTTGCTGTTCTGGGGTGCTGCCGTGCTGGTCCTATGGGGCCTTAGCACGACGACTTCCCGACTGTCTACTACCACTAGTGCAGAATCGGGCAATAGCACCGGTTCGTAAGGCCCTTTAGTGCCGGTTCCACAACCGGCACTAAAGTGTGGTCACTAAAGCCCCCTTTAGTACCGGTTCAGCACGAACCGGTGCTAAAACCAACCACGTGGCACGAGGCAGCTCCGGGCAGGAGCCCTTTAGTACCGGTTGGTAACACCAACCGTACTAAATGTTTGTGGGTTTTGTTTTATTTTTATTTTTCAATTAAATTTGTGTTATCAATTTAATTTAGGATTGTTTTACGTTATAGTGAGTTGTAGTGGTCATCATCATCATCATCATCATCATCGCATATAAATAAATAAATAAACTTTAGCTAGCTAAAAATCATCATATAGTCGTCATTAGTTACCACTAGCTATTTAATCATCATAGTCATTACCGCTAGCTATCTAATCACCAACATAATCATCGAGTTCACTTTGTAACAGAAGCAAAGATATCACCGAGTTCAACATAATCATCACCAACATCGAAGTTCAGGACAATACGGACATGCATGAGAGAGGACAGGTACTAATTAATTAAGAGCATGAACTAGCTACTCCTGCTGCTCTCTCTCAGGTAGAATAGCATAGAACATGTATAGCTCTCCTGATTTATCATGCTGGAGCATGCAGATGAATCTGTCTCCTAATCTTGGGTTGCGCTTCTCCTTGCTGCCCCCTAGTACTTCTCTGCGATCGTTTACAATTTTGCTCCAATCTTTCACTATTAAGCATTCTTCGCTTTCAGAAATCCTGAATGCACTCATGTGTAATGTAGGAAATCTTGGTCGTAAGCCAACCATTGACATGCGACCTTTTGTCTCGATCCACTGAGGCACAACTGTCATTGGAAGTCCCTGTTGATGAAAGAACATCGTATAATAATTAATATACTAAGCAATGAAAGTTTAGCTTCAAAAATAATGTATGCAAAAGATGCACTAATTAAGGACAAATAGTTAAAATCTTACCATCTTTCGATTATAGATGTGACCGTAGTTCAATACGATCACCATTTGTCGCACGTTTTGAGTACTAACATTTCTAAGTTCAGGAAAAAAAATTGTCTTGACAGTATTAAGATCCTCAAGCCATGAAACGTAATGACTTATCTCGTCGCAGTTTAGTTGAGCCCCGGGGCAGTAGTAGGTCCTGTCTACCAAGCGCCGGACATGTCTGCTTGAACCGAAATAAGCTGACAATACAAATTAGTTGTCAACTATTTTTGAATAAATTGTATCAAAGACATAAACATATGCATGCATGGTTGAGAAAAACTCACATAATGATAGAACTGGAGGCGTTTGCACATCGACGCAGATGTCTATATTACCTTCAATATCATCTTCCGGACGAATATCAAAGGTGATAACCATATCAGGATCAAATGCATAAGCCTTGCATAGTGCTTGCCAAGTTTTGCATTCAAAATGGGTGTATGTGTCTCTATTATATAATTTGACGTTGAAAGTATACCCATGCTCCGTCTTCAAGTAAACTCTCTTTACCTCCATATCATCTATAGCACTAAAACCTATCTTATTCAAGACAAAAATTCTTGCATGACAGGGGATGCGCTAGTAGAATAGTGAAAATTTAAAATTATAAGTTGAAGCAAATGAAGCATAAGTCATGCTTTAAAATTATAAGTTGAAGCAAATAAAGCATAAGTTTTGGATTCAAATAATAATTGCCGTTGTGACTTACTGTATCCACTTCGAATATCTCATTCAGCTTGATGCTGAAGCGCCTACCATTAACAAGGAAATTTCTGTCGCACAGGTCGCGCTGGTCTTCACAGTGTTCGCACATAATGAAATCTTTTTCGTCGTCAGATGACATTTCCTATATGTTCATATAGGTGAAACATTAAACACTTATTACTATCTAACATTAATTAATATCTAGGCAGTTCAAATATATATCTAACTATATTCATCTCTAACAATTGACATTACTATATATTTAACTTTTCTATCTAATTCATCTAACATTCGACATTAATCTAACATTTATATAAACTCAAAATATATAAAAACATTAAATAAACAGAAAACTCATTAACAAATAATATTTTAATTAGATAATCAAATCTCAGATACGACAATTTTCTTACTAAAAATAAACTAGTTATATTAATTATTCAACTAGTTCAAATCTCAAATACCTAAATAAACTAGTTCGACAATTTTCTTACTAAAATAAACTAGTTATATTAATTATTCAACTAGTTCAAATCTCATATACCTAACTAAACTAGTTCGACAATTTTCTTACTAAAATAAACTAGTTATATTAATTATTCAACTAGTTCAAATCTCACATACCTAGCTAATTAATATCTAATTAAATTTTCTAAAAACAGAAATAAGTAAAAAAAATGTGTGTGTGTGTGTGTATGTGTGTAGTGTGTGTATGTGTGTATATATGTGTGTGTATGTGTGTATGTGTGTGTGTGTCACGCCCAGACAGCCGATGAAAGGGCGCCAAGACGTCTGATCTTGGCGGCGGCGTATAAGGGCGCCAAGGCTGCTGGTGCGAGACGTCGGGGACATGGCGCGACGACGACGGACGGCGGCGGCGTTAAAGCGGCGGCGCGCGAGATTTACGATTTACGGCAACGACGACGGCGGCGGCGGGGACAGCGACGACGACGACGGACGACGGGCGACGGGCGGCGACGACGGGATCTCTTCTTACCAGAAATGCACTGGGCTATCCGCATGCTTGCATATGGAATTCCTGGTGATCTTGTGGATGAGTATGTGCGTGTGAGAGAATCCATATGTCTCCTCTCAATTTATAGTTTCTGCAAGGCCGTGGTGACAGTGTTCGGCCCTGAGTACTTGAGAGAGCCAATTGCCGCTGATAAAGAGAGGTTGTTGGCGATCAATGCCGATAGGGGGTTTCCGGGCATGCTTGGTAGTATAGATTGTATGCACTGAAAGTGGAAGAACTGTCCATTTGCTTGACAGGGGCAGTACAAGGGGCGTGTGAAAGGTGCCACTGTCATACTTGAAGTGGTGGCTTCACAAGATCGGTGGATATGACATTCTTTCTTCGGCATGGCTAGTTCTCACAATGATATCAACGTGCTTCAGCGTTCTCTAGTGTTTGCAAGGATTGTAGATGGCCACTCCTCAGAGGTCACCTTTGAGATCAATGGCCACCAATACAACAAGGATATTACCTTGCTGATGTTACCTATCTTCAGTGTCAACTCTTGTGAAGACCATACCCAATCCGCAAGGAGAAAAAAGACGGAGGTTTGTCGAAATGCAGGAGAGTGTTAGGAAGGATGCGGAGCGTGCTTTTGATATGCTTCAATCTCGATGGGGTATCATTCGAAAACCTGTGTTGAGCTGGAGCACTCAGAAGATTTGGGAGGTGATGACTGTTTGTGTTATCATGCACAACATGATCGTGGAGCATGAGCATGATGATAGCATCTACGACCAAGGGTTTCATTTTGAGGGTGAAAATGTGGAGCCTGAGCATCTACCTCCTGCAACCTTTCAACAATTTGTCCCATTTCATCATGAAATGCGTGATTGGCAGACTCATGTGCAGCTTCAGGATGAGTTGGTTGAGCACATGTGGACTCATATTGGCCACCACTAGATTTATATGCAAATAAATTTCGGTTGCGTTGTAAGACTAATTTATATTGTTTTTTATTTCAATTGGGTTGTAAAACTATTTTAGATGTGGAACTATTTGCTATGTTCGATTTTAGTACAAATGCCCTCCGACAGACAAGATGCGGCCGAAATGTGGTCGTGCGTCACCCAGAAATCCGGACGGATGCCGCCCCATACTTAACGCAAAAAATATAAAAGCATTTAGATCATGATCTTATATTTCTTTACAGTCTAAATTGTCAATATGATCTTATAACATCAAAAATACTTTGATCATCAATGATCTTTGTGTGTACAATCTGAATTGTCAATATGAGTCATCAATGATTTATAAACCGATGAAGACTCATATTGCGGCCACAAATTCTACACATAGAGTTCAATGAAGACCAAGTGCTTGTGATAGTTTGAGAAATAACATATTTAAGATGGTAAAAGGCTTGTTAGGGGAGCGAGGTGGGACTAAAAACAGCTTGCCATAACCTCATTAGTACCGGTTCGTGGTACGAACCGGCACTAAATGGTGATGGTGGGGCCATAGCCTGACCGCAGGCTGACACACCTCTTTAGTACCGGTTCGTGGCATGAACCGGTACTAAAGGTTCGCCACGAACCGGTGCTATTGATCGCCGCCACGAACCGGCACTAGTGTACACATTAGTGCCAGCTAAAATTCAAACCGGCACTATTGTGCTTCACGTTTGACCATTTTTCTACTAGTGTACAACAAGTTGTGCCCAGCTCCGGCAATGGAGGGGCGATGACGGCGGCGCGCCTTCGGCTCGCTTCGGTGCTTGTAGTCGTCGCTAGGTGGTCTACGAATCTGGATGTAATTTTTATTTCTGGTATTTGTTGTACTGCCATGATTAAAGATGAATAGATTGGAAAATTTTTCGTAAAAAAAAAGAAGTCAATCTTGCTGGCAAGGAAAAACTCACGGAACTGGTACTTAACTGCCGAAGTTCAAGAAGAGGTACTCGAGGATCTTTTCCCATCGAAGTACCTTGAAACACTAGGAATCACGGAGTACCATTGTACTCCCTCCATCCGAAAATACTTGTCATCAAAATGGATAAAAAAAGTTGTTTCTAGAACTAAAATACATCTAGATACATTCCTTTTATCCAGTTTGAAGACAAGTATTTTCGGATGAAGGGAGTATGAGGTTGCCGAGTTGGATGATGGGTACACATAGCGGTGGACCAAAGAACCTGCACAAACTTACATTCACCGGATGGATCCAACTCAGACCCGCTCCTGACCTTGAGGCTTTCATTCATCTCCATCCACTATGTTTTTGGCATGCTGCTGGGATTCCTTACCGGGCAATATGGAGCACCTCACATCACTCAAGAAGCTGAATATATAGTCATGCAAGAATATGTGGCCGCTTCCAACACTGCCCAAGTCTTTTAACAATCGCGTGCTGCAGCTTGGATGATTTACCGGATAATAACGTGGACCCATGGAACACCGGATATGATTTGCTTCCAATGTATGATTTGTAACATTGCCGTGTGCATGATGAACCTCAAACTGTTTGACTCCTAGCCATATATGATTTGTAACACTTTGGAATGGTGATCACTGAATGTGTTACTTTCCTGTCGTTTGTAGCATCGTTCACCAAAGCATCTGATTTGGTTGCTAGGAAGTAATTAGGTAATTTTGGGGCTACATAGCATGGTATGTGGTATGAGGCTACCAGATTGGGTGAAGCCAACAGGGGGGCTCCTGACATCTGTTCAGAAGCCCATGCTCTGCTCTGGTTGGCAACCATCTGTCGGCCTCTCCTCCTGGTTGAGAATTCAGAGAAAGGTCTCTCACATGCCGGCCTGTCCTCTGTTCTGCACATGCTCAAATCAACAACACAAGAACCGAACCAAACACACATATAAACAAAATCACTTTTCGGTTGAGAAGAAATTGAACTGGTCGTGCCTCAGTTGTTCTTCCTCACCCCTAGCCCCCAACTACGCAAACAGTAAATATACAACAAGTACTTTATAATAGCATGGAAACAAGAACAACATTGACACAGATCACAGCCAAGTGAAATTCTGTAGATCATCACGGCCATCTTGTTAGCAAAGGTGATCACGTCTGTAACAACTACTCCCTCCGTTCCAAAATAGATGACCCAACTTTGTACTAACTATAGTACTAAAGTTAGTACAAAGTTGAGTCATCTATTTTGGAACAGAGGGAGTACACGCTATCGAACTAACAACCACTTTGTACTCCGAAAGCTGATCCGATGACGACTCAACTAAATTTGAACAAAGACGGAAGTTTAGATGCTACATAAGAAACTTGGGTCCAACTTGTACACATATTCGAGAACTTACAAGTTATTAAACGAACAAATTATATGCGATTATGTAATACTACCTCCATCCCAAAATATAAGACATTTTTGCAGTTCAAATTTGAATTGCAAAAACGTCTTATATTTTGACAGAGGTAGTATCACATACAAAGGTAATACCAATCTCAGCTGAATTTGAAATATGTGACTGCAAACACTCACTTCAGTGTGCTTAGCATTGCAATTTGCCACATGTTGGAATACATAGCCAGACATAGGCACGTCAACATAATAAGGAAATGAGTCGTGAAAAACTTGAGTCATGCAGAATTGATACGCACAGCTCGAGAACGGGGGCTGAATGTGAAACTGCGTTTACATCTACGGCAAAAGGGAAAGACTTATCTGAACAAGAGACGCTGCATCAATAAGAGCATCTGCAGGTCGCCCCCCCTGTTGATGGATGGATGGTCTTCTCAGCTTAGCGCTGCCCTCAGCCCAGTGGAGAAGAGCAATAACAAACAACCGAATTCTTTTTGCCTGTCTTTACTTAGGCCTGAAACAGCCACACCATTTGTTACCGTACCATCAAAGCTAGAAGTACCATGAAAACAAGATCACCATACACATGACTACAGCCAGATGAATTCACAAGCATGCGCTATCGTGTCAGAAAGGTAGGTGATCACTTCTGTCACAACTCATGACCCCATGCTATCAGAACCGCGGTCGGTTTGAACTCGGAAAGCTGATCTGATTACGACTCCACCGAATCTGGACAAACAAGACAAAAAGCTCAGAAAACGCACAAGATTTTCCATCCAATTTGTGCATATTAATTCAAGGGTCGTACAACCGATACACAGTCAGACATAGGCATGTGAACATAAAGGAATCCAGTCCTGTAAAACTCATACATAATTGGTCGTGTAGGAGTTCATTTACTGCCTAGGCACGCTCTATCAGTATAACAACTAAGGAAAAGAAAGAACCTGTGGTTTTGGTATCAAGAAAAAATAAAATCACCTGAAAACTCTTAAGTTTCAGTCAATCATCTCAGCCAACATGATTTTTTTGGAGAAACAGAGCACAACCATGATACCGAGGATCTAAGAGTGTGGCAGACATTGACTGCAATAAAGAATAATTTCAGTTGCCCATGCTGATAAGCACTCCCTTCGATCTTACGAGGTTGATTCGGATAAAACAACATTGTGGGATAACATTTCAGTTCCCTGTGAGCACAAGCTCATCTTATTTACAGCAGTGACTCAGGATACAGTTATGCAGGTTTATCTCCAAACAGAATTATTACAAGATAAAATTATACTCCCTCCGTCCCAAAATTCTTGTCTTAGATTTGTCTAGATACATAGGTACATTCGTATCTAGACAAATCTAAGACAAGAATTTTGGGACGGAGGGAGTACATCTGAAGAGATGACTAAAAGAGAACTTTTCTTCCTCCTTACATCTATCAAAAGAAAAAGTGTACAAAATGGTCTGTCTTTGACTTGAATCAATTTTCTCGAGGTGAAACAATCCCAGATAAACTGGATATAAAGTTTTATTCCGTTACATTTATCTTGACAATCTAAACTATTTCTCGAAAAAATTTATCATGACATAGTTGTTTTAGTGATTCCATCAGGAGTTCAGGACTCCTGCACAAGCTACTCGTGGTGTACACAATTATTTCTCTTACTAACCCCATTATCTTTAAAAGGCGACCTAAACAAACAAGACAAGAAACACAGTTATGTTCCTGAGCTTTCTTAGATTTTTCGTGAGCACAAGAAGTTAAACAGTACTAAATCAAACAAGAATTACCAATTGCCATAATGAACATGAAGCAGTAGACAAGTCATGTGATAGTTATGAAGGGTAGGAGATAACTTGGAAGCAATAGAAACTTTACCGCTTCATATTCTCCTTGAAGACAACAATGATGGTGGGAAGTTGATATATGCGTATGTCTGATACTTAGAATGGTGCTGTGTCTCATAAACCCTCTGAAGCTGCAACGTCTTCACATACATTGAGAAAAATACAACAAGAAGTCGATTCTCTAGAGATGAGGCTTCTATCCTTGTCAAGAGCAAGTACCTCTGTGTTGCATCTTTGATAGAATATTTGTACCCAGAATCTAGTGAGATTTTCTTCTCCATCTGCCACTGGCTGGGACTCTTGCCTTTGTTCTGTGCAACGGTATAGCTTAGGTCGGATGCAGAATCATGGTGGAAACCAAACATCCCAAGCCTGCCTTCCCCTGCCTCCACAATGGCTATACCTTGCTTGCTCCATCCTCCCGGCGGGGAGGTCAGCAGTGGAGAACTCCATCGTGGCGGTGTCAAGCAAAAGCAACTTTTTCATCCCGAAATTCAACCAGTCCCAGCAGAAACAACCATAAGCATAATCGCGCCTGTGAATATAAGGCTGGACACTTGACATCTCCACCATGTCGCGCTTGCCAAGGGCCAAATCATTCAAACCCTTGGACACGGCTTGCCATTGACCGGTGCTGGAAGAGAAGTAGAAGGCAGCCAGACTGGTTTTGCGATGTGCCATCAAGATGACTCTGAACGTTGTCTCTCCAGCCGCTGCCTCCTCCTCGCCGAGGGGGACGAGGAAGTGCTTCCAGCGGTCCTCGCTTACCCGTTGGAATGGGTGCTCAAGCGAAGCGGCTAGGCCGTGAGGTAAAGGGGGAAGCAGGACGTACCGGCGCTTCAAGGGGTCGCGCACCGTGAGATCTCTGAAGGCCCGGGGCTGCCATGTTCTCCGATGTTGCGGGCGAGGAGGACGCGGCCGTCGCAGACGTCCTGCACGGTCCAGCGGCGGTGGGAGGGGAGGAAGGAGAAGGTGAAATCGGCGAGCGCACGGGCGGCGGGAGCGGACGGGTGAGGCGGCATGGCTGGGTGGAAGCCGTCGCGGTCGAGGAATCCGAGAAGTGGTGGTGGGTGGAGGCCGCGGAAGCAGCGGAGGAAGGATCTGTCGATGGAGATTCGGCGGAAGGTGGGGCAGGTGGCGGAGGCGCGGACGAGGTCTTGTGGGTTGAGCAGCCGGAGGAAGATCTCGACGAGGAGCTGGTCGGGGATGTCCGTGACAGACGACGCCATTATCTTGTTGGTGGTGGTCGCCATTGGATTGGATTGGGGAGTGGGGAACGTGAGGAGGGAGAGCGGAGGAAACCCTCGACCTCGACGAGAGAGATGGGGAAAGTGACGACGAGAATGATGGGGGGAGTGGGCTGCTGGCTGCCCACAGCCCAAGTGTGCCTTGACCGGTAATGACGGCCCCAGCAAATTCCCACAAGGAAGTACAAATACAAAGTTGAAAGTTAAAAACGACCATCCAAACTTGGCCAGCATTTATCTCTACGAACCTTCCTTCAAATCAAAGAAAATAGCTCTAGGAACCTTCTCCGTTTGCATGTGCGCACAAAGGACATATATTTTACACAAGGACAACAAGAAGCTCTCGGTGCATACCTAACTATACTAGGTAGGCAAGGGGCGTCCAATATGTGCAAAACAGAAAAGAGAGTAAAGATATTTCCCCACTCTGAAAAATAATGTACTCCCCCTATAAACTAATATAATAGTGTTTAGATAACTATTTTAGTGATCTAAACGCTCTTATATTAGTTTACGGAGGGAGTACTACATATCTACACAATTTATACGCTACTTTTTGTGAGGTGGCTAGCCGAATATTTCAACTATGAGTTCAAGGTTCAAAATTGATCTATTCTCACACATATTCCTATCACACAAAATCATCTTTGAAATCAACAGGTTGACAATCGTATGATGATCATTCTTATTCGTCCCATTTACCGAGAGACATCTTCTAATGATGCCATGTCTATTATCAATCAAAGACCAAAGGTTCCTCCCCGCAAAAATGACCAAAGATTCCATTGGTCTTACAGGTAAACAAAATTTCACAGGTTGTTTCTGCAGTTGAGTCATTTACCATACATAAGACAATCACAAATATAACGTGAAGACTATTTGCTCTTCTTTCTCTATGACTGTCGTGTTTCAATATGTTCAGGCTGCAGCCACAAAGACAATGGGTCGCCTTTGATTTGCAGATTTTGTTAGTTTGTGTGCATTCTAACGGATGGAAGGAGGGTGGGGGACCCATCAACAAGGAGGATGGTCCAATCCAGCAGGTCTGACAGGTATGGCATCCAAGCCAGGGTGGCAGACACAGAAGAAATGGTAGCAAAGATCACAAAAATCATTCAGCTGTTGCAAGTAAAGTACTCAACATGTAGATTTTAAGACTTGTTTTTTCTGCCCATATATTTGCTTTTTGCTCAACAGAAAAGAAAATTTGATTTTTCCACCAGGAGCATTGAGTAAGCATGCATTCACAGAGCATCGTGTGATGGCCAATGAACGCAGAGAGGAAAGGAAGAAAAAACTAGAACACTGCTAGAATATCCGGTTGCCCTCGAATTGGCAAAGGCTTCATACCATTCGAATTACCGTGACGTGGACATTCTTAATACACGACGACTTTTCAAGAGAAAGGGAATATTTTTTAAATACACAATGAACTTATCTTAATACACTATGAACACTTTTGATGGGCTGTACTTTTTTAATACGTGATGAATATTTTGAAAGAACACATGAACATTTTTAAAACACTTGATGAACATTTTTAAGACTCACTTAGCATTTTTAAATGCACAATAAACATTTTAAAAAACACCACGGCCAATTTTAATATATGTTGAAGATTTTATAAGACACAACCAATATTTTCTAAATACTCGATAAATATTTATCAGCAATGGCATGCAACGTTCAGCTAATGGGTACGCTCGACTAAAAAAATGCTAATGGCTATGCATTTTAATTTTTGGGCAGGGAAGAACGGGTTTCCATTAAATTAACCTAGATCCACACGACCCAGTTCACAAAGATTTACAACTCTATCTAGGCAAGACCCTAACCAGACCGTGGTCTTAACATCAACTCGACCGATCCTAGCAAGTTCATGACTTACAGAGTTTTTCATGTGCATAATACTTTCCGTTGCATAGACAAACCGATTCAACCTTGTGGCTGATATTTCCCGTTGGAAGATGACTACGGTCCGGGTCTTCACAGTCAAATCCATGTGCATGGCCCTCATTAATGACGATCAATTTTTCCACCACCAATATATTTGGAAATGAGGGTTCCAATTGAAAATTAAGATCTTCATGTAATATCTAGACTGAAAGTTCATCCTGACAAAAGATAATCTGAAGAAAAGAAATTGGCAAAACTGCACTTAGTGTTGCTTCTACAGGGATGATGAGTCAATTCAGCATCTATTCCTTCAATGTCCACTTGCCAAGCTGTTGTGGCGCTTCGTTTATATAGCTTTGAATTACAAGTGCTCCAAATGGCGCTTCGTTTATATAACTGAGGGGACAATCTGAAGTCCTCCAAGTAACATCACATAGCAATAATCCTACCCGGCGATCCCCTCCTCATATCCCTGAGAGAGAGCGACCACCGGTTGTATCTGGCACTTGGAAGGGTGTGTTTTATCAAGTATCCGGTTCTAGTTGTCATAAGCTCAAGGTACAACTCCAAGTCGTCCTGTTACCGAAGATCACGACTATTCGAATAGATTAACTTCCCTGCAGGGGTGCACCATCTTACCCAGCACGCTTGATCCCATTTGGCCGGACACACTTTCCTGGGTCATGCCCGGCCGCGGAAGATCAACACGTCGCAGCCCCACCTAGGCACAACAGAGAGGCCAACACGCCGGTCTAAACCTAAGCGCGCAGGGGTCTGGGCCCATCGCCCTGAGCACACCTGCACGTTGCGAGGGCGGCCGGAAGCAGACCTAGCCTAACAGGCGTTCCAGTCCAATCCGGCGCGCGCCGCTCCGTCGCTGACGTCTGAAGTGCTTCGGCTGATACCACGACGCCGGGATACCCATAACTACTCCCGCGTAGATGGTTAGTGCGTATAAGCTCGTAGCCAACTCAGATCAAATACCAAGACCTCGTTAAGCGTGTTAAGTATCCGCGAACGCCGAACAGGGCCAGGCCCACCTCTCTCCTAGGCGGTCTCAACCTGCCCTGTCGCTCCGCCACAAAGATCCATCCAGAGGGCCGTCGGGACAAGGTCCTTTCAGCCCCCAATCCGTGAATCACTCGCGGGTGCTCCACAAGCCGACCCGACTTTAGTCTCCACATGTATCATGTATAAGTATATAGTATATACCCGTGATCACCTCCCGAGTGATCACGGCCCGATAGTATAGCACGCAGCATGACAAGAATGTAGGGCCACAGATGAAAGTTCTAGCATCCTATACTAAGCATATAGGATTGCGTAAGGTAACAATGTAAGTAACAAGGACAGGCTATGCATCAAGATAGGAGTATCTCGAAAACAAGAATATGTTACACTACTCTAATGCAAGCAGTGTAGATAAGAGTAGGCGATATCTGGTGATCAAGGGGGGGGCTTGCCTGGTTGCTCTGGCAAGAGAGAGGGGTCGTCGACACCGTAGTCGATCACAGGGGGTACCGCAGCGCCTCGGGTCTACCGGAGAGAAGAGGGGGAAGAAACAGTAAATACATAGCAGGCAAGTGCATAACAGGACAACCGATAGAGCTAGACGTGTTCTAACGCAGCGCTAGGCGATATTGGCGAAGGGGGAAACATCCGGGAAAGTTTTCCCGGTTCCGGACGTCTGTCGATAGATGAACCGGAGAGGAAAGTTTGCAGGTTCGATGGATTAGGGTGTGTGGCGACGAACGGACTGCGATCCGGATTCGCCTCGCCGCTCGAGTAACTTTCATGTTGAAAATATTTTAACCGAAGTTACGGATTAAAAGATATGATTTTCTAAAGATTTTATTAATTTCTGGAATTTAATTAATTATTTAATTTAATTCGGAAATGGAATTATGACGTCAGCATGATGTCATGCTGACGTCAGCAGTCAACTGTGGACTTTGACTAACCAACATACCACTGGGTCCCACATGTCATACACTGATTAACTAATTACTTAATTAATTAGTTTAATTAAACATGTTGATTAAGTTAAGTTGATTAACCTAGATTAATTAAGTTAATTAATTAATTAATATATCGTTAACTCTTTTTATTACATTTTTGTTTTTCACAGTTTTAGGGACGTGGGCCCCGGCTGTCTGTGACCCAGGGTCAACCGGGGCGGGTTCACGGGCGCCCGGGTGCGGGCGAGGCAAACGGGGCAGCGGGCGAGGCAACCGGGCCAGCGGAGGGGCGCCGGTGTGCGGTCGGTCGAAGGAAAGGGCGACGGGGACGATGGCGCGGCGGCCACTGGGAGGAGGGCGCGCACGCGGGAGGGCAACTTCGGCGGGCGGGGGTGCGGCGAGCAGGGTAAGAGGAGGCCGGTGGACGGGGTAGCGGCACGAGGTGCGCAGGGGACCACGGCGAGGCGTAGGGCCGAGCGTGGTCGGCGCATGGTGGACAGCGCCGGCGACAAGAACAAGGGGAGAGAGGGAGGAAGGCCGGAGCCTCACCGACGTTCGTGGGGATTATGGCAGCGTGCTCGAGCTCGAGGAGGTGGACGGGGACGTCGACGTAGATGGGAGGAAGACCGGCGATGGGGACGGCGTCCGGCGGGGTGGCGGCGCGGTGGCTTCGGCGACGGCGTCGGGATGGTGGTGATCGTCGTCGAGGGCGACAGGGTCGAGGGGGGTGATGGGGACGACGTTCCGGCGAGGAGGGGGAGCTCCGGGCTGCGGCGACGAGCAGCGACGGCGGGTGGTCCGGCGAGGAGGTCGTGGACGACGACGCGGTGCGGGAGGAAGGGGAAGGAGGACCGGAGGGGTGGCGCCAGCGAGGTGACTCCGCGGGGGAGGACGGAGGCGCGGTGGGGCGGCAACCGGCGGCGTCGGGGGCAGTTCCCCCGATCTAGATCGAGAGGAACAGAGGGAGGATAGGGAACGAGGTGGGGGTTCGTCCCCGATCCAATCTGGATCGGGAGGGGGGGTGTGCGGTCGGGGCTAGGGTTTCCCCTGGTGGGGATAAGGAGGAGGGGGTGGGGTTCGGCTGGGCCGGCCTGGCGGCCCGATGGCCAGCTGGGCCGAGGCCCAGTGGGGGGTCTCTCTCCTTTTTTCTTCTCTTGTTTTCCTTCTCCTTTTCCTTTTATTTATTTCCTGTTTTCTTTTAACTTTCAATTTATTTTAGTTTCAATAAATACCAAAGTGGCACCTAAATTGTTCTTACAAATAAGCCACAACCACAAAATGTTTCAACCCTAAATAATATAGTTTAATATTTTACAAAACACAAAAGGCATTTAATTAATTTCTTTCGCTGCTATTTTCTTTTACCTTTGAGCATTTAAACACTTTATAAAAATGTGGTTTCATCACCATAATTACCTATGCATTATATGCCACCTCTCGAACATTTTAGTTTTAATATTTGAAACTTTTATTGTTTGCTCGATTTTGAATTTGAAACTCGAACTAGGTTTGGAACTAACGCGAGTTTTAACAACAGTAACCGAGGTGACGTGGCATCATTAGCGGGGATTACTGTAGCTTAATTACCCGGGCGTCACAATTCTCCTCCACTACAAGAAATCTCGTCCCGAGATTTAAGAGGGGAGTAAGGGGAAAGTTCTGGTTACGATATTCTAACGGATCTTCTCGAAGAAGTTAATTCCTTTCGTTGATGTCTTCAATCCTTTATTCCGATGCATCATGATAAACTTGTCACCATTTCTTCGTGAACTCCATCGTACTTACGAATAGGTAAGGGGTAGCTCTACAATGAAAGGATGTTATAAGGGAAAATCATCTGGGGGTATCCCAAGAATGAACTTATGAGTATCTCTCGAGTTGAACAAATGACACACATCGAGAGCAAAGTAAGACAGTGCGATAAGGAGTTTCAAGCGGATAGGCAATCGTTCATTGCCTGAAGCAGGGTGCGAAAGGGTTCAGAGCAACGGGAATAAGTATTGCGTCCGATACCAGAATAGATCAACAGGCAAGTGGCCCGTGAATTACATACAAAGTCAAGCGTGAGGAATAACTTCGGCAACAGGGGTGTACAGGAGAGTCAGGTTTCGATCCTGTGAAACTGTGGGTTATGGGCCCACCATGTGGTTAAAAGTAGAAGGTTGGTGACATCTTGCACGATCATGTAAGCAAGGCATGTCAGAGGAGAGTCTGAGGGTCATGTCGGCAACAACATAGGTACCAAGGGCGAGGGACGAAGAGAACCATTTTCCTGCTCGTTGAACGAGGCGGACCAATAGGCAAGGTTCTCGTCCATCGGTGGTTACCGGAATGTCATCAACAATAGTAATAGGGTCTTACTTACAGAGTGGTACAACGAGGTGCTTACCTAAGCAGGGGATTATCACTGCTTAGATTATATATATCCCAAGAAGGGTCAAACAGACCCATGGAAAGGAAAATGTGATCATTAGGTTAAATGAACAATGGAAAGTAAAAATGTGTTTAAACACATATTTCAGGGGTATATCCTTCCCAAGGATAAGCAGAGCATGATATCCATGACAGGATATAATGTAGAAAACCCTTTAAGTAAGGGGAGAGAAATTTCATGACATTACCCATACAACGGTGTTCGGATAATTGAGCAAGAAACATTTAGCATTGGGCTTCGAATGTTCTTGTTGAAAATCAGAGTATCACAGACATGCTTCGAGATAGCATTGACATGGCCTTCAGGTGAAGATCAGACCTTGGAATCATGAAGGATCCATCTGGAATAACTTGTAGAATCAGTATTACAATTCCCTCATGGATGAATGGATAACCCTGCTGAAAAGGAATCTATAACGATAGGTCCTCCAGCCGGGGTGCTAGGCATGACATCATGCTACTGGGTCATCAAAGGATCAACATCATGACTCTTGGAAAGTTGTCCCAACCATCATATCTGACCGAGATTCGGATCCGATTGGTGTCAGGATACCTCAGACTTAGGATGCCTGAGAAGAAAAGGTGCAACGCAAATTGACGAGATGACAATGTAAGATTCTCAGGGAAATGAACTATGAAGTGATTTCCATTAACAAGAGTCCATCATTAACCCAAGGAGAGGACAAGGAGGTGTCTGGTGAACTCAACGGCAATTCACCGAGATTCCCAAAAGATGGACTTCCACAATTAAGTGAACAAGGAGATAACATTTGTCAGATCAAATGATATAAGGATGTATGCTCGAGGAAAACATACACAACTAAACATTGGTTGAAAGGTGTGCCCGAAATATGGGTTGGGTTGCACGACCAATGTCAGAATGGTGATTCAATAATCGATAGACTAAGAATGAACCATCGACCATTAACTTCGAAAAAATAATTAGGGTTGCTAGAAGGAAAGAATCCAAACAACACCGTCCACTTGTTGGAATTAACACGGGGACCAAGAAAGAATGGTGATGGTGAGAAGTATTTCTATGTCAAGAATCCTCAAGAGGTGGAACAAATCTCAGAACATTCTTGACATAAAGGATGGTAATACTCCAAGGTAAAGAAGAACAATTGCTGGGTAGCAAGGAACTCAAGGTATAACACCAAACATGAACAAGCTTGTGTTGGTGGGAAGGCAATAAAGTGGTCGATGATAATACAATTCATCGAGGGCAAGGATGGTATTTCTCATCATAAATTCAATTGATATCCTGGATGAGCTCAGAATGTTGATGAACACGGCACCTTTGTCGCGAGAGTTCATGAAGATGTAATCGATCGACGATGACATCAAGCCAAAGTAATGATGAAGTGAAAGGTTATTGGAACCAAGGGTACGACACAAACTCGAAACCAAGCTTGTTGTTCAAGGCAAAATGATATGACGATGAGGATCGACGTAAGGTTAATTCATCGTCGAAAATTGTGCTCCGAGAAGAAGGACCGGGTAGCACAGTTAAAATTTAGCATGATAATGATATAGCCGATCAGGCTAGGAATGATGTGATCGGGTACAAACTCGTACTTATAGAAGCTTACTAAAGAGTTGTTGAACCGTAGAGCGGACTCGGTTCAGTTATCGGTGTCTTTGAGTGTTTAATAACTCAGAGCCCGTGAAAAATTGGAATCAGTGGGAAGGTAGCACTTGATGAAGAACTCATAAGAAGTTATGCAGTTCCATGATAATCTCGAGATACCAGGGGGTAATACTCGATGACATATCAAAGTAGAGGTTGGACGGGGGTTATTGCTCTACAGAAGACAAGTGCTAAAACTTGCACGAGAAATGGTATTTAAAAGAGAACATGGTCGGAACCACGATTGCAAAAGGCCAGATCCCTGATATAAGATGAACTTATACCAAAGGAATAATTAAGAGAAGAGAAGCTTTAATGATAAGATCTACATCGTGTCCATGGGCATGAACACAAAGTTCAAGGTCGACTCCCACTTCTTCAATGTATAACCTTCCATTCACTTCTCGCTTTGATAAATGCATTAGTGTTGAAAGTTTTACCTGGTGAAATACCAGATGAGTATGACTCGTGAAAACTTCCGAGTTCACACATATAAAGGAAGACGTAGGTTCAACCCGGCAGGGTATCATGGAAACATATACCCCAAGCTTCAATAGTAAATACCACCAGCTCGAAAGCGAAGCATGGTTGGCAAAAGGGAAGGATACAATTTACCAAAGGCATTATGTATCGGAGAAGGAACTCACAAAGTGATTAATTATGAAGGACACTGTCAGATAATAATCCAACAGTGGATATGGCGGTCCACAAGGGATCTGATGTGAGCATCAGTACTCAACTAGAGGAAGAAGAATGCAAGGAGATCAAACTATAGAAACAACTGACTAACTCAATTGTCAAATGCAAAGGAATTATGATTCCCAAATCAAGGGGTCAGAAGCAATGCTCTGATTAGGGATGGATAAATTGAATAGCCTTAGGGTACAATCAACGACACTTGGATTGGTCGAGAACCAATTCCAGTTGAAAGAATGGCAGCTCAGCCAGAAAGGTAATTTATGAGGATCAATGATGATTGCGGGTATTCGCAAACATATTGAGTCAACAGACTCAAAATGATAATGACAAGGAATGTCAATATGACTAAGAGACTTATGGGATTAACCATAATGCAAGAAAGCAAGAACTTCAAGAGCCAAAGGTTCCAGAGGATTTTCGGAAGATCGAATAGTATTTTGAAGACTTTTGTGAAACACATGAACAACTGGGGTTGAGCGTATACTCGACAAGGGCGAGGGTTTATTTGAAGGGGTATTCATGTGGCAAAGAACTGCTAGGCAGTAGGCACAAAGTATTCTCGGAACAATAGAGAAAACTTCGGGGTATCTTGTAATAACAAGATCACTGGGGGATGATCGTATGAATGGCAAGTGTAAGTAGTAATCCATACGGATTTATCGGTGGTCAGGAATAGCAAAAGTGATGGGCACAACGTCGAGAACATCAGAGAGTATCCTCGGAATCTTCTGAATAGCAGACGATCATCTGAAGTGAGGGGCTCTCCGGGAGAAAGTACTTGCGAGAACCTAAAGTTAGTCTTGTTTTTAGCAAATTCATTTAACCCGAATAGAAGAGAGTTCAGAGTCCCAGAGTAAAGGTCGAGGAGTAAAAGATCCTAGTACCACCCGATGGCGACGTGGGCCCGTAAGGCACACAACCAAGTTAGTAAAAGTTTTTGCAATGTCTAGACTCGACTTCGGCCAAGGAGTGTGGAAGGGGGATTCCTACAGGCAGTCGGCTCTGATACCAACTTGTGACGCCCCGATTTAATCGTACACTAATCATGCATGTAAATGTGTACGATCAAGATCGAGGACTCACGGAAGATATCACAACACAACTCTACAAATAAAATAAGTCATACAAGCATCATAATACAAGCCAGGGGCCTCGAGGGCTCGAATACAAGTGCTCGATCATAGACGAGTCAGCGGAAGCAACAATATCTGAGGTACGACATAAGTTAAACAAGTTTGCCTTAAGAAGGCTTGCACAAACCGGGATACAGATCGAAGAGGAGCAGGCCTCCGCCTGGATCCTCCTAGCTACTCCCGATCGTCGTCGGCGGGCTGCACGTAGTAGTAGGCACCTCCGAGTAGTAGTCGCCATCGACGGTGGCGTCGCTCCTGGGCTCCATCGTCTAGTTGCAGCAATCGAGTAGAGGTAGGGGGAAAAGGGGGAACAAGGCAACCGTGAGTACTCATCCAAAGTACTCGCAAGCAAGGAGCTACACTACAAATGCATGGATATATGTGTAAAGGGCCATATCAGTGGACTGAACTGCAGAATGCCAGAATAAGAGGGGGATAGCTAGTCTTAACGAAGACTACGCTTCTGGACACCTGTCTTGCAACAGGTAGGAGGGGACAATCTGAAGTCCTCCAAGCACTACTAGGAAAAGGGCTATAGATGGGAATGACACTAATGGCGCACCGGAAAGATGGTGCGCCATTAGTATATACTAATGGCGCACCACCATCTGATGCGCCATTAGAGTCTAAACTACTAATGGCGCACCATGCTTTGGGTGCGCCATTAGTATCAAATTTTTTAAACTAGTGCGCTTGTTCAAACATACTAATGGCGATCCTGCCCAAGTGCGCCATTAGTAGTTGTAACTACTAATGGCGCACCAGGTGTGGGTGCGCCATTAGTATAGAAACTTTTTTTGAACTAGTGCGCCTATCCAAACATACTAATGGCGCATCCTGCTTAGGTGCGCCATTAGTAGTGGTAACTACTAATGGCGCACCATGCAAGAGGTGCGCCATTAGTAAGTGGGCAGCAACAAGATATTTGGGACAGCCTCTCCTACCCACACACTCACTTTCTCCCCACTTCATTCTCTCCACCTCCTCCTTGTCTCGGTGCCTCCTCTTTTCACCTCATTTCCACCATAGATTCATTCAAATTAAGTGGTTAAATTACCTTGTTTTAATAGGTAAGTAAGGGGAAGCTATATTTAGGTTGTTCTCCTTACAACAATGTGCACATGCACTTTTTACTGCCTAGCTAGATCTATGTATGTTCGTGGTGTTGCATATGTTTGTGGTGTTTGCATATGTGTTTGTGTTTGAGGTGTACCGTATTTGAAATGCGATAGTTGCCAATATTTTGCGGAATGTTGATTCATTTCCGTTTAAGCGAGAATTTTGGCATGCATTAAGCATTCTTTTTGGTCCTATTTTTAGGGAAAGTCATGCCAAATTTTTGTTTGGTTCTAAAATATCGTTTTGCTCTACCTCGCAGGCGACCATGGTCCGCACGATGACCGAAGGCATAGTGAATAGGTTTTTGAGGTCCGCGAAGGCCGAGATGCTTCAAAAGAATGAGACGGAGATAAGATGTCCGTGTCGAAGATGCAAGCTGAAGAGCCTTATTGCGGACCCGGATTCCGGGCAGGTGCGGGACCACCTGCTGTTGCGTGGTTTCATGGATGGCTATCGGTGGCAAGGTGATGAAGATGACTACGAAGTCGTCCATGCGGGCCGGGCAAGAAAGGAGGAAGGGCAGCAAGACAACCACCGCAGCTCGGGCGGGCGAGAAGACGAAGAATCCCCATGAGATGATCACGACTGTGATGCTGTACACAGTCATCATGTAGAAGATGCAGGACATGATGATGAGGAAGATGCCGGAGCAGGCGACGGGCATGATCATGAAGATGATGATGCCGGCGGAGCAGACGACGCTGGACCATCGATGGGCTGGGTGCAGGACCCTCATATTCAAGAGCTGCTTCTCAAGCGCACGGATAACGCAAGAGGCCGCCGAGAGAAAGCCAAGATGGATCAACTTGAGTTAGACGCGTTACTCCATTGTATGAAGGATGCAGGCCCGAGGATACCCGCTGAAAGTAACGCCATGGCCCGGAGATGAAGGTAAAACACAAAATGACCGACGATGCTTCGACGAGAACATGTCATTCGCACGAACGCCTTCCCAAGGGGAACAAGTGCCCACCAGTTTGGAGGAGGCGAAGAAAATCGTGTGTCCTCTGGATTTACCGCACGTGAAATACCATGTGTGCATGAACAATTGCATCATTTATCGGGACGAGCACGCGGAGTCTACCATATGTCCGGTGTGCGGCGTCACTCGATACAAGAAGAGGAAGAAAGCTCCTCGAAAAGTGGTGTGGTACTTTCCGATCACTCCTCGTCTGCAGCGCTATTTCATGGACCCTAAGGTAGCAAAGCTCCTGCGTTGGCACGCGGAATAGGGAGGAGAAGAAGCGGGAAGATGACGCAAATGATCCGGAGATAGATAAAAAAGACAAGATGCTGAGTCACCCTAAGGATGCGAGCCAGTGGCAAGCGTTGAACTTCGAAGACTCAGAATTTGGGAACGATCCAAGGAACATCGTGCTGGGCGCGAGCACCGATGGAGTCAATCCGTTTGGCAGCCAGAGAAGCACACATAGCACCTGGCCTGTGTTTGTGTGGATGTACAACCTTCCCCCCTGGTTGTGCATGAAGAGGAAGTACATTCACATGAGTATGCTAATTGAAGGGCCGAAACAACCAGGGAATGACATCAATCTGTATCTGGGGCTGCTGAAAGAGGAGCTTGACACGCTGTGGAAAACGCCAGCCAATACGTGGGACGCCGCAGAGAAAGAATATTTCCCTATGAGAGCCGCACTGCTCACGACGGTGCACGACTATCTCGATTCACGGATATGTCGCGGGCAGGTAGTCCACGGATTTTCGGATGCGTAAGGTGCATGGATGACACAACGACGCCAGCTAGATAGAGATCTCGGTCTTGAAAACCGTGTTCATGGGACATCGAAGGTGGCTTCGCGACGATGCCCCGTGGAGGAAACGCAAGGATCTGTTCGATGGTGAAACCGAACCCCGAAAACACCCGTGTACGAGGAGCGGCGAGGAAATAGACAAGCTGTTGGAAAATTGGAAAGACTGCTCACTGCCGGGAAAGAAGCAAAAGGCGCCAGAGCCGGGAAAGAAGCGAAAGGCGCCAGAGCCGCTGCTGAAGGTATGGAAAACGAGGTCTGTTTTCTGGGACTTGCCGATCGAAGATCCACCGTGTTCCTCACAGCCTTGATGTCATGCATATCACGAAGAACGTGTGCGAGAGTCTGCTTGGTACCCTGCTCAACATGCCAGAGAGGACCAAAGATGGGCCGAAAGCAAGGGCAGACTTGAAATCAATGGGCATCAGGCAGGAGCTTCACGCTATATATGATGATGATGATGATGATGATGATGATGATGAGGCGAAGCAGGACACAGAAAGTCGTCGCAAAGGCAAAAAGGCCAAGAAGACCGGAAATGACTACCCTCCCGCGTGCTTCACTCTAAGTCAGGAGGAGATCGAGCAGTTTTTCACCTGCCTCCTAGGAGTAAAACTTCCTTACGGTTACGCGGGGAAGATAAGCAGATACCTAGACCCAGTGAAGCAGAAGTTCAACGGGATGAAGTCTCACGACCGTCACGTCTTGATGACGCAGATACTTCCAGGTTGCAATCCATTGGGATCATGGACGCGCACGTCCGTGAAACGCTATTTGGCCTATGCAACTTCTTCGACGCCATCTCGGAAGTCGATTGGCGTGAGGCAACTCGAAGGCTTCGGAAGAGATCGTGGTGATACTATGCGAGCTTGAGATGTACTTCCGCCGCATTCTTTGACGTTATGGTGCATCTGCTGGTCCATATAGTGGAGGATATCATCCAACTCGGGCCGACGTTCCTGCACAGCATGATGCCGCTCGAAAGGATGAATGGTGTCATCAAAGGATACGTTCGCAACATGTCACGCCCGAAGGAAGCATAGCCAGGGCTTTTCGATCAAGAGTGCATCTCCTACTGCACGAATTATCTAGGCATCGAGAACCCGTTGGTCTGCCCGTCAACAGGCACCTCGGCAGGCTCGCTGGATGGGGTCACCGTGAGGGTCGCCGCGAAATGCATGTCGACTTCGAGGGTCGACTCGCCGACTTTGAAAGAGCAAACCTAGTCGCGCTACAACACATAGACGTGGTCGATCCTTGGGTGGTAGAGCACAAAACCTTTATTAAAAGGCGTACAATGACCGAGGCCAACAGAGGACGGACGGAGATACACTCAAAGAGCACAACTCATGTTTCACGCGTTGGTTCAAGCATAAGCTTCTGTCATACCCTTTACATGAGGATTCTTCCGCGGAAGAACAACTCATATTCGCCTTGTCACAGGGCGCCGAGCACAACCTGATGACCTATGAGGCGTACGATATCAACGGCTACACATTCTACACCGAGGCCAAGGACATGAAGAGCGATGGTTATCAGAACTCCGGGGTAACGATGGAATCCTACACCGGTAACGACAAGGACAGATACTACGGAAGGATCGAGGAGATCTGGGAGCTGAGCTACGCTGGAGAGAAGGTCCCGATGTTTCGTGTCAGATGGTCCAAGAACGCCAATGATCGTGATGACCGCAGCTCTCTTCTATGTGATGGTAGTTTAGATGATCGATATCGACTTGTAATGCGAAGATAAACTCGCTACTCGCGGTCTCGAGACTTGTAATATAATGTTCTATCTTTATTCGGTCTTTTCAATTCGGAGACTAATATGATGAATTGTATTCGGAGACTAATATGATGAATTGTATTCAAAGACTAATCTTCTATTGTATTTGATGAATCTATTGTTGATGTGTGCTGTCTATATTTTGTCAAATTATACATTTTGTAACCTGTGCAAAAACAGAAAATAAAAATAAAAAACCTAATATTCATACTAATGGCGCATCACATGACGAGGCGCCATTAGTATGACAAAGGCATACTAATGGCGCATCACGGAAGTGCGCCATTAGTATGCTGCGTTACTAATGGCGCGTCGGTGGTGGTGCGCCATTAGTATGCCAAAGCACTGGTATACATGCCCCTGGAGGCATACTAATGGCGCACCCAAGATATACTAATGGCGCACCATGTGGTGCGCCATTAGTATACCAGATACTAATGGCGCACCAGGTGGTGCGCCATTAGTAAAAATTACTAATGGCGTGCTGTCAATGGCGCACCTGTGATGCGCCATTAATAGCCATATTAGGTGCGCCATTAGTAGTGGTATTTCTAGTAGTGAAGAATCATCACATAGCAATAATCCTACCCGGCGATCCCCTCCTCATATCCCTGAGAGAGAGCGACCACCGGTTGTATCTGGCACTTGGAAGGGTGTGTTTTATCAAGTATCCGTTTCTAGTTGTCATAAGCTCAAGGTACAACTCCAAGTCGTCCTGTTACCGAAAATCACGGCTATTCGAATAGATTAACTTCCCTGCAGGGGTGCACCATCTTACCCAGCACGCTTGATCCCATTTGGCCAGACACACTTTCTTCGGTCATGCCCGCCGCGGAAGATCAACACGCCGCAGCCCCACCTAGGCACAACAGAGAGGCCAACACGCCGGTCTAAACCTAAGCGCCAGGGGTGCAGGCCCATCGCCTGAGCACACCTGCGCTATGAGGGCGGCCGGAAGCAGACCTAGCCTAACATGCGTTCCAGTCCAATCCGGCGCGCCGCTCCGTCACGACGTCTGAAGTGCTTCGCCGATACCACGACGCCAGATACCCATAACTACTCCCGCATAGATGGTTAGTGCGTATAAGCTCGTAGCCAACTCAGATCAAATACCAAGACCTCGTTAAGCGTGTTAAGTATCCGCGAACGCCGAACAGGCCAGGCCCACCTCTCTCCTAGGCGGTCTCAACCTGCCCTGCGCTCCGCCACAAAGATCCATCCAGAGGGCCGTCGGGACAAGGTCCTTTCAGCCCCAATCCGTGAATCACTCATGGTGCTCCACAAGCCGACCCGACTTTAGTCTCCACATGAATCATGTATAAGTATATAGTATATACCCGTGATCACCTCCCGAGTGATCACGGCCCGATAGTATAGCACGGCAGACGGACAAGAATGTAGGGCCACAGATGAAATTTCTAGCATCCTATACTAAGCATATAGGATTGGAGGTAAGGTAACAACAGAAGTAACAAGGACAGGCTATGCAGCAGTATAGGAGTATCTGAAAACAGTAACATGTTACACTACTCTAATGCAAGCAGTGTAGATAAGAGTAGGCGATATGTGGTGATCAAGGGGGGGCTTGCCTGGTTGCTCTGGCAAGAGAGAGGGGTCGTCGACACCGTAGTCGATCACAGGGGGGTACCGGCAGCGGCCTCGGGGTCTACCGGAGAGAAGAGGGGGAAGAAACAGTAAATACATAGCAGGCAAGTGCATAACAGGACAACCGACAGAGCTAGACGTGTTCTAACGCAGCGCTAGGCGATACTGGCGAAGGGGGAAACATCCGGGAAAGTTTTCCCGGTTCCGGACGTCTGTCAGACAGATGAACCGGAGAGGAAAGTTTGCAGGTTCGATAGGTTAGGGGTGTGTGGCGGACGAACGGACTGCGTATCCGGATTCGTCTCGTCGTTCTGAGTAAGTTTCATGTTGAAAATATTTTAATCCGAGTTACGGATTAAAAGATATGATTTTCTAAAGATTTTATTAATTTCTGGAATTTAATTAATTATTTAATTTAATTCGAAAATGGAATTATGACGTCAGCATGATGTCATGCTGACGTCAGCAGTCAACTGTGGACTTTGACTAACCAACAGACCACTGGGTCCCACATGTCATACACTGATTAACTAATTACTTAATTAATTAGTTTAATTAAACATGTTGATTAAGTTAAGTTGATTAACCTAGATTAATTAAGTTAATTAATTAATTAATATATCGTTAACTCTTTTTATTACATTTTTGTTTTTCACAGTTTTAGGGACGTGGGCCCCGGCTGTCTATGACCCAGGGTCAACCGGGGCGGGTTCACGGGCGCCCGGGTGCGGGCGAGGCAAACGGGGCAGCGGGCGAGGCAACCGGGCCAGCGGAGGGGCGCCGGTGTGGTGCGGTCGAAGGAAAGGGCGACGGGGGACGATGGCGCGCGGCCGCTGGGGAGGAGGGCGCGCACGCGGGAGGGCAACTCCGGCGGGCGGGGGGTGCGGCGAGCAGGGGAAGAGGAGGCCGGCGGACGGGGTAGCGGCACGAGGTGCGCGGGGGACCACGGCGAGGCGTAGGGCCGAGCGTGGTCGGCGCATGGTGGACAGCGCCGGCGACAAGAACAAGGGGAGAGAGGGAGGAAGGCCGGAGCCTCACCGACGTTCGTGGGGATTATGGCAGCGTGCTCGAGCTCGAGGAGGTGGACGGGGACGTCGACGTAGATGGGAGGAAGACCGGCGATGGGGACGGCGTCCGGCGGGGTGGCGGCGCGGTGGCTTCGGCGACGGCGTCGGGATGGTGGTGATCGTCGTCGAGGGCGACAGGGTCGAGGGGGGGTGATGGGGACGACGTTCCGGCGAGGAGGGGGAGCTCCGGGCTGCGGCGACGAGCAGCGACGGCGGGTGGTCCGGCGAGGAGGTCGTGGACGACGACGCAGAGGGGGAGGAAGGGAAGGAGGCCCGAGGGTGGCGCCAGCGAGGTGACTCCAGCTGGGAGGACGGAGGCGCCAAGGGCGGCAACCGGGCGGCGTTGGGCAGTTCCCGATCTAGATCGAGAGGAACAGAGGAGGAGAGGGAACGAGGTGGGGTTGTCCCGATCCAATCTGGATCGGGAGGGGGGTGCGGTCGGGCTAGGGTTTCCCTGGTGGGGATAAGGAGGAGGGTGGGGTGCGGCTGGGCGGCTTTGGCGGCCGATGGCCAGTGGGCCGAGGCCCAGTGGGGGGTCTCTCTCCTTTTTTTTTCTCTTGTTTTCCTTCTCCTTTTCCTTTTATTTATTTCCTGTTTTCTTTTAACTTTCAATTTATTTTAGTTTCAATAAATACCAAAGTGGCACCTAAATTGTTCTTACAAATTAAGCCACAACCACAAAATGTTTCAACCCTAAATAATATAGTTTAATATTTTACAAAACACAAAAGGCATTTAATTAATTTCTTTCGCTGCTGTTTTCTTTTACCTTTGAGCATTTAAACACTTTATAAAAATGTGGTTTCATCACCATAATTACCTATGCATTATATGCCACCTCTCGAACATTTTAGTTTTAATATTTGAAACTTTTATTGTTTGCTCGATTTTGAATTTGAAACTCGAACTAGGTTTGGAACTAACGCGAGTTTTAACAACAGTAACCGAGGTGACGTGGCATCATTAGCGGGGATTACTGTAGCTTAATTACCCGGGCGTCACAACCTATCGACACCTCCAAGAAGGATCACGACGATGACGACGTTGCTGCCAAGGGTTTCCTCCGGTACACGATGAGGCGAGAGGCAGGGTAGCCCCAGACGCCCTCCCGGAAGGTCAAGTGGCACCCTCAAGCGCCACCGCGCCGGTGTCGGCCACGCCGACAGGGGTTTCCCCCGATCCCAACCCGCACCTCGAGTGCTCCGGATCCATCCACCAAACCAACCACCACCATGCGCCAACACGGTCATGAGGCCCCCACGCCGTCTCACCACGGCACCACGAAATGAGGGCAGTGCGGCGAAGGATCAGAGCCGGGACTAGGGAATCAGCACCGTCGGCACGCGGGAGGGCCCCACCTCCACCGTCAGCGACGGTAGCCGTCCGGACGCAATAGCAGGAGCACACCAAGCCCGTGGGCCCACAGGTCCGCCTCGAGGATGATGGCGCGGCCCGGTTGATTGTCGCGGAACAGCAGGTGAAGCTGGACCCAGACGTCGCGCGCGGTGCTCTTGGAGGACATCACGACGTCCTGGAGATCTTCAGCGATCACCTCGTACATCCAGAGTACGATAGTGATGTCGTCGTTGCGCCACACAACACTTTGGCAAAGCGGCGCCACGGCGACGTCGAGGTGATGCTGCACGTTGTGGCGACAACAGATGAAGTAGAACAGTTGGCGCCACTTAGAATAGTTACCCGTCTCAAGCTCGAGCTTCCGGTGGAAGTGATGCGCGATGGAGTTGGGGAGGACGCTGGTGACGGAGGGACCGGCGTCGGGGTTGGGGGCGCTGGAGGAGCCGATGTTGAAGCACGGGACGACGAGCTCGCTGCCGACCGTACGCAGGGCGATTGCCGGAGCGCGCGCCAGAGGCGGCAGCCGGCGCGCGGGCTGGTGGAGGAGGAGGCAGCACGGGTTCGTCGAGGGGCTGCTTGCCCCGGTCGTCCACGGGAAGAGGGCGGACCGCAGGGATGGGGGCGAAGGGGTTGCTGGGAGGGGTGTCTGAGGTCAGCCGAGCGGATGCGGCGAAGAAGACGATTCATAGCGGAAGCAGGGGATCGAAGAATCTGATAGCAAGTTGAGTAATGAAGCAATCACCACACTCTGTATTCAGTCCCTCGAGGGGGTTTATATGCAGTTACACGAGGAGAGAGATACAGAGGGCGAAAACGTCTGTGAGAGCTTACGCATCGGGGCGCCTCTATCCTAGCCGCTCGTTTCATTTGAATCACGATTGTCGTCATGTGGTCAAAAGCATTTCACAAAGCTGATGGGCCATATCCCAACCCGTTTAACAGGCTATGCCTGTGATCTGTCTACGGGAGACACCAGGGGCTACAGGAACTCGTAGCTCACTGTTCTTCTCGTGAGCTGCCTGCCCAAACACAAAAAGACAAGGACACATGCTATATTATATGGCAATACGAACTGAGGTACTCTGGGCATAAAACTCACGGCATCCCATATGTGAGAGAGATGTTGCGAGGGAGAGAGACGAGAAAGGTGAGGAGAGAGAGCTTTGTTTTCTTGAGATAGAGAGTTCTATGTGTGAGAGAGAGGAGAAATGGCAGGGGAGAGAGCTTTTTTTTTCCTTAAAATAGAGAGTTCTGTGTGAGAGAGAAGAGAAATGGCAGGGGAGAGAGAGAGATCTTTTTTTCTTGAGATAGAGAGTTGTGTGTGAGAGAAAGAGGAGAAATGGCAGGGTAGAGACAGAGAGAGAGAGTCTGTTCGGCTTGTTGTGTGAGAGAGAAGAGAGAGAAAAGAACTGCCGTGCTCCATGAGAGCGGTGTTGAGAGTTTTGGGAGAAGAGAGAGCCTATCTTCCACCTGTGAGAGAGATTGTGAGATAGAAGACAAACAAAAGAGCTGTTGTGTTCGATGAGAGAGAGCGCATGTGTGAGAGGGGAGAGAGAAAAGAAAAGACAGAGAGAGGGATCAGATTGGATTCCATCGGCTGAGGAAAGAAACAAAGTATACAGTACCCTAACCCTGTAATGACGCTGCAAAATTGCACAGAGTCATCTCACATCTCAAGAACAAGCCTCTGAACCAACGCCCACGATAACGCGACCGGGATGCCTAAGCTCAAAAAATCTGCGTCCATACAGAGGGGAAGGTGAGTTAGCTACAACGGCACTCGGGCCGAGCATGCCGTGCATGCGATCGTGGGTGTGCGCACGAAGTGCACGCACTGGTTATCCATCCGGTGGATTCGGTCTTGGGGGTTAGCCACTTTTGGATGATGCTGAGGACGCGTTCCAACACTTTGTACTTCCTGTGGAGTTTTATAATAGATAAGAGTCATTTTGGCAAGAACAGAGAAAAGTTGAAACAGATTATACAACGAGCACTGTTGTGCAAAGTGGACACATCACATGGGTTAGGCTAGCTACAGTCTACCTTGTACTCCTACTAGTTGATCTGATTGCTAGCTAGCTGGATTGGATTATATATGTAGCTTAATTGCAGTGTACCATCCTCTTTGTGGTAGAATAGTTTGCATTGCAGTGTACCATCCTACTAGGTGACATGATTGACTCTGCATACGCATCTATTACTATTTTTGGTCATCGATACAGAAAGAAAAACAAATAAGTATCTGTCTGGCTTTACCATGTGCTTTAAACAAGAAGAAAAACAATTGAATAAACACATGGAGTATATATCTGGCTTTACCATGCATCCCATGTACAGTCTGTATTACCTGATGGAACAAGTAATTTACAGTATGTAGTGCTACCTCCATTCACAAATACAAGATGTTCATTCTCAAAAATAAATAAAGAAAATACAAAATGTTCTAACTTTTTTCCGAATCGGATTTTTATATAAACATGTTTTCGTGTGTTTGTTAACCCATTCCAGTCAGTATGTAGCCCACATTGAAATATCCAAAACATCATTAATTTGTGAATGGAGGGACTATTAAATAAACACATTGACTTTTTCCGTGATTTTCAGTTTCCTACATTGGGCAAGTGTGGTAGCTTCTCACTGACACAATGGAACTAGTAGAGATTTGGGCACCCATCTTCGCTGATCCTCTCCCATGCCAGGTATATATATTTACTTAGTTGCACTGGCGGAGCTTGCAGAAAATTACTGGGCGGGCTGGGCAGGCCAAACTGCAAGAAATTAGGATTCCCTCGGACCTTGGGCTGGCTCTAATAGGAGCAGGTGCAGCAAAGCTGGGCGGGCCATGGCCCATGTAGCCTTGCTGAAGCTCCGCCAGTGCTTAGTTGATCAGCTCACATATTAATGCTAGACAACATGCATGACTAGTTGGATGCTTGGTTTCATTTCAATCAAAATGGAGCTGGCCTAAAAACCCACAAGTTATGTAAGAAGAGTATAAGCACAACCAAAATAATCAACAAAAAGTATTGAAGCATATTCCCTTTATCCAACTTTCATTTTAACTGGATGTAATATATGAATGTCGGCTAGCATAGTAGTTCATATATAGTCCACGTTCTTTAGCTCTTATTAAATCTTGGATATAGAATTCGCAAGGGACTCACTGAAATCCTAGCACGAAACTAACATATGTTTCATTGCTCTGATGACAGGCGGAGATTGAAGTTTACTCAACATCCCTGGATTATGACACCACAGACTTCCAAGCACTCTTAGAAGGACCCCAAAATGAACATGATTTGGACAGATTGCTGAAATGTATGATGTTTAATTGTTGAGTCCATTCCAAACTTCATTACACAAGCAAGCAATTTCTCCATGGTTCGGTTTTGAGACCAATTAATGTATGAAGCTTTCGTTGCAGGTGCATTCAATCCTATTTATATAAAAGAGGCAAATTTAACTCATGAGGCAAGATTTTCTCACATGCAAAAGTACAAACTTGCTAATAAATGAACGTGACATATGGTACTGAACATATGTTTCATCATTGCAGATTGAATGCAGATTTTATTCACCAACTAGTGATCATGGCATGACAATACAAACACTTGGACCTGCTCCACCGGAGGTGCTGCCTGAGAACGAGGAGGCCCTTGCCACCATGGCCCTTGGCGGCGGCGGCCGCGGAGTAGGAGGAGGCGGAGGAGGAGGAGGAGAGGAGGAGGAGGAAGAGGAGGGGGAGGAAGAGATGAGAGAGGGAGGAGGGTCCAGGTACCCGCCGCCTTGTCATCGGAGAAGCAGGAGGCTTGCACCCACCGCCACACTGCCGGAGGAGGGGGCCTGCCATCTACTAGGTATGAATTATATAGGATCCATTCGTTGCAATATACGACTTGTCATTGCCTCAAGTAGTTAAATACATATGCTATGAGCTTCAGATTACATGCCAAAAAGTGGTTGGAAGCACGGGAGTTGCGTGAGAAGTGCACGCAAGAGAGGAACATGGTCGATAAACATGGAACCATGTTCCCAGGACTTCTACTCTGCAAGTGAAGGCCACAAACATGGGGGCAGAAGAAACAACGACCATTGGACATCTGAAGAGGTGAAAGAGCTAGTGGATGGTGTATCTGTATATGGGGTTGGACATTGGACTAAATTGAAGAATGAAAGGTTTCCAATATCAGTTCGAACGGCGGAGCATCTTAAGGTATAGTCAATTGGTGATTTATTGCACCCTAAAGCACATGCATCTATAGATATTATCTCTGTTCATTAATTTGTTGTTCCTCACATTTTTCTCTGTTAATCTTTTATTTATCTATTTTTTATTGCAAAATATGACAATTTTATGTTTTCTTTAATCCTTCAGGATAAATGGAGAAACTTGTTGAAAGCCTACACGGTCAGGCCCACATCTAAAAAGAAGGTTATTCCACAAGTATGCTGAATTCATTATGGAACACCACTGATTTTTATCTCTTTCATTTCTTAAATTCCAGGCAAATGTGAAAAGAACGATCTCGACTCCTATAGACAAGGATTGTGTCGAAAAGATCCAGAGGCTAGCAGCTGATTACCCTCGAAAATGAAGCTGCACTAGTGAATGCTACAAGACATCGTATACTACTTTTGGTGTAGTAGTGACCCAGAAACAAGCGTTCTATTATTTTTCTAGAACTGCGAAGCATAGGCTGCCATATTAAGTGTGTCGAGAGTTGATAGTAGATTGAGCCATCTGGAGGGAGCAGCTTCTATCTCCTGCCTAACTACCTAGACAGACTAGTGAAGCACTCTGTATTAATGTAATGGGGAGGAGGTCTCTAGATAAGGTACACAGGTCATCGCATGATGCCCTGTTCCTGCACAAAGCTGTTCAACCCAAACTAACTAAGCACTAAACTATTGAGGTTGACTTTATAGACGCATTCAGCAGTTAATAACTAACAGAAATACAGAACATTATTTCTCATGTAATGCCCAAAGTGATGTAAACTTTCTGGATTGGCTAACTGTTCATTGGACTCTGACAAACAAGATCGCAATTCCGAAGACACCAGTTTTACTATGTTAAGTTACGAACCATGTACAATATTGAATCAAAAGTGCAAATGAGACAGGTACTTTACCGCATTTGAAGGGGATGGCCAGCAGTGGATAGCAGCTCCAGCATGAATGGCATCAATTGAACATGAAGCAAAAGGGAGCCTTGAAATATCGACCCTTACGAGAGCGAGGTTCCTGCAGAATCAAAAGAAGAGAACAGTAAGTATTTGCTAGATGCTTCATCAAATACTGCTAATGAATGTTCACGATTATTGTAGTGTACTTTTGGATCAAAAAGAACATTCTGAAGTAGTAATAGATTGAACTAAGGGAGCACATTATCGCATATTCACATGCCGTTCAATTAGATGCTGACCACATAGATCTTAGTCTTTTTTGGTATTAAAGAAAAGTAAAGCACTAGTTTCCACACAAAAATTAGATGGCCCAAGTTGTCTACTTGATGGTTTGCTAGAGTTGGATGTTGGATGTTACAAGACCTTTTTTTTCAATCCTCACAGGAAAAGCTTAAAATAAGCACGAAGGAAAGCTCACGTGTTCATAGGGGTTTCTTCTTGTTTGATGTAGTCATAGCATTGGCGGAGGATATTCTCAGAAAAGTCCAAAGCAATTAGAGATGAGTATGCCCCAGAGCTTGCAAACTTCCTTGAATAAAAGCCACAAAACATGAATATTATCTTGACATTAAAGAGTGGCGATCATTTTTGTTGCAACACAAAAACATGAAGCACCAGATATTTGGCTTCGACAGATGTACGACTTAATATAAATAGTTTCTCACTGAGCAGTAACAGCTTAAGACCATGGAATTGAAGAATGAGGCAGCCAAGAAATGTACCTCTTCATCATGGCCAGGGAAGGCACTCCGATTGAAGTTCTGACGCCACCCCCTCTCATAAGAAAGGAGACTAGCGGGCTCCTGAACAGCTCAGTTCTAGCAGGCTTCAGTTCACTGTATTCTTTCATGCCTGAGGTGACAGTGAGATCCAAGAAGATATCTTTGCTGGTGAATGACTTGTTGAATTTTGAACATTTAAATCCTGACCTATAAATCACTGGCCTGGGACACATGTAGAAGCCAAAAAAACAGAAATCCTAACCCAGCCAACAGAATTGCATGAGAACGTAACTCATGGACTTTAGACATACAGATTCATGCCTGGCAGCCCTTCCTTATCAGTGGTTCGTAGCAAACAAGGCATGCAAACACCTCGGTTTTGAATCGTCATTCAGCTCAGTTTTGATCTCCTGAAACTGTTTGCATAGTGAGCGTCAGTTTCACACAGTATGAATAAAGTCCAACCTTGGCATAACATCAAATTGAGAGCGGTTTTTTGTAGGCCGAGCTACACGGTACCTTCTATCATAGCCGTCCAGTCTGATCTTCAGTGCATGTGGATGTGTGCATAGATTCGAACATTAGCAGCTATGGCAGACGCTAAACGCTAAATACTCTGGCAGGGGCAATCTGTGATAGCAACTGCGAAGAAAGGCTAAAGTTTCTGCGATAAAACGATGCGGAGGCCGGTCTGCAGGCAGCTCGGTATCACGCCCGCGGAGACAGCATCGTGATGTGTGTTGTCAGTCGTATTTGATTAGCTAGGACCGAACACGCAGCCGTATTCCTCAGCAGGCCGCAAGTGGTTGGACAACATGGTACATGGGCGGAGCAGCATCTATACCTCCAACATGGTCAAACATGGGCAACTGTGTGTGGTGCGCGTGGGGTACTATTGATTTGATGGGTTTGCAGGTTCCACAAAGAATCATGGAGGAGGTTACATGTAGAACCATCTGATGGTAGAACTATAATCGCGGATATGCAGATAATTGTTGGTTCACAAATAGTTTAGGGTTTGAACAATTTTTTTGGAGATAAGCTATGTGAAAAATAGAGAAACCCTGAGCAGGAAAACAGCTAATTTTTGTTCTTTTAGAACAGTCGGTTGCGTATTTTTTCAACTGGGAACTTGTATTTTTTTTCTCACTAATTTGTGAGTTTGGTATTTTTTCTTAAAATCGTAGGGCACATTTACAGAAAACAAAACAGAGTGATCAGAAGGTGAAATAGAGGATCTAGGGCTTTGTACGTGATGCCTAATGAACATTGCTGTTAATTTCGTGTTTTAGTGTGATCAATTAGAGGTTTTTCTTAAAGAAAGAAATATGCTGGCAGCACAGGTCAGAGAGTCGCCCAGAAATATGATTTTGGTATGTATTAAAAAGTTGTAGGACTGAAACAGTTAATGAAAAACAATTTAAGGCCCTTAACCATAACTTAACACGAATCGTGGGATTTTAATCATAACGAAAGAGGCAAGCAGACTGCACAGGTTAAAACGGTTAAAACGAGCAGGTGGAGTAAGCCCGTGGCTGTAACAGTCTACTCCCTTCGTTTGGAATTACTTGTCGCAGAAATGGATGTATCTAGACGTAATTTAGTTCTAGATACATCTATTTCCGAGACAAGTAATTCCGAACGGAGGGAGTAACAGATAGCGACGTGTGCGACGTCAGGCTGATTAGAACATTGATACTACTTTGATGCAGTAGCCAACTGCACGCTAGTTTGAGGATTAGTTTGTAGAAACAGAGAAATCCACGATGAACGTGTGTTATTAGCACCCGAATGCACAACATTTTTTTAACAAAAGAAACACATTTAGCTAAATATTTGTTCAAAAAATAGTAGATAATTGCACAATAATTTGAGAATAAGTTTTATGAAAATAGAGAAATTAGCGATGAACATGTGTTATTAGCACCCGAACGGCGGCATAACATTTTTCTAGAGAAATTTCAAGGTGGTCCAAAGCAATATAGACCATTAAATTTTAATTATCTAATGGCTGATATAACTATTACCCCCTCTGATTTTATTTACTCTGTAAATTAAATTTGTCTAACGCCAACCTTATAAACTTTCAACAAGTTTGTACAAAAATATAATAACATGTACACCACCGAATTAACACTATTGTATTCATAATTGAATATATTTTCACATCATGTAGATTTGTTACTATAAATGTTCTTATTTTTGCAACTACAGTCAAAACTAATGTGCAGAGTACATAAAAATGGGGGGAGTACCTCTTAGCAGGTAATATGAGGTAATATACCATTAATGATGGCATGGGGTTTAGTATGGACATTGTTGCGGTATAGTAAAGAAACGAAATCATTATAATTTATTCCTTTTCTTTTAAACCGGGAGTATATAAGAAAATAAAATAAATAGAGCTAATTAATTCCATATTTTGTTTCCAACTTTGTTTTGCTTAACGTACCTTATCATCATGTCTAACAAATGAAATAAGAAGTTTGTCATGTTCTGTCATATATATCTATGCTTGTATTATGTTGTCGGTTGGGAGATAAACAAAAGAAAATGCACTGCATTTGTTTTTAGAAAACACCATAAATGAATACTGCTAGATCAAACCATTGAAAAAAAAAACAGTTAAAATACCATCAGAATTTTTCTGTAACAAAGCAACCATGTGTGCCAGTGTTATTGCACATCTTTTTTGAGGGCTAACACATTTTTTGTTAGAGCAGATAATGTATAACGGAGAACATTTTGAATATTTCTCACACAGGAATGAGTCACATGGTCCTAGCATGTGTGTACATTTATTTTTCTTTATTGGCTCTCTCAGAATGATGCGAATATACATACTGATGATTATTACGTTGCAATCTAGATAAATTATAATAATGTCTTTTGTAGTGTGTGTATAATTCATTAGGATCACATGGATATTTATCAGATTATACAACATGATAATTACTCATCTTCAAATGGTTTTAAACATTAGTTTTTACAAGTAATTGCCATATTACAATTTGTGTGGTCAAATATATCCTTGATGAATGGACAAAGCAAATATTTCTCTTGCCTCTTAAGAGGTAAGAGGGACCATCTTAAGAGAGCTCTTTAAAAAAAATTAAGAAGAAGCACACGGTTAGTTAATTGTCTACTAAAAAACAATAACTAATTGCACACTAATTTGAAGACTAGTTTATAAAAAAGAGAAATGCTCTGACGGTACATATACAAAGAATAGCCGAATAGAAAATTAGTACTTTTTGATGTTGCTTTTCGTTGGGCCAGTGCAACAATAATTGCTGCTGCAACTCTGCAGACAGGACAGGCTTATCCTGTGCTATTTCAAAAACCTGGACATGCCCCGTTCGTTTAACCCATGCAAGCAGGGCCTGACAATGTGCCACTTCCATACGGCTGCACTATTCATGCATGTGTATATTAGCCCGTATATCTCGGAAACGCCTGACAAGAATGAATCACGAAGTCCTTTCCCACGAAGGGGATACTGAGCTACCTGATGCTCGGCCTCTGCAACGCCGCTCTCAAAGTTTTTGCCACTATCCAGCAGTAGGACTGCGATGGCTACAGTTCTTCACAAATAAAAAACACTCTCTCTCTCTAAATGATGACTTCCTGGCTGCTACAAAAAGGAATCTTTTCTGGCAAAACGTTTTCTTTTTCCTCATATGCAAATGAAATCCACATCCACATGCGCAAGCTGTTCTCCCACACTAAATAAAGCTTTCTTTCAAAACAGAAAAACTACCTCACACAACTGCTCCATTTCTCTCACTTCAGTGATAAAAAAGTGCTCTCTCTCTGACACATGCTACGTCTCTCTTAAAAAATTCCAAAGAATTTTTTCTCTTTGAGTCTCCCATGAATTCACTTTTTCTCCTTTCAAAGAAATTTTCTTAATGGATTTTTTTCTCACTCTCACATGCTACCTCTCTCTTCAAATTTTTACAAAGAATTTTTTTCTCTCGTTAAGTCTCCCACGTAGGCACTCTCTCTTCACTTTTCCACACTTTTCTATTAGCTGTCCCGCTCTTTTGTCTCTCTTTCACAGTTGCAGCAGTGAGCCAAGACTTGGGATGTGACATACCATGTAGCCATGCAGCGAACACATCTGACATCGCTGCATGCAGCTTGTGATTACTATTTAGATGGACAGGACAACACCTGCTAAAGACACTGCAGCGAACTGCAGCACGGCTCGTGATGTTCCTCTGTAGCACAAATCATGAAGTACAACAATGGTTCAGATAAGAGGCACCACGGAGCTCGAGCTAGGAAGAAACTTTGTGAACATCAAATGCTTACACTTAACGCGACTGTCAACTATGCTACTTAAACAGGCTGCTTCTTTTCCTAAGCTTACACGATCGCTTGCTTGCAAGATTAGCTCTTCAGAACTAAATAGTGTAAGCTAGATTGCGGAGACCACTCATCCTATGCATGTAAGGCAACATAAATATAGATATTAGCAGCCATATAAACATTTAGCTCATTAATCTACCAGTACCATGCGAGGTTCAATCTTTGCATCTGCTAAACTTACGCCTATCTCTTGATCGATTACTCTACTAAATACAAAGCCTGGTTCCTGCCAAAGCCCGGCTAGGCATAACACCAAACATTTGGTGGGCGTCAATCTTTCCCCCTTTTTTCTAGCATACACACACCGCGTTCCCTTGCTTTCCCTGAGATGAGAATCAGCTAGTAGCATAGGTATATACCGGGTCGAGGGCGACGGCCGCCGCGGAGAGCCAGCAGCAGCAGGCCTGGGCTGCGGCCAAGGCAGCAGGGGACTCGTTGTATGGAGCCCCGGGGAGGAGGAGCAGGAAGCCGCCACAGCTCGCACCGCGAGCTCCATGGGAGCTGCAAAGCAATTGCGGTAGTACGCTGCAGCCACTAATAGAAAAGGGAATACCTAGAACTCATCTAGATGAGAGTATGAGACATAATTTGGTCTCATCTATTTATCTATTATATTGACCGTTACGTTTGTTCACATAGATTAAATTATATTGACCGTTAATTTAAGATATTGACGGTTGAGATTAAAAGATACAACGTTACATACATATATAGTTGTATGACGTACAAATTGCTTTTAACATGTCACGTCTCATCGAGCCGAGATGCATTGTTCCTATTAAAAAAATCCGAGACCTACGCAATTTAATGCAGACAACTAACAACGAGTACAGGTTTGTTGTCAAAAGAAAAAAGTCCAAGCACGCTACAAAAAAATGAGTCCAAGAAAAACATACACGTATCGTACTGGGACTTTTCCCATAATAGAGGTAATGTGACTCACCACATGCGAGAAAAAAAGGATAGTTCCGATCGTGTCCAAAATGGAAAGAGAAAAAGAACAACTACCTCACGTCATTGCAAGAAAACAAGTACATGTCAGGCTCTGCAGTACAAAATAGACAGGCCGTACAACATGCATGTGCTGACATCATGATGACACTATGGATTATATTAGGAAAATGATCCTCTGCGTTTTGCCTTCAATCATGACTGAAAGTCAAAATGAAATGCAGAATGGCTTCAGAATTTTTCTGATTAACTCAACAAGAGAAACAATGGGTATTGTTTATTCGTCAGATTGGCTCAATACGCTGCACATTAATGATATTTTTTACATTATAACAGCTAACTTAACCTTAGATTCCATAACTTCTAACATGACTCTCGATCGACCACAATGAAAGGCTATCTCGAGCAATCAGTATCCATGTCATCCGTGATTGTGGCACCTAATATACCTTCATAAAAAAAACCTAATATATCACTATGTATATATTTTCTATTTTTCTACCAATTAATAGGCTAAAAACATAAATTTATTTTTAAAAAATCATAGTACATGCCTCATACGCTAAAAGATAGTTCATCCATCTTAACCAGCTCCACCACGGAAACATCACGGTGACTAGATACAAAATTGCTTTAGACATACGGTCCAACATTATAAAAAGTTCCTATCGGGTGGATGGATACTACATTTTGATAAAAAGAGAAAAAAGTTCAAAATGAAAAGCAAAAGAGCTAGCATTTTTGTATTATTAACTCTACCTACATATATTCATACAAAAAAAAAAACCTCTACCCTACATAACACGTGAAATCAAAAACACAACTTTCTTTTCATCATTTAATATGTGCGATGAATATTGGTTGTTCGTTAGTGGAACATGCCTAAGATATCTGGACACGTATATGTTGCTTCTGGAGATAGAGATAATATATTTAGGATTTATAAAGAATGCAACTCGGAACAAATGCCATGCGTGAACATGATGAGAAAATATACAAGTTGCGGCGAGAGTTATGTAGAGAACTATATAGAACAAAAGCGAAAGTCCTTTTCTGAACTCAGGGCTCATCTGCACCCATGCTGTTGAGGATATAGCTACTAAGTATAAACCGGCCAGGAGGGCCCGGTTCACCTTAGACTGTGCTGAAGCCCATGAAAGTCTTGAAGATGGCGTTCAACTAGTAAAGCTTGGAAGCCCACGGTCCAAAGGCGGATTAGGGCCCGTAGTGGTAAACCGCCATGATTATGTAAACTTGTAATATAAGTTAGAAAGGGGAGAGACCGAGCCGGACACTTTGTATAGGTCGGCTCGGGACTCTGTAGACCGGTCGGGCGTCAACCTGTGTATATAAAGGGACGACCCGGCGGCGGTTCAAGACAGAGAACAACAACTCGAGGCCTAGGCGAAGCTTATTTGCTCCCTAGTCATCGAAACCACATCAATCCCATCACAACTAGACGTAGGCTTTTACCTTCATCGAAGGGGCTGAACTAGTATAAACTCTTGTGTCTTTGCGTCCGCTTTAACCCCTTCAAGTTAACCCGTAGCGATGGCTCCACGACTAAGTCCTTTCACGAGGACATCTGCCGTGACAAAACCACGACAGTTGGCGCCCACCGTGGGGCTATCGCACGATGGTTTGATGATCTTGGAGGGCAAGTTCGAAGGACTCAAAGGCTATGCTGTGGGCCGGATGACCAAGAGTCGCCACGGCAAGCTCTACATCGACGACGCAGGATGGGGCCCGGCGCCGCTCAATCGAGTCGGATACGGGTCCCCTTTGGTGGCATAGACGTTTTCATCGGCAAGATTGGTGAGCCAGGGCCTGAGCCGGACATCTGCACCGACCTCGTCGAGACGGCTCAGCGTATGAGATCTGCCCAGGTTAAACCGGCCGTGAAGCGTGCCTTTGTGGGAGTCATCCACGGAGGAAGTTATGAGGACGGATCAGAATCTGGTGGCGAGACCGTCGTCTACTCTGGCGACGAGTCGTCAGCGGGCGAATCTCTATATCAGTTACAAGATGGCCAGATTGGGGGCTGCTCTGATGGTGACAGTATTCCGGACCCCTCCGATCTGCCCAACCGGGTTGGAATATTCATGGCCGGTACACAAGAAGCGCTTCACTCTTCGACTGCTGCGGCAATGATCTCCGGTTCAACAGCGGCGACGGCTGCCAGGGCAGGAGGCCCTGTGCGCCCGCCGGCTCAAGTTTTATCAGATCTGTTCGATGCGTTGGCTGCGCTCATGGCAGAGGCTAACCCGGCGGATCAGGAAGCTTATAACGCAGAGATTGCGAATGTGAAGGAACAAATCACTCAGGCTAAGCGGATCTAGCAGCTGCAGACGCCAGATGACGGCGAGCGGGCGCTTTAGATCGCGCAGCTTGTAGGCTCATGTTGGATCAGAACGCGTCACATGAAGTCATGAAGAGGAAATACAGATAACGTTTGCCTTCAGTTTTCGAAGCCAGAGACCTCTTCAACACTCCCGGAGCGGGAACCAGTAATCCGCCGGTGGTAAACAGGGCGGAAGCACCTGGGACGGGCGCGCCGGTCCAGCCCCGCTTAATACATCTACCTCGCCATAACGCCGGTGTGCCTCAGGCTGTGCAAACACCTCCGGGTCACTACTCCAACCCGATGGATAACCTTGTTGCAGCTGCGGCACGGCTGGAGGCTATTCCAATTGAAGGTGATTCACCGCAGGCGGTAGAGACGCGCCGGGTCAAGGACCTCCTTAGGACGGCTTTGGTCCAATAGGAAGCGTATTCGTACAGCTGCGACCGGATCCACTCTACCCCCCGCCCAAGCCGGAGCTATAGCAGGTACGTGGATGAACCGGCCGTATCAAGTAATTCACGGCGTGGTGCGCCCCGTGGCAACAACCCGGCAGGTGGTGTCGATAACGCCCAGGAGGTGGTGGACCGGGCCCGAGCACGCAGGGAGGCCGAATTAGCAGCACAACATCAGGCTCATCAGCTTACGCCGATTCGTCCGACCATCTCGGTCGATCCTGGGGTTACCTCTAGCTCTTTGGGGGTGCCTTGCCTCGTCCCCGCTTTACGCAATGTGCGCTTGCCCAAAGATTTCAAGGGTCCGCGCATGGTGCCAAATTAAACTGCCGATTTATCTGCAGAAGCATGGATAGAAAGCTATGAGATGGCCATGGAGATGCTGGATGTGGATGAGGCCGCGTGTGCAAAGTACTTCACCATGATGCTTGAAGGCATGGCCCGTACTTGGTTGAAGAGCTTGCCGCCCAATTCTATCAATTCATGGGCCCATTCGGGACCGGTTTATCCGAATTTCAAAGATACCTGTAAGTAGCCCATGTCCGTAGTGGACTTGGCGGCTTGTGTCCAGGGGGAAGGGGAGTCAACAACCCATTGGGTACGCCGTGTTTCGGAAATCTTGCACTCGTCAGACCGGATCAACGCTGACTCTGCGATCTTAACCCTGGAGGGCAACTGCCGGTTTCAGCCTCTGAAGTTAAAGTTGGGGCGCATGAAGCGATTTTGTAATGACATGGGAACTCTCATGGGCGCTTTAGTGAAGTATGCTGATTCTGATAGTACCAAGGATCCCGAGTCTAACGATGACAAGACAGGGAAGGGAAGGAAGAATAGCAACTCCAAGGGCCAGCAACATCACTCAGCAGGTAATGGCAAGCGTAAAGCGGATGGCAACATGGACTTTGTAGCTAATACCAAAGCGCAGGACAAGGGTCAGCGACGCAGAGGTAAGGCGGAGAATCGTGGTGGGGCTCCGAATCCTAACCCGGATTGCTTAAATTATTTATTGAATCAGCCCTGTCCAAAGCACGGGACGAAGGAGATGCCGGCCAACCACCTTTGGAAGGACTGCTACATTATGCAGGAGTTCAAGAGTTCTAATGCTTTCCGGTATGATCACGGCTCTGGCGGCGGTTCAGATCCGGGCAGATTACGGTGGAGAAATTCGGTTCAGGATTTAATGGTAATCCGGGCGGACATAACAACCAGAACAATCAGAATAGCCAAGGTGGTTACAACCAGCAACAGCAGCAGCCGGGTTATCAGAGCAACCCAAAGCAGTTGAATAGTGGGCAGTACCATGTTTTCACCACTAGCTTAGACAAGCGAGACCGGAAGGTTCAGAAGCGGGCAGTCAACGTTGTTGACCGGTCGTGCCCCATTACCTACGCTGGTCGGAGCAGCCCATTATATGGAGTAGAGAGGATCATCCTCCCCGGGTCGACAATCCGGGTCAGCTAGCCTTGGTGGTGGCACCTCAGGTGGGAGGTTATAAGTTCACCAAGGTACTCATGGATGGAGGGAGCAGCATTAACATTCTGTACTATGAGACCTTCCGTCGTATGGGGCTAACGGATAAACATCTCAAACCGTCCAATACAGTGTTCCATGGTGTGGTACCTGGCAAGTCAGCATATCCTGTTGGTAAAATAGCTCTGGAAGTGGCCTTTGGTGATGATTATGACTCGGATCGGAAACATTGGCGTTTGAAGTGGTAAAATCAAAGTCCATATCATGCCCTGTTCGGGCGACCGGCTTATGCCAAGTTCATGGCACGGCCTTGTTATATCTATTTGCAGCTCAAGATGCCGGGTCACAAGGGGACAATAACGGTTCATGGGAGCCGCAAGATCGCTTTGGAATGTGAGGAAGGTGATGCGGCCTATGCAGAGTCGGTTTGCGCTACGGAGGAGTTGAAATATTACAAGGACAACGTTGATCCGGCGGACATGACCCCTTTGAAGAAGCCGACTACAGAACATGATCCGGACCTGAAATTCAAATCGGCAGCTGAGACTAAGCTTGTTGACTTCGTGCCTGGCGATTCGTCCAAGCAGTTCAGCATCAGTGCCAACTTGGATCCGAAATAGGAAAGCGCGCTCATCGAGTTCATCCGTGAGAATCGGGACATTTTTGCATGGAAGCCTTCTGACATGCCAGGTGTACCGAGGCAACTCGCTGAGCACACTCTTAATGTTGATCCCAAGTACAAATCGGTGAAGCAGTTCCTCCGTTGGTTTAACGAAGAAAGGCGCAAGGCCATTGGAGAGGAGGTGGCCAGGCTCTTAGCGGCTGGTTTTATCGTTGAAGTCTTCCATCCAGAGTGTCTTGCTAATCCGGTGCTGGTTCTTAAGAAAAACGGCACTTGGCGCATGTGTGTGGATTACACAGATCTTAACAAGGCTTGTCCAGCAGATCCTTTTGCCCTCCCCCGCATTGACCAGATTATTGATGCCACTGCGGGTTGTGAGCGCTTGAGCTTTTTGGATGCGTATTCTGGGTATCATCAGATCAAGATGGCAGTTAAGGACCAGGAGAAAATAGCGTTTATCACTCCCTTTGGAGCCTTCTGCTATGTATCTATGCTATTTGGGCTCAAGAGCGCCCAAGCAACTTATCAACGCTGTGTACAGAATTGCCTGCATAAACAGATCGGCCGTAATGTGCATGCCTATGTTGATGATATTGTGGTCAAGTCAAGGGAGAAGGAGACACTGATTGACGATTTGAAGGAAACCTTTGACAACCTGCGGGTTTACAAGATGATGCTCAACCCGACCAAATGTGTCTTTGGTGTTCCGGCAGGCAAGTTATTGGGTTTTCTCGTGTCCAACAGGGGAATTGAAGCTAATCCGGAGAAGATTACGGCTATTACCTCCCTGGCTAAACCGAAGTGTATTAACGATGTCCAGCGTTTGGCAGGACGGATTGCCGCGCTGAGCCGGTTTATCAGCCGCCTTGGTGAGAAGGCGATTCCTTTATATCAGATGTTGAAGAAGACGGATCAGTTCATTTGGAGTCCCGCGGCTGATAAGGCATTTGAGGACTTAAAGCGGCAATTGGCCAACCCACCTGTGCTCGCCGCTCCCATTGACAAGGAGCCGCTTCTACTATATGTTGCTGCTAACGCCAGGGCGGTCAGCGTGGCCATTGTGGTGGAGCGGAAGGAGGCAGGGAAGGAGCATCCGGTTCAACGTCCGGTTTACTATATCAGCGAGGTACTTATTGATTCTAAGCAAAGGTATCCGCATTGGCGAAGCTGGTATATGGAATTTCATGGCAAGCCGGAAGCGAAGCGATATTTCAAGGGCACCCCATCACGGTGGTCGATTCTGCTCCCTTAGGCGATATCATCTGAGAACCGGAAGCGGCGGCGAATTGCCAAGTGGGCTATAGAGCTTGGGCGCCGCAGTCTGAAATACGTGCCTCGGACGGCGGTGCAGTCTCAAGCACTTGTGGATTTCATTAATGATTGGACGGAGTTGCAAGCACCTGAAGAAAAGCCGGATCACTCATATTGGACCATCCATTTTGACGGATCCGAGCAATTGGAGGGCTCGGGGCTGGAGTCGCATTAACTTCCCCACGAGGTGACAAGTTCATTCGTTCTCCGCTTAATGTTCCTTGTACTAACAATGCAGCTGAGTATGAAGCCTTGCTCCATGGTCTCCGGATGGCTAAGGAGATGAATCTAAGCGGGTTAAGTGGTTCGTGACTCGGACCTAGTGGCTCAACAGTGTCGGCACTTGGGATTCAAAGGACCCACTCATGGCTGCATATCGTCGTGAGGTGGATATTGTTGCAGGTCATTTCAAGGGCTATCAGGTGGACCACGTGGACCGTCGGAAGAATGAAGCGGCGGGCGCTTTAAGCGGTTGGGCTCTCAACGTAAACTGGTCCCGCCCAATGTTTTTCGGACGTCGCACAACCCGTCGGTCAAGCTCCTGGTGAAGCGGTTTGGCTATTCCTGATCCGGAGGCTCAATTGGTGGCAGCTCTTCCGTCACTCCGGATTGGGCCTTCCTTATCTTGCGTACATGAACCGGGCGAGTTACGAGAAGATGAGACGTTGGCCCGGCAGATAGTCCGGCGATCCAAGTCTATGACCATTGTTAATGGCGAATTGCATCATTGTAGCGTGTCAGGGGCATTTCAACGCTGTGTGTCCCCTGAGGAAGGCTGTGAAATATTGCGTGAGATCCACGAAGGAGATTGTGGTCACCACGCCGGTTCAAAATCCTTGGTGGCTAAAGCATTCCGCCACGGTTTCTATTGGTTGACTGCTCATCTTGATCACGGAAGATCTGGTCGACGATGTGATGGTTGCCAAAAGTTTTCGAGACATGCTCATGTACCGGCCCAAGAATTGAGGATGATTCCAATTACTTGGCCGTTTGCAACCTGGGGGCTGGATATGGTTGGACCTTTCAAAAGGTCCAAGGACAAGAAGACCCACCTCCTGGTGGCGGTTGACAAGTTTACAAAGTGGGTAGAGGCGAACCTGTTAGCAAGTGTGGCGCGCCACGGCGGTTCAGTTCATCAAAAAGGTGATTTTCCGGTTTGGCTTTCCACACAGTATCATCACAGATAATGGTACCAATTTGTCCAACGGTGCCATGAAAGAGTTCTGCGAACGTGAACACATCCGGCTTGACGTTTCTTAAGTAGCCCACCCACAGTCCAATGGTCAAGCGGAAAGGGCTAATCAAGAGATCTTGAGAGGCATTAAGCCCCGGCTTATGGTCCCTTTGCAGAGGACACCGGGTTGTTGGGTAGAAGAACTACCATCTGTGTTATGGAGTATCAACACTACGCCCAACAGATCCACTGGATACACACCGTTCTTTATGGTCTATGGAGCGGAGGCGGTTCTCGCCAGTGACATCCGTCATGACTCACCTCGTGTGGCAGCTTATGTTGAAGCGGACAACGAGACGACACGGCAAGACACTTTGGACCTGTTGGATGAGGAGCGTGACATAGCAGCTGCCCGCTCGGCAATTTACCAACAGGATCTTCGTTGTTACCATAGTCGCCGGGTCAGAACCAGAACTTTTCAAGAAGGAGATTTGGTGCTTCGGCTCATCCAAGACCAGACTGATATGCACAAGTTATCCCCACCTTGGGAGGGACCTTTCGTGGTCAACAAGAATCTGCACAACGGGTCATACTATCTGATCGATATTCGAGAACATAAAGACTCACGTACATCGGAGGAGGAGACTAGCAGGCCGTGGAACATAGCTCATCTTCGGCCTTATTATACCTGAGCCATCGGCTCTACTCATGTACATATTATGACAGTGTATATATTATGAATAAAGTAATTAACCGGAGCCTCAGCTAAAGCGGGGTATATGTTCTGTTACATCATGCGCGGTTACATGGAGTTGTTCTATCTTAAAGCGGCCTCCGGTTTACCCCCTGAGTTTTGCTTTTCAAAAGCTTTATGATATCACTTGGGGGCTTGGTCGTGTCCGAACCAATGCAACACCTTTTGATAGGCGAAAGCCACCAGATCACTTGGGGACACGGTCAAGTCTGAACCAGTCACGCCTCTTGATCGACCTAAGGCCATAGAGTCACTTGGGGCTTGGTCGAACCCGAACCATTGCCACGCCACTTGATCGGCATAATGCCACGGTTTCAGTTGGGGACCTGGCTGAATTGAACCATAGCTACACCTTATTGGGAGCTTGGTCGTGTCCGACCATGGTAACACCATCTGATCGGCTCAGTAAAGCCTCTTTTTGCAAACGGTTTTATCATTGCCTTTGCTTCCATATTTTTTCATAACTGTTATTTGATTTTTGTTGCGTTTTCTTTAAACCGATAACATTTTTCACCGGTTCAAACTGTCAATTGACGGAATTAGGTCCATTTTTAATCCGGAGACAATTTTTCCGGTTTGACTTTTTCTGTTAACATCCCATTATGGAGTAACAGGGGGCTTGTCATGACCCGGCACGGTTTACATGGTAAACCGGCATTATAAACACATGAGCTGTTTTCTCCTTTGACGGTAATGGTTTATACAACCTCCGCTTCAAGATTGGCTAAGCCAACTTCATGCACATCGATGGCAGGTATTTTGTATCACAAATTTTGATCATATACCTCAATATTTCATTGCATATATATATGAACGTCACAAGCCGGCTGGCGGCACAAACCGCCGTGGCAGTTTAAGATTTTCGCTGCAGGTAATAGTTTATCATTGGCAAATCAAAAGGAGGCATAAGTTGCAAAACGTATGCACGAAGGCATATAAACGCCAAAGGTGGCAGCTAGTTTTATTACAAGGCATTCAGAGGCCCAAAATTTGGAGTTGCTTCATAACGGGCAGTTTCTGACGTATCAACCGACTTGACGGATTAAGCTTCATTGCCGGGTTGACGTGAAGTAGATGGGTCGTCTGGCGTCGGTTCAACTTCTTCCTCCTCATCATCCAATGGCCGGAAGTCATTGGTGGTCCAGTCAATCCGGGTTAAAGCCTGAAAGACAACCTCTTCACTTATAAGCTCAGCCGGATCAACATCAGGGGCGTAAGTGTGCTTACGGGTTGGTGGAACAAGGTTTTGCACTTCCGGAATAACAGCTTCAACCCGTCTGTTGTTCGCGTCGTAGAAGGAGCGGTGAACCGTCAGGTTGGCCTCTTCTTCCAGTTGACTCGCCAGAGGACGCATCTCCCTTGTTACCCGTTTGAGAGCATCATTATCAAATACTTCGCCATTTTCTTGAGCACTGGGGAAGCCTTTGGCTATGTCAGCCGGATCAAGGTCAGCTATCCATGCTTTGGCACGAGTTAGTGCCAATAAGGTGCCAGCCCGGACAGCGGATCGTTTCAATTCTTCTATCTGTGCTGGTATCATAGATAGCCGGTCCAGTGTGTCCTTGATCAGTGTCGGAGCTGCATTATCATAAGAAGTGGCGTAAATAACTCGCTGGGTGCCGGTATACAACTGTTCAATTAGCGCATACGCGGCCTTGAGTTTCTTCCACATGTCAGAGCCCAGATGAGCAATGCGCCTACCTACACCGGTTTAAGAAAGTTCAGGTTAAACCGGAGGAAATTTCAACCTTGGTGAAACATTGCTTACCAAATATTGCAGAGGTCATGGCATTGATTTGACGCTTTAATCCAATGAGCTCTTCCGTCGCCGGTTTAAGAGCTGCTTCAGCATCTTCCGCCCGTTTTAGCAAGCCCACCTTTTCAGTATCCCTGCTGGCCCGCTCAGACTTAAACCACTCCTTGAGCTGCTCCATGGTAGTCAAGACGGTTTTCAGCTCATCCTTGGCCTTGGAGGTTTCTGCTTGTTGAGATTTCAGATTTTCTTGAAGATCATTGATTTGTGAGACTTGTTGGCGTATCTCACTCTGCAACAAAAAGGGAGCATGTTAATATCTTCATAAGAAGTCCCAAGCGCATAACCAGTCATACAAGTGTTTATCATGGCACTTGGGGGCTAATGCGGATCATTTTTTATATTGATTATTGAAGTCCCATAGATTAATACAAGTGTTTATCATGGCACTTGGGGGCTAATGCGTGTTTGATCAGAAATATATAAGACAAAGTACTATGGATTATGCAAAGTCCCGGTTTGACTTTCTAGGGACAAACCGGCCTTTGGGGGCTACTATGCAGTGAAGGTACAAGAGAAAGGCACAACTGTTTACCTCATAGCGCTCCTTCATAAGATTTACTAAACCGGCTTCATAATCACGGCTTGTGTAGAGCCGGTTCAGGAAGCCAGAGTGAAGGTCTTGGGCAGAGAAATTTTTATAAGCTGACATATCAGTTTTCTCCTTCCCTTTGCTCATGGCAGTAAATTCTTCGTTGGCAGTGTGCTTTGATAGAGCAACCGGATTGCCGGGGGCGGTATATGCGGTGCCCGTAACTACGACTTCATCATCTTTGGTCGGACTGGCCGGATTAGCATTTTCAACAGGGCTTGGCGCTTTCATACCCGGGCTTGGCGGATCAGCAGTTGAGTCCCGTTGTTCTGCTGCAGGACTCGGAGGAGCAGGAGGATGTGAAGTCTCAACTTGGACATCCGGTTCAACCTCTGGCGGATTAGCATTGGCATCTTGATTTTTCCCAGCAGAGTTGTCTTTAGCAACTTCGGGATTTTCACCAAGATGCTCTGGAGTCTTCTCCGGATCAACATCCACAGTAGGGTCAAGGGCCTTGGCCTTTTTGCTAAATCGAGCCTTGGTGCTACAACATCAAGGGTTAGAATATGATAAACCGACAAATACAAGGAACAAATTAAGGAGTAATATACTTACCCAGCAGCAACTTTGAGAGGAGGCAACTGAGTGGTTGATGAACCGCCAGACGAGTTGGAAGAAGCCTGGTAATTCGGATCAGATGGATTGAGAGGGCATCGGAAGAAACCTTTCAAAGGATAACGCTTTTCAGGAGAACAAGTCACCTCTGGACGACGTTTCCGGGTTGGTGTGTCAGCTAAACCGGACGACGTAATTTGTTGACCGCTATGCCGGGTCGTACGGCGTTCTTCAGTTTGCTGTGTCTTCAAAGAAAATTTTGGATCCAAATGAGCATAGGAGTGAGATTGTTTCACTTTCCGGACTGTGCGGCGAATTCTTTTAACCGGTACAAGATCAGAATCAGAAGAAAGAAGGATTACCTCAACAGGTTCTGCATGGCTGGCCTCAGCGTCATCCTGGGAATTGTAACTGTCAATAAAATGAATGAAAAAAGAACCAAGTGAGTCAAGCTCTACCTCAGCATCTGATTCTTCATCTTCTGGCGGTTCAGAAGACTCGGCGGTTTTCCTCTTGCCAGTTTTCTTGGTGGTCTTGGTCTTTGCACGAGGAACCCGGGCCGGTTTAGTTCGTTTCCAAAAGGAGCTGTTAGCCTGAAAATTAATACAGAGGGATTAATACAATCAATATGGAATCAAAGTCAGTAGAGTAATGAGAGGAACCTTACCGCGGGCGGTTTGTTGGAGATGCAGAACGGAGCCAACCCGGTTTGGCTGCATGCGGAGATCGGTTCATCGAGCATTTTCTTCACTGTTTCGGTAACTTCAAGCTCAGTTATTGATAGTTCGTGATGTCGTTGAGGATCTTTGATGTCACCAGTATATTCGTGCATCAATCCGGGGCGGCAGCTTAATGGCAAGATGCCCCAAGAAACCCAGCAGCGGACAAGGTCAATACCAGTTAAACCGTTGGCCATCAGAGCCCGGAGCTTGGTAATTTGAGGTGCAAAATTCTTCCGTTCTGCGGCGGTCAAGCGCGAAGGCAATGGGTGGCTGTTGCTAAGCCGGTGAGGGCGATAACCCGACAAGGGATTTTCTCCGTTAGGAGCAGTGTTCCGGCAATAGAACCAGGTTTGATTCCAATCTTTAGGATGACTATGATGTTTGGCATGAGGGAAGTCTACTTCCTTCCTTTTTTGGATTGAAACACCACCAAGTTCTGTGTTAGGACCGTCCGAGAATTCTGTACGGCGGTTCAAATGAAAGAAATCTCGAAATAACTCCACGGTTGGTTCTTCTTGAAGATAGACTTCGCAGAATACTTGAAAATTGCATATATTGGACACGGAGTTCGGACCAATATCTTGTGGATGGAGTTGGAAGCTTGCGAGGACATCCTGGAAATTTTTTAATCCGGGCGGGCTGAATCCCCGGTCTAGGTGTTGCATAAAAACAATAACTTCTCCTTCTTGAGGTTCAGGTGGACATTCCGATTCCGGAACTCTCCAATGGAGAACATTTTTGAGGCTAAAAACGCCCGGTGGTGACGTAGCCGTTGAGTTGTGTTTCCGTGATCCGGGACGGAACCCAATTGCAAGCAGTAAATTGTTTCGCCATTCCGGAAGGGGGGAGCTGAAAGAAAATCAAACAGGTGCCGGATTACTGTCTACGGTTTGTAAGTGAAAAATTCAGTGTTAAACCGGTGAAAATACAATGCAAGGTCCAGTTGGCGGTTTAAGAGAGGGCTAATGACATATGACGGATTGGCCATCAAGGATTAAACCGCCCATAGGCAGAAAGGCCCAGATTCAAAATTTCTGCTAAGTGTTGACAGAAACAGGTTTCACACAATGTTCAAATCTATTTGGATCTACCGCACATCTATGAAGCAGTTTTTACTGCGTTCTTTAAAAGGCGTTCAAGTAAAACAGAGAAGGATGCAGACTCTACCAGAAGAAAAGGAAGGGCTGCTAGTATTAAAAACATATGCGGAAATACTACAGCAGGAGATCTATATCGTTTTTGGATCAAAACTACCGCGGCAGAAGGTAGGATGAAGAGGAAAATGGAGAGCTGTGCGGATGAGCTTGTAAAACCTAATGCAGATCTAAGGACGAGGAACAGAAGAAGCTTACCGCTGCAGATTACGGCGGAGGGGGGCGATGAGCCTCTGATCTAACTCAGGTTGATGCAGCGGCCTTGGTTGGTGCAGTTCTCGAAGGTCGCGGACGGCGGCAGAGTTTCAGAGCTGAGGGCGTCGCGAGGAAGAAGAAGATGCAGAAGAGAAAGAGAAAAAGGAGCCCTCGGGCTTTATTTATAAGGGAAAGAGTAAATGGCAGGCGCGAGAATCAAGGCGTCCGAAGCGGCCGAGTGGGCGCGCCTGTCGCCTCGATTTTCAAGATAATCATTAATGAGAAGGGAATCTTTTTAATCCTTTTATGCAGAGATGATGTCATGACGGACTGTTGGGGTGCTCCGAAGATGACGTCACGGCGGTTTACAAAAATTCACAGGAGAAGTCAATATGGCGGTTTACAAAAATACAAGAGGATGTTTACAAGATATTTTTAGTGTTGAAGATTGACATGAATATTCAAATCAATCCGGGGCCTAATGTTGAGGATATAGGTACTAAGTATAAACCGGCCAGGAGGGCCCGGTTCACCTTAGACTGTGCTGAAGCCCATGAAAGTCTTGTAGATGGCGTTCAACTACTAAAGCTTGGAAGCCCACGGCCCAAAGGCGGATTAGGGCCCGTAGTGGTAAGCCGCCATGATTATGTAAACTTGTAATATAAGCTAGAAAGGAGAGAGACCGAGCCGGACACTTTGTATAGGTCGGCTCGGGACTCTGTAGACCGGCCGGGCATCAACCTGTGTATATAAAGGGACGACCCGGCGGCGGTTCAAGACAGAGAACAACAACTCGAGGCCTAGGCGAACCTTATTTGCTCCCTAGTCATCGAAACCACATCAATCCCATCATAACTAGACGTAGGCTTTTACCTTCATCGAAGGGGCCGAACTAGTATAAACTCTTGTGTCTTTGCGTCCGCTTTAACCCCTTCAAGTTAACCCGTAGGATGGCTCCACGACGAAGTCCTTCCACGAGGACATCCGCCGTGACAAAACCACGACACATGCTGAAGAAAGACATTAAAAAAATACTAGAAAAATTCAAAAAATTGCAATTTTTACATGTAGATAATTTAATGCGTGAGGTTCGCTTCAATTTTCAAATCATTTCGAAATTTGAGCAGCTCTCGGTAAAAAAGACAAATTCGGGTCTGTAAAAGGATTATTGTTCATCTACTATTCTATCCCAATTTCTCTTTTTTGCTGGGAGCTACTCAGATGTTCAAATTATCTGAAAATTGGAGCAGACCTCACGCAATAAATTATCTACCATACAAAAAGATTGGAATTTTTTCCTGAATTTTTTATGATTTTTTCTGACCGGGTGTAGATGAGTCTGCGCACCGAATCGTTGCACTCATTTTGGTGAGCATGCCCCAATATATAAATTTTGTATAACAATATGTATGCCGAGAAAACCAAACAAGTCTGTCTTCGTCCTATAATACATGCAACGAAAGTACATTCATTTGTATACCTATCTATAAAGAAAATAATCTATCATTTGATCTTATATAAGTTCCTACATTCATATGATAATAAAGAATGACCAAAGTTGTGCACAGACCATGTCAAAAATAAAATATCAAATGTAACAAATCTAGCCGCGCAAATGCGCGGGTCACACTGCTAGTTCACTTTGAAAACAAAAACAAATACAACCCACGTCAGCACACACGCATCTTATAGCATCACATCCAATGGCTATAAAAGGTGAATGAGACCAAATTATATCTCATCTAGATGAGTTCTAGCAAAACTGAATAGAAAAAGGGCCCACTGTCCCGGTTTGTGAGGGGCTTTAGTCCCGGTTTTGGAACCGGGACTAAAGGGTCGTTACTAAAGGTCCCCCTTTAGTCCGAGTTCTTATACGAACCGAGACTAAAGGCCCTCCACGTGGCCGCTGCCTCGAGGTCCACCTCTAGTCCCGGTTGGTAACACCAACCTGTACTAAAAAAAATATGATTTTTTTAAAAAAATTGATTTTTTTGAATGTTTTTTCTTGATTTTCAAATTTCGGAATTATTTTAATCTCTAATCGCTAATCACCCTCATCACTGCTCAATTTAACCTCTAATCTCTAATCACCCCTCATCATTCCAAATCATCTAACTTTCCGGTCAGTCACCCATCCTCTCACTACTCCAGCCTGAGCACTCTTAACTTCCGGGATCTATTTTCCCTCGTTTCCAAGTCTGCACTTGTTGTTTTCCTGACAATAGTAAGATGCCAATCCTATTAACCGTCAGGATTTTAGCTTGAGCATGAAGTCACACATTTCACTGTTTGAGTTTGAAACTATTGTTCTAAAAAACAATAATTATTTACTAACACTAATATTTCTTGAATAAGTAGTTTGACAATAGTTTGACCATAGTTTGACCAGATTTGACCAAAATTGAAAAAACTAAAATAATTATTTGGTAACAGTGATATTTTTGAATAATTATTTAGTAATACTAATACTTCCTGAATAAATAGTTTGACCACAATTTGACCACAGTTTGACCAGATTTGACAAATTTTTTAAAAAACTGAAATAATTATTTAGTAACACTAATATTCTTGAATAATTATTTAGTAACACTAATACTTCTTGAATTAGTAGTTTGACCACAATTTGACCAAAATTCAAAAAATCTGAAATATTTATTTTGTAACATTAATATTCTTGAATAATTATTTAGTAGCACTAATACTTCTTGAATAAGTAGTTTGACCATAGTTTGACCAGATTTAACGAAAACTAAAAAAAACTGAAATTTGAGCATATTTTTTTTCCTTTTAGAATTTGAGGATTCTAAAAATTTGCAAACAGACTGTAGGCTATCAAAATCGATGCAGATTTTCGTGCTGAACATTTTGATATATTATACGTTTTTTTCTGACATCGTATGCAAAAGTTATAGCCGTTGTACATTTTCCCTACACTTGTTCGAAACATGTCCAAATTTAAGTTTTTAAATTTTCCTAACTAGTACATGTACTAACATAACTACATTTGGAAGGTTTTAATTTTTGAAGTTTTTATCATTTTCTTTTGCTTTTTACAAAACGGAAAAGGCGATCCACAGGGGGGGGGTAGAGTTTGAAAATGGGACCTTTAGTACCGGTACTAATGCCTCAAACCCCATTAGTACCGGTTGCTGGCTCGAACCGGGACTAAAGGTCTAACCTAACCGGTACTAATGGGCATCACACCCTTTAGTCCCGGTTCGTGGCACCAACCAGGACTAAAGGTCCCATTTGAACTGGGACTAATGCCTGTACGGTGCCCTAGCCGCTCGAACCGGGACTAATGCTCACATTAGTCTCGGTTCGTAATGCAAGCGGGATTAATGCTCTTTTCTGGCCGAACCAAAGCTCTGTTTTCTACTAGTGAGCCTGGAACCTGGAGACGCGGCGACCGGCGAAGGGAAGGAAAAAATAGTCTTTGGCAAGGTCCGACAGGGGAGGGAGGGAAGACTGGAAGAGGAGTGCCTTGGCCGATAGGTCGTTGGCTCGTTCCCGCCTTGTGATGAGGATACAGACCTGGGGTTGGGTCATAGGCCTGGCCTATACGTCCTACCCAAGGTCGCTACCCCAGAAGATAAAAAGACCAAGAGTCAACAGAAGAACACCAGTCAAGTATGTCGAGTGCAATCCATTTGACGATCACATCACTCGTTGTTACCCCCTACCGTCACTCGACCATATGAGGAGTCACTCGACTATATCAAAGAACAGGAGTCGGAAGAGCACGCAACGGTCGGACATTCACTCCTTAGTATTTATGAGCATTAAGAGTACTTAAGACTGGCGTTACTAGTAACGACCCTTACTTTATGTACATTAAGCCCCTTGTAATGGAGGCGGGCTGGGGTCCTGGCGCACTCTATATAAGCCACCCCCTCCTCTGGGACAAGGGTTCACACCCCCTGTAATTCAACACACACAATCCAATCGACCGCCTCCGGGCACCGAGACGTAGGGCTATTACTTCCTCCGAGAAGGGCCTGAACTCGTAAACCCCGTGTGTACATCTTCGCCATAGCTAAGATCTTGCCTCTCCATACCTACCCCCTTTCTACTGTCAGTCTTAGGACCACGACAGTTGGCGCCCACCGTGGGGCGGGTGTCTTAGCGACTTGTTGGTGAAGTTGCAAGTTTTACCGATCACCATCATCATGGTTTCTGGCGGCGGATTGGCTGAAGGCCACGAGATCCGTCTCGACGCGCTCGTTTTCGTCGCCGACGACTCCGCATGGCTTCAAGAAGCTCCCGTGGACACTGAGGCGCTCTTCTTCGGAAGCCATCGACTCAGTATCAGTCGGCTCCGATGGCGTTTTCCCTCCCCGCTGTTCGCCGCCGCAAGCGGTCCGGTTGATCGTGGCTTCAGCGGTGGGTGAAACACGCGGTGGCTCGGCAGTCGACCACCCATCAAGTCGCGGCGATCGAGCCCGACGAAACTCTCCACGACCTCTTCAATGTGTCGATTGGCTCCGTGGAGACCGCATCTGAGTGCGATAGCAGCGATCCTGCGGCTGAAGTCTTGATTGTCGATGGGCCTCACAGCCCACCCGGTTTCCGCCGTGAGGGCGGCGGAGATGGAGGCGGCGATCCATCGCGCCTCCACGAGTAATACCGACCCAAGCCCCTCTCTTTGCAACAGAGGGAAGAACTTCGTCGCCGCAACATGGATGCACTCCACACGCCCATTGTTGGAGAAACCCCTGAGGCTCGGGCCTTGGAGGAGGTGCGCTTGTCTAATCTGGCTGAGCGCACTCGACTGGATAACCTTCACGGGCTCTCGACGAGCGCGCTCAGGAGTGGATCCATGAGTCCAGTCGACGACAGCTTTCTCCGCCTCCACCTAAGGTATACCGCACTCCGATTCAGAATCTCACAGCTGCGGCCTGAATAGCAGAGTCGATCCAACCTTCCCAGTCAGAAGCTGGCAGAGGGTTGATGCAGATCCGGGCCCTGGTCAGGGCGGCAGGAGAGCAGAATACAACAGTATCTCAGTCGCGGAATAGGATTCACAGTAGATCCGTTGCAGCGGACACGGTTCAGTCGGCTCACAGCCCAAGATCGCCTCCGCGGCATGAAGGCCATGGGCAGTATGATCATCCACCCGACCGTGACAATCGCCGTCGAGGGCCCACGCCTCCCCCAAGGAGTGCGTCGTATGTGCCTTGGTGGAACGATGACAGGCGACGTCATAGTGGTCAGCGCAGAGCTTCAGTCGACCCAAGGGAACCGGGCTTTGACGAGAGGTCTATCCTTGTTCAAGGCTTGGTCGACCGGAACAGGGCACACAGAGAAGACCCAGGCAGAGATCGTCCAAGTGGCATCCGAGTGCATGTTTCTGGTCTCGAGTGTTTTAGCAGAGCCATCAGGGCAGCAGTGATTCCTTCCAACTTCAGGTTGGCGTCCGGAGTCAGTAAGTTCACCGGCGAATCTAAGACGGAAACTTGGCTTGAGGATTACCGAGTGGCTGTACAGATTGGTGGTGGAAACGACGAGGTTGCGATGAAACATCTCCCGCTGATGTTGGAAGGGTCGGCCCGAGCGTGGTTGACTCAGTTGGCTCCAAGCAGTATATACAGTTGGGATGAACTGGCTCGAGTGTTTGTCAAAACTTTCGAAGGCACGTGCAAACGACCAACGGGGTTGACAGAGTTGCAGCATTGTGTTCAGAAGCCGGGTGAGACCCTGAGGGATTGTATCCAGAGGTAGTCCACGTTGCATCACACCGTCGAGAATGTTTCAGAGCATCAAGCAGTCTGCACTTTCAAGGAAGACGTCAAATACAGAGAGTTGGTCTTGAAATTCAGTCGGACTGGAGATATGACTCTGACTCGGATGATGGAGATAGCCACCCAGTACGCTAACGGAGAAGAGGAAGATCGACTCCGTAACGGGAAGAAACAAACCAGATCGGCCAGAGGCGGTGGAGAAATTCGGTCGAAGCGAGCGTAAAGCCGAACCAGCGGCACCTGGAGAGATTGCGGAAGTGAATCAAGGAAAGTTTAAGGGAAAACCTAAGGGGCCCTGGCCCCCTAAGAAGGTAAAATATCAATCAGGGAATGACGTGCTGGATTTGCCATGTCACATCCACACTAAGAAAGATGAAGAAGGTAATCTGATTTACCCGAAGCATACCACTCGGCAGTGTCGACTCCTGATCTAGCAGTTCCGAGAGAAACAACCCAATGAGAAGGATAATGAGTCGAACAAAGACGAGGATGAAGAGGAAGACGATGGTTATCCCAAAGTCAATTCCACTCTGATGATTTTTGCTGATGTTGAAAGCAAGAGTCAATTGAAGGTCATCAACAGAGAAGTGAATATGGTCGCCCCTGCGGAGACGACCACCTACCTACGATGGTCTCAGACAGCCATCACGTTCAACCAGTCGGACCATCCCGCTCGTGTGGCCACCCCTGGGAGGCAAGCACTGGTGGTCGACCCTGTGGTTGGGGGCACTCGACTGACCAAAGTACTGATGGACGGTGGCAGTGGTTTGAACAACCTTTATGCTGAAACCTTGAAGGGGATGGGCATTCAGATGTCCAAACTTAGCGAGAGCAACATGAGTTTCCATGGTGTTATCCATGGGAAGAAAGCCGAATCACTCGGCCAGATCGCCCTCGACGTGGTTTTCGGTGATTCCAAGCATTACCGTAAGGAGAAGTTGACATTTGAGGTCGTGGATTTCCAGAGTGCCTATCACGCCATCCTGGGTAGGCTAGCCTACGCCCGCTTTATGGCTTGACCGTGTTATGTGTATCTCAAGTTGAAAATGCCTAGCCCCAAAGGTGTGATCACAGTAACTGCTAATCGGCAGAAGGCAGAGGAATGCTTCCAGAAAGGTTCCAAAATCGTCGACGCTCAGATGGCAGCGGTCGAATTGCAAGAGTATTAGAAGAGGGCAGATCCGAGTGATTTGCTCCGAGCCAAGAAGCCCGCTACAGACTCTGCATTTCAGTCGACTAGTGAAACGAAGCCGATTCACATTCACCCGACCGATCCCAACGCTGCGCCGACTCATATTTCAACGACACTCGACAGCAAATAGGAAGAAGCGCTCATCCAGTTCCTCCGTGAGAACTGGGACATCTTCGCATGGAAACCCTCTGACATTCCAGGTGTACCCAGGGGACTGGCTGAGCACCGTTTGCGTGTCGACCCCAAGGTAAAACCCGTCAAAGAGCACCTTCGGCGGTCCGCCGTCCAGAAGAGAAAAGCAATTGGCGAAGAAGTGGCTCGCCTGTTGGCAGCAGAATTCATCTGTGAAATCTACCACTCCGAGTGGCTAGCCAACGTAGTCATGGTCCCCAAGAAGGACGATTCACTTCGTATGTGCATTGATTTCAAGCATATCATTCGGGCCTGCCCGAAAGATCACTTCCCTCTCCCTCGCATTGATCAGATTGTTGACTCGACTGCAGGGTGCGAGCGCTTGTCTTTCTTAGATGCATATTCTAGATACCATCAAATCCGACTGTATGGTCCCGATGAAATAAAAACAGCCTTCATCACCCCATTCGGGTGCTTTTGCTATGTCACCATGCCTTTTGGTTTGAAAAATACCGGAGCCATATTCATGAGAATTATTCAGAAGTGCCTGCTCACTCAAATCAGTCGGAATGTGGAAGCATACATGGACGACATTGTGGTCAAGTCTCGCAAAGGTTCCGACCTATTGACTGATCTTGCAGAAACCTTTGCCAACCTGAGGAGGTACGATATCAAGCTTAATCCGTCAAAGTGCACATTCGGAGTTCCAGGAGGGAAGTTACTCGGTTTTCTCATTTTCGAACGAGGGATCGACGCCAATCCAGAAAAAGTTGATACAATCCTCCGAATGAAGCGCCCAGTGCGAGTGCATGACGTTCAGAAGCTGATTGGTTGCTTGGCCGCCCAGAGTCGATTCATTCTCGTCTCGGTGAAAAGGCCTTGCCTCTTTACCGACTGATGAAGAAGTCTGATAAGTTCGAGTGGACTGAAGAAGCTGATGCAGTGTTTGCAGAGCTCAAAATCCTGCTTTCCACCCAGCCGGTGCTCGCTGCACCAATCAGCAAAGAGCCTTTACTGCTTTACATTGCAGCCACTGGACAAGTTGTCAGTACAATACTCACGGTCGAGCGAGAAGAAGAAGGAAAAGATTACAAGGTTCAATGCCCAGCCTATTATCTCTCTGAAGTTTTAACTCCATCCAAGCAACGATATCCACATTATCAGAAGCTTGTCTATGGAATATACATGACTATGAAGAAGGTTGCACATTATTTCTCTGACCACTCCATTACAGTCATCAGCGACACGCCATTGTCCGAAATCCTGAATAATAGAGATGCGACTGGTCGAGTGGCGAAGTGGGCGATTGAACTCCTTCCATTGGATATCAAGTTTGTGGCAAAGAAGGCTGTCAAGTCCCAAGCAATTGCAGATTTCCTTGCAGAGTGGATTGAGCAACAATTATCGACTCAAGTCCTCTCGGAGCATTGGACTATGTTCTTTGATGGCTCAAAGATGCTAAATGGTTCAGGTGCGGGGGTAGTATTGGTATCCCCCCGTGGAGACAATCTTAGTTACGTTCTCCAGATTCATTTTGATTCCTCCAATAATGAAGCCGAATATGAAGCAGTTTTATATGGGTTGCGTATGGCCATTTCACTCGGCGTCCGTCGCCTTATGGTCTACGGCGACTCGGATTTGGTGGTTAATCAGGTGATGAAGGAATGGGATGTAAGGAGCCCAGCCATGACCGGTTACTGTAATGCAGTAAGAAAGCTGGAGAAGAGGTTTGAAGGTTTGGAGCCTCAACACATACCCCGACTGAAAAATCAAGCTGCAGATGAGTTGGCAAAAATAGGATCAAAGAGAGAGGCCATTCCCCGAAATGTGTTTTTGGAACATATTCTTTCACCTTCAGTTCAGGAAGATCCTTTCACCGAAGAGTCTACACAGCCCAAGAGTGCCACAGATCCGACTGAAGTCGAAATCCCAGTCGTGGTCGACTTAGTCATGGAGGTTTTGGTCGTCAATCCTGACTGGACAGTGCCATACATTGCATACATTCTTAGGAAGGAACTCCCAGAGGATGAAGAAGAGGCTCGACAGATCGTCCGACGGTCTAAAGCCTTTATTGTGATAAAATGACAGTTGTTCAGAGAAAGTGTAACTGGGGTCTGCCAGAAGTGCATCATGCCAGAAGAAGGCCGAATGATCCTCAATGATATTCACTCGGGGACCTGTGGTCACCATGCGTCCTCTCGGACCATCGTGGCCAAAGCATACCGAGCCGGGTTTTACTGGCCGCACGCCAACGAGATGGCAAAGGAAATAGTGGACAAGTGTGAAGGTTGTCAGTTTTATTCCAACATGTCCCACAAACCTGCATCAGCTTTGTAGACTCACTCGTCTGGCCTTTTGCTGTTTGGGGATTGGACATGGTTGGACCTCTGAGGACCGGCAGGAGCGGATTCACCCACGTGCTGGTAGCAGTCGACAAGTTTACCAAGTGGATCGAAGCCAAGCCCATTAAAAACCTTGAAGGAAGTACTGCTGTGAGCTTCATCAGAGAGTTGATATTCAGATATGGCGTACCGCACAGCATCATCACTGATAACGGATCAAACTTCCACTCTGATGAGTTCACAGCCTTCTGTACTTCCCAAGCCACGAGGGTCGATTACGCTTCGGTCGCCCATCCTCAATCGAATGGGAAGGCTAAGCGAGCGAATGGATTGACTCTCAAAGGACCGAAGCCCCGGTTAATGCGTGACCTCAAACACGCGGCAGGAGCTTGGGTCGATGAGGTCCCATCAGTGCTTCGGGGGCTGAGGACAACCCCCAATCGGTCGACTGGACAGACTCCATTCTTTTTAGTCTACGGAGCCGAAGCTGTTTTACCGAGTGATTTGCTCCACAACGCTCCCCGAGTTGAACTCTTCTCAGAAGAGGAAGTAGAGCAAGCTAGACAAGATGCAGTCGACCTCCTGGAGGAAGAAAGAGAGATGGCCTTGATCCGGTCGACCATTTATCAGCAAGACTTGCGTCGATTCCATGCCAGGAACGTTAGAGGTCGTGCGTTCCAGGAAGGGGACTTGGTCCTCCGAGTGGATCAACAGAAGCCACAAAAGCTTGCCCCCGCTTGGGAGGGCCCTTTCGTCGTCACCAAGGTACTCCACAATGGGGCGTACTGTCTCTTCAACATCGAGCACAACAAAGATGAACCGCGCACCTGGAATGCGGAACTTCTCCGCCCTTTTTACTCTTAAGTATTTAGACTAATGAGATGTAATAAGAAGTACCTCTTAGTTTGATTATCAAAAGACATAATTTTATAGTCTTCCGATTGATTGTTGTTTGTTTCTTTTGTATGTGTTGCCTTAGATGCGAATCTGTCTCGCCTAGGATGAAGTTATAAAAATCCTACCGAGTGGTGAGTCCGCCTCTCACTCGGGGGCTTAGCTGCAGCCCAGTGCTCACCTAAGTTTGAAAAATCCTACCGAGTGGTGAGTCTGCCTCTCACTCGGGGGCTTAGCTGCAGCCCAGTGCTCGCCTAAGTTTGAAAAATCCAACCGAGTGGTGAGTCTGCCTCTCACTCGGGGGCTTAGCTGCAGCCCAGTGCTCGCCTAAGTTTGAAAAATCCTACCGAGTGGTGAGTCTGCCTCTCATTCGGGGGCTTAGCTGCAGCCCAGTGCTCGCCTAAGTTTGAAAAATCCTACCAAGTGGTGAGTCTGCCTCTCACTCGGGGGCTTAGCTGCAGTCCAGTACTCGCCTAAGCAATAAAAAGTCCTCCTAAACGGCACCGCCCGGGGGTTGCACCGTCAAGAAGAAGGACGAGATTGTGGTGAGCAGCACTCACCTAAGTTTGAAAATCCTACCGAGTGGTGAGTCTGCCTCTCACTCAGGGGCTTAGCTGCAACCCAGTGCTCGCCTAAGTTTGAAAAATCCTACCGAGTGGTGAGCAACCCTCCCACTCGGGGGCTTAGCTGCCACCGAGTGCTCTCCTAAGTTTGAAAAATCCTACCGAGTGGTGAGCGACCCTCCCACTCGGGGGTTTAGCTGCAGCCCAGTGCTCGCCTAAGTTTGAAAAATCCTACTGAGTGGTGAGCAACCCTCCCAATCAGGGGCTTAGCTGCAGCCCAGTGCTCGCCTAAGTTTGAAAAATCCTACCAAGTGGTGAGCAACCCTCCCACTCGGGGTCTTAGCTTCAGCCCAGCGCTCGCCTAAGTATTGGAAAATCCTACCGAGCGGTGAGCGACCCTCCCACTCGGAGGCTTAGCTGCAGCTCAGCGCTCGCCTAAGTTCGAAAAATCCTACCGAGTGGTGAGCGACCCTCCCACTCGGAGGCTTAGCTGCAGCCCAGCGCTCGCCTAAGTTCGAAAAATCCTACCGAGTGGTGAGCGACCCTCCCACTCGGAGGCTTAGCTGCAGCGCAGCACTCGCCTAAGTTCGAAAAATCTTACCGAGTGGTGGGTGAGGCTGCGGGTTGCCCACGCCCCTCCCCCCTGGGGGGTTGCAACGTCAAGAAGAAGGACGAGATTGTGTGCACCCAACGATTGGCCCCTCGTTGATGACAGGAACGTCAAGACCATTGCTGAGTACCTCGCTGATGAGCTGATCAATACTACCAAGGGCTCATCAATAGGTCGACTGCTGACCCTTCTTCAACACCTGCATCAAACGATGAGAAAACTGACCCAAGTGAGGAACAAACTTCACTCGAAGATGAACCCAACATATTCAAATACTTCAATCGAAGAGTTTCCTAACCGCAAATTAAAAGTACACGAGCACCAGACCCGAAGGAGTTCTAATGGTTACAAAATCACTCGGCATCCCGAGGCAAATAAAGGTGAAGCTTAATGTTTTTTCAATCACTCGGCGGGAGAAGGACTGGCCGGGTCGCAGAAGCTGTCGAGGTCAATACTGTCGGCAATGCGAGTGGCTGCCTCGAGGAAGGTGTCCATGAAGTCCTGAAAAGAGTGCTTCTTAGTATTCGCCACCTTGAGAGCCGCTAGCTTCTCGTCTTTGGCCTCCAGGCAGTGCATGCAAACAAGGGACAATGCGACGTCGGTGCCACAACGGGTAGAAGACTTCTTCCACTCTTGCACTCGGTCAGGAATTTGGTTGAGTCGAGTCATCAATGACTCGAGACTTTGAGGAAGTTCTGCCCGAGGCCAGAGTTTGGCGTCCACTCGGGCCATCGCGACCTTCAGCCGAGCCAGATAGTCGACTGCACCGTCCAAGCGTGATTCCAGTCGAAGCAAGTTCATCACAACTTCATCTTTCATGGGACAGTTGATAGGGTCGAGACCTGTCTCGACCCATCCAGTTTCAGCTTCAAAGTCCTGACAGAGTTCTGTTCCATCACAACAAACAATGAGTCGACAGTATTGCAAATCTCAGTTGACGATAGTTATCTAACTGAACAGTCATACATTCGAGCTTCAAGACAAGCTTTGCCGCGAGTTGTTCCAAATGGGACTCTAGTTTTCCCGTCTTGGCCCTGAGACCGTCGACTTCAGTGGTCAGGTTCTCCTTGTCCTTCCTCAGTTGCTCGACCTCCCGGTTAGCGTCTGAGACGACAGTCTGCAGCTTCGCGTTCTCCTCCTCTAATTTGCCGACTGAAGCCAGCTTCTGGTCTGCAAGCTTCGTCTTCTCGCGTGCTTCCTTCTGAGCGGTTGCCAGATCCAGGTCCTTCTTCTCCAAAGCCTCCTTCATCCTCTCTAAATAAACAACACTCTTCAGATGAGACTGAAGTTGGCGGTTTTCACTACGCACATCTACTTATGTGAAGTCACTCGGCTCTAAGAGATTGAATGAAAAGCAGTGGAAAGTCTACTAAGCCGACGGTCGAATTGTTACCTCCCATGATAGCCGTCTCTTCCCGGGCATTCTTTAGATTCTTCTTGGCAAGTTCAAGGTCAAGTTCAATGTTGATATGCTTCTTCTTTAACTCGGACAGACGAGCTCCAAGATCACAAGAACTCTACAATCAACAAAAGTGCCATGTCAGTCGACAGAAATAAAAGACAATCGACGGAGAAAAGCTACTCCAAGACTACTGTCGAATAAAATATCCAACAAGTAGTATCGGGGACTACACCCAGTGGGTGTACTTAGCGTGCCCCCACTGTTTCAGATCAATACTCAGCAGGGTCTGCCCAACGTGAGTTCAAAAAAAAAGAGATACGTTCTAAGACCTCAGTCGACTACCAGCAGTCGACCGTGGTCTCGGGGACTACACCCAATGGGTGCACTTAGCGTGCCCCCACTGGTTCAGATCAATACTTAGCAGGGTCTACCCAGTGTGAGTTCAGATAGTCTACTAAGATTCTACTCAAGTCGAGTGGAATGGAAATTTTCAAAGCTATAAGCAAAGAAACACCCCAGTGGGTGATCAGATACAAGATAACATTCGAAAGTTCAGTCGGAGTCTTGCTGACCTGAATATTGGCCTGAAGGGCAGTACTGGCGTTGTAAGCCACTTGGCTGGCCTCGTGCACCACCTTCACCTGCTCCATGACAAGGTTCACCTGGCGCAGAGCTTCCCTAGCGACACTCGGCAAGTCATCCGGAGTCTGATAGGCAGCGAAAAGTGATGGCTGCAAAGAAGCCGAGGTAGTCGCTGGGTCGGAGGCGTGGAGCTGCACTGGAGTAGCAGTAGTCGGTGCGGTCGAGCCTGCCGGACGATCAGTCGTCAGCGGGCTGGCGAACGTGACGCTGGTCCGAACAGGCTATCCGGAGCATTCGACCACCGCCTCGAGCGCCGGCGTCGACTGAGGAATCTAAACCTCAAGCCTCCTCTTGCCAGCACTCCCACTCCTCCTCTTCCTCTCATGTAGAGGCGCTTCTTCTTCGTCATCAGGGAGCACAACAACTTCTTACAGAACTGCAGAAAAGGAGAAAATGTCTGAAACTCTATCTATTGACAGTCGATAGGATTCAATGAAGCTTGGCTGATCAGACTTACCAACTCATGAGGTGGCTTTTTCGTCTTCTGGCGCATTGTCAATGTCCATGTCAGTGGCAGCAGAGGTGGGGCTGGAATGACACATGAGTCAGTTGGTCAGCACAAGAAAGTATTCAGTCGACTGACATAAAACGCAAGCGAGATACTCACCCCGAAGCGACAGGGACATCCATCTTGATCCGTGGCAGTGTCTTCCGGGCTTTGGGAGGAGCAACTTTAGGCTGCTTGGCCACCTTCTCCATCGGCTCAGGAGTCGACGTCCGAGTGCGCTTCTGGGCAGTGGCACTCGGAGCCACGCTTTTCCCTCGACCGCTAGACAGATCATGTTCCTGTTTGGATCAACGTTCAGAGCGCGGCGGCGAGTCGACCTCTTCCTCCTCGTCCGATTCCTCGCTCTCCTCCTCCTCCTCTTCTTCCGGGGACTCCCACTCGCCACTCTCCTCCGCACCGCCCTCCCCCTCATGGTCCTGCACCAAAGCCTGTTCGCCATTGGGCATTGAATGCATCTCAGTGAATACCTGCAAAGCAAATGGATCGAAGCAAGAGTCAGCCAACGTCAAGTACAGTCGGAACACGAGCAGAAACAGTCGGAGCAGAGAATGTACCTTGTCGGGTGGGTTGTCATCACCGAAAGGGGCGACTCGCCTGGATCCTCTAGGGTTATCTTGGTTGCCCGTGATACCCTTCAGCCACAAGGCTACGGTGTCGAGCGACACTTATTCTGGATGGACTCGAGCAGTGTCGTCCGGTCCAGGATACAACCACATCGGGTGATCGCGGGCCTGGAGAGGCTGGATACACCGACTGAGGAACACTTCAAGAAAGTCCAAGCCAGTAACGCCATCGTTGATGAGCTGGACCACTCGGTCTACCAACATCCTCGTCTCCATAGTCTCAGCAGCAGTAACTTTCAGTGGAGCGGGAGTGTGGACATGGTCGAATGAAATAGGAGGAAGACCGGTCGACTGACCTGGAGCCGCAACGTCCTGGCAGTAGAACCAGGACGACTGCCAGCCCCTAACAGATCCAGGAAGAGTCACAGCAGGGAAAGAGCTCATATTCCTCTTTTGGATACCTAGACCCCCGCACATATGGACAACATGGGTTTTCGAGTTACTCGACTTCACCTTTTTTACCGACTGGGAGCGAATGGTGAAGATGTGTTTGAAGAGACCCCAGTGCTGTCGACACCCTAAGAAATTCTCGCACATCGACACAAATGCGGCTAGGTACGTGATGGTGTTGGGGGTGAAGTGGTGGAGTTGTGCACCAAAGAAGTTCAAAAACCCACGAAAGAAAGGGTGCGGAGGGAGCAAGAAACCCCGGTCGATGTGGGCGGCAAGCATGACACACTCACCTGGAAGAAGTTGTGGTTCCGTCTCCCTCTTCGGCAGCCTCGCCGCTCCCTTGCCAATCATCCCAGACTCCTCTAGCTCGGCCAGATCCTCCTGCCGGACCAAAGACCAGATCCAATCGCCTTGGATCCAGCCCGGCGGCAGCCCCGAGCGCGACGACGATCCGCGGCCTTGTTTCTTGCCCTTCGCCGCCCCCGTCACCTTCTTGGCGCGCTCTAGTGCCGCCGTTTTGTCCTTCACCATGGCGAGAGAGCGGCAGTATCGGGAACTGAGGTGCTGGGCGCGGCGGAGAAACGGAGAAGAAAGAGGAAGAAGCAGGCGTGCACAGTGCAAGCGCCCCGGCCCCGTTGCCTTATAAAGGGTTACTTCCGAGTGACTGACGTGTGGGGCCAAGCAATCCCATCAAATCCTGCTACAGTTGCGCGCAGTGTACGTGGCTAAAAAGGCGGGGCGGTGATCGAGGCATCGCTACTTATCCAGACCGCCCTTTTCGGCGCCCTCCAGCCCCCGCGCTCCCCCGAAATTTCGTATCCCGCGAAATCCGGGATTCGCTGCAGACAATCGCGCCAGGATCCCGCGCTCCAACACAGCACTCGACGCATGTGGTCACCAGTTCAATCGACAGCTCTCTAAATGGATCAAGCCGACCGAGTCGATACCGAAATACCGGCGCAGGCATTCAGATTTGCAGAAAGCACTCGCGAAGGCCCGAAGCTCGGAGCAGGTTCAACTTTAGCCTACTTTCCACTCGCACCTTAATCCATTCGGGGGCTACTGACGAGGATATAAACCCGGGGTAGGGTCATAGGCCTGGCCTATACGTCCTACCCAAGGTCGCTACCCCAGAAGATAAAAAGACCAAGAGTCAACAGAAGAACACCAGTCAAGTACGTCGAGTGCAATCCACTCGACGATCACATCACTTGACGGTCACCCCCTACCGTCACTCGACCATATGAGGAGTCACTCGACTATATCAAAGATCAGGAGTCGGAAGAGCACGCAACGGCCGGACATTCACTCCTTAGTCTTTATGAGCATTAAGAGTACTTAAGACTGGCGTTACTAGTAACGCCCCTTACTTTATGTACATTAAGCCCCTTGTAATAGAGGCGGGCTGGGGTCCTGGCGCACTCTATATAAGCCACACCCCTCTTCTGGGACAAGGGTTTGCACCCCCTGTAATTCAACACACACAATCCAATCGACCGCCTCCGGGCACCGAGACGTAGGGCTATTACTTCCTCCGAGAAGGACCTGAACTTGTAAACCCCGTGTGTACATCTTCGCCATAGCTAAGATCTTGCCTCTCCATACCTACCCCCTTTCTACTGTCAGTCTTAGGACCACGACACCTTGGCCTCTGGGTCCGGACTTTCTCTTTTAGATCGACACAGGCATAGAAAGAAAAAAGAGAAAACATGAGTCAATAATCAAAATGTTAAAAGATATTTTCATTAATTTAATTTGTGATGGTTGAATTTTTTATCACACGATATGCCTCCTTGATTTTTGTTGGCTCAAGTGTCTCATATCCTTTGTCAGGTTTATTTGGTAACTTGTTCTGATTTTGCGCCCGTTTTCTTCAGTCTTTTCTCATTTTGTTGGTCCATTTTCATATTCTCCTTTTGCCCTCTGAAGGGGGTAGAGCGCTGGAGAGGGGAAGATATGGATGTGGAGTAAGGAGGTTAATTGCCAGATCAAGAGGATCTAGGGCACGACACACCTAGCCTTGGTTCAGTCTCGTTGGGAGGTTGTGGAAATGGCAAATGTTGCCGAGGCGGCGCATCTAGCCTTGACGGCTGCTGTGTGATACTATGGCATGCATGACAACGATCAGGAAGACGGTGCTGCGACAATGATAGGAACGGGAAGCGACATGATGATGTTTTCCCTTTAGGCGTCTTCTTCTTTGGCGTACTAGTTTAGTGTGAGCATGTTGATAGAGTGCCGAGGGCACTTTGTTGCCAGCAACATGATCAGAATCACAGGCAAACCGGTAGCACGACGAAGGTGACTCATTCAGAGCAACCAGGAAGAGCAACCATTTGTTGTGTCTGTGCTAGCACCAAGGTGACCGTCCCCGAGCAATCAGAGAGAGCATTGAGAGCAACACGGCTAGCTCCAATTGCTCACCACCCTCCTCCAGCATCGTATCCCTACCTGGCCATCTGGGTCAGCAAGGGGCCCAGCCCATGCTTAAACGTGTTTGGTATGACACATTAAGTACACGTGATGGCTCAAGGCATGTGTATTCCCTAAAGGGTCGCCCAACACATTTAACATTTTCTTACCCAACTACTTCAAATTATGACACGTTTTCTCATATTTGAACTTGCTGGATAGGTAGATTTGCAAGGTCTACTAGAGGAGCATGGTGATTGGACGGAGCCAACTAACGCAGTGGCAGCGGCAACGGAAAAGTCAGGGCCGAGGGGAGTTGGACGGCCGGCTGGGCGTGTAGGAACGGCGCATTGGGATTGAGGTGAAGCGTGGCTGCTTGGGGCCGTGGTGTGAGGTGAGATTGCTAGGCGGCGGTGGAATTTTAATGTGAAAATTAGGGTCTAAACTATCCTCAAGAAATCAACGGTGAGATTAGATATATACTTCTCCCCTTCTACTAGCAGTATAGGGTACCATAAAAAAGCTCTAGTTTAGACCCTAATTTTCACATTAAAATTCCACCGCCGCCTAGCAATCTCACCTCACACCACGGCCCCAAGCAGCCACGCTTCACCTCAATCCCAATGCGCTGCCTTACACGCCCAGCCGGCAGTCCAACTCCCTCGGCCCTGACTTTTCCATGCCATCATGCTAGTTGGTTCCCAATCACCATGCTCCTCTAGTAGACCTTGCAGGCTCGCACATCGGTTACCTTGCGGCATGCCTCGAACATTCAGGGTACCATAAAAGAGCTCCTAAACTATCCTCAAGAAATCAACGGTGAGATTAGATATATACTTCTCCCCTTCTACTAGCAGTATAGGGTACCATAAAAAAGCTCTTTTACATGGCTAGTAACCGTACTGAATAATAGATTAAGGTATAGAAATAGGGCAGTGATCTACGTCGATCGGGCGATTGGGAGCCCAGATAGGCCCCCTCGTGAGTTGCGGACTCATGACCCTCTTGGTCATTAGATCTCACCTCCAGTGTCGTGGTTTCCTTTGCCCATGGCTTGCACCACCCCCTCCCTGCCCCCAGAACACCAACTCTACACTGGCTTCTCGCATCCGGCGTGGCAGCTTGCTTGGCTTTGTAGCATCCTACCATCCCAGCATTATGCGGACACTGTCGTAGCTTGCTACTTTGTCGATTGCAGCTCTCTGCCCTGCCGGTCATAGCTCGTCATGGTCACCATTGCAACTTGTCGATGTACTGTCGCCATTCACCTCTCACTGTCGCTAGCCCCTGGGTTCCCTCGTACCGTCGACGTGGCGTCATCAACAATTCACATCCCCTGGTCCCAGCATCTCGGACCGATGGTCGCAACACCGCCCCTCGCCGGTTGCACCATCGCCAACTAGACGTGGTCGGTTGTCGCTTGTAGCATCAGCAACCGCTGGTCCCAGCATCTCACGCCCCTATTGCAGCCTCTCGCCTCGCCGGTTGCAACATCGGTGGTCGTAGATACCGGCAGCCCACTCACACAAGGAGGCAATGCTTCATAGGACGATGGTTTGCTGTGATAATGGAGGCTTCTCCTCGTAGCGATGATGCCCCCCTACGCAACACCGCTAGCGGTCCTCACTTCGGGTGTGTGTTGGGAGCCTCTCACAACATCGATCACGCACGGGAATTCATGTAGTGGTTTAGGAGTAGGCAGTAGCCGGCAGTGGAAGGAAGAAGAAGAGAATGGGGAATTGGGGATGCAACCACAGGGCGGTGTGCGAAGAGATAATAATCCTAATAGGAGTGGTAAAGGGGGAAGTGTGTTAGGCATACTAGGACACACGTTGTGCTTGCGCGTAATCGGCCGCCCGATTACAATCATTTGTAGTGGTAAGAGGTTTGATTGCCCGCATACATATAATGTGAAGGAGCATCTACACCACGGTAGAGGGCAGCAGTATAACACATAACAGACATGTTGAAAAAGGAAAATGAGGATCGTTAATTTTGATTTCAACCGTGCCAAGTGCAGCTAGAACTTTGCTTCATGATTTTTAGAGAAAACAGAATATGAAAAGGTTAGATCTTTATGAGTTTGTTTTACATAGACAACACGGATTGCCAGTTAGTTAAACCCTGACCCGTCCCGTAGCTGGATCGGCTTCCTCGATCCGGGTTTTGTTTCCTGCATGCATAAGACGCCGAGCGCGTGATCTGTGTGCGTCGAGCATGACTAGGTGTAGATGATGGCCGCGGTGAGCGCACCCACTCCTCGAACGTGGGATGGCACGTTCAACACGAATGGGGCAGCGGCTTGCGCGTCGGCCGAGTCTGTTAGGAAGAACAGAATAAAAGGAAGGAAAAACAGAAAAGCAGCATCAGTTGTGCGCTGTGGAAATCCACTGTCTCCCGTGTGTTTGTCGAGAGAGAGAGAGAGCGAGAGAGCGCAGTCGCCGCCTGACAATTGGCATTAGAGCCACCGACAACAAGGCACCATGGCGGGCAGCACAGAGGCCGACGCCGACGAGGCACAAGCTGCGGCTACCCAGGCACAGGCGGGGAGGCAATGCCACACGTGCGCACGGAGATGCGGGGCCGGAGCCGCAGGTGCAGCCGCGTCAGGAGGAACGCGGGCGAGGTGGTCGTCCACGAGCGCATGATTCGGGAGGCCGTCGGGCACGACGGCACGGTCGTCTACCCCACCTTAACCTCCACCAACTACATCGAGTGGGCGTTGGGCAGTGCTTCCGGAGATGCACGGCGTCCTTGCCGTCAAAGAACTCCACGTACGAAGCCTGGGAGGCCGTGCGCACGATGCAGATGGGCGTGACCCACGTCCAGGAGGTCACGGCGTAGCGTCTCTGGTCTGATTCCGAGCAGATCTCGTTCCGGACCGGGAAACCCTGTACTTATTTACCATGCGCATCACTAGCCTCGTCAACATCCTTCAATCGCTGGGCGACAACGTCTAGGAGGTACGCATGGTACAGAAGTTCCTGCACATCATGCCGGCTGCTACCTCTTCAGCTTGCATTGATTTTTTCCTTGAAGAGGAAAGGGTGATGCAGCAAAGTAGAGTAACACTACTGTAGGATGCTGCTAACGTGACACTACGATTAGAGACCCTTCGACGAAACTGTGTGCGATGTCATAGTCGCAAACGGTGGTGTAAAAAACCCGTCAAAAAAGGTGCAAAACATTTGCGATGGAGGATGCATCAAACACGATTCAGATTTTAGTTGTGTGTGTGTGATTCAGGGCATATGGTTCAGTTCAATTAACCGTTTTCGATAAGGAGGAACAAAAGAAACGGGCAGCCAGATGAAGGTGTGTGCGATGTACATCATAAGGTTCACTCGGATGAACTGTTTGTGATTAGGCAACACAAAAGAAATGGTCAGCCAGATGAAGGTGTGTGCGATATACGGCATGCGGTTCACTCGGATGAACTGTTTGCGTTGACACAAGAGAACAGAAACGGTTCAACTTAACAAGACATGTGTGTTGTGCGAAGGGATTGCATATAGAACAACAACATATATATATACACACTTACGAGGACATGCTTGCATAACCAAATTAAACATCCACTTACATAAGTGGCTACTACAACCATGGCATTTGCACACATCAAAGTAAACTATTACATGCATAATTACATAGGTGGCTACTACACACATGAAATTTCCACACACCAATAAAGTAAACTATATATTACATGCATGATTAACTAGCATAAAATTTCATGTGATCATCATCTACTTCTTATGACGCTTGCCCTGCTTGTGGCTCGATCCGGGCTCGTCGATTTGGGTAAGAAGGCACTTCCTAGTAGAATAAGGGCCTATTGTCCCGGTTGGTAAGGGCCTTTAGTCCCGGTTCCTGAACAGGGACTAAAGGGTCGGTACTAATACCCTGGCCCTTTAGTCCCGGTTCTATCCAGAACCGGGACTGATGGTCCTCCACGTGGCCTGTCTGCTGAGCCCAGGCAGGAGGGCCTTTGGTCCCGGTTGGTGGCACCAACCGGGACCAATAAACATCCACGTCAGCATTTCCATGGCTGTGTTTTTGTTTTTTTTGAAAAGGGGGGTTTGGGGGGTTTTGGGGGGTTAATTTAGGTGTTTCATATTTTGTGCTATAGCTAGCTAATTAATAGAGAAAAGTGTCCTCTCTTTTGTCCGTGCTTGGTCGACGCTACATACTATACATACGTATAGAGAGGACTAGCTAGACACGCTAGCTAGCTAGTAATTAAGCAAACAGAAGATCGTCATGAACATATATGCATACAGAGAGAAGTGATATCGACCACCTCTCCTTCTCCGAGAGATGGGTCGAACAACAAGTTCTCGTATATCTATCCGACACTACCGGCTACATATATACAATAATTATCTTTTACAATACGGACGCGTGGTCCACATAGTATTCTCCGTCTTCAGCGATCACGTGGTCAAGAAAGAATGCCGCCAATTCCTTTTGAATTGCTCGCATGCGATCTGGTGCTAGGAGTTCATCCCGCTTCCGAAACATCTAATTTTAAGAAAGGGTCATATATATATATATATATATATATATATATATATATATATATATATATATATATATATATATATATATATATATATATATATATATATATATATATATATATATATATATATATATATATATGAATGAATGAAACTCAACACACATGATGGTAATAAAATAAAATTGTGAATATTTTTATTTACGCACTTCATATTGTTTGTCGGAGTAGCCCTCTCACATGTCGTGTGGCGGATGGACTGCAAACGTAGTATCCACAGAAATCATTCCCTTGTTCCTGCCACAACCACTTTACAAGAAACAGAGGTCAATCAAACTGATAATTAGCAAGCATGCTAAATGGTATTGATGAAACTAGTGCTTGAATCACTAGGAGATCTTGCGTGGAATATGCTACTATATAGTACTTACTTTGGTGTCTAAATTGCAGCTTCTTGGTAGTCCCGAGCTCTTTTGGTGAATTTTCCCAAGCCCTGCCATACAAAGAAAACAATTACTTGATATCAGAAATGAACAAAGTTGCTGATATGGTGGATAATGATCGATTTAACTTACTTCTCGAGCATTTCAGTCATGTCCGCATACTCCTTGGGATCTTTTCGCTTGGAGTCAAAGACAATTACTACTCCCTTCTCAAGCTTAATCTCTAGGAGAATATAGTGGTAGCTGCGTACACATGCATAACTCATCAATATTACATTACTATAACCTGGACTAATAAGGAAACCGAATATGCCACAAGACAGTAACACTCACTTGAAGTTGTAAGGAAAGAGTATTATATCTTTGTGTTCATTTATTACCAACGATTGTAGCAAGTTGGCCTCGGTATCTTTGGCACGAAATTTAACCTCAGTTGCATCTATGAGATATGTGTTAATGAACCCAATATCACCCACTTGTCTTTTCTTCAAT